>OZ005649.1:4510476-4690782 GCA_963930645.1 Salticus scenicus | reverse complement strand
TCATACAATAATAATAAAATATGTTTTTAAAAAATCAATTACAGAAAAAAAAGTTATGTCCATAAATTCGAAATTATAATTTAATAGTTCAGTTTATTCCAGTGTAATCTTCAGCATTTACACTAGAAAATAAAAAAGACATAAAAAAAAAGAAAGAATTTTCAGATAAAAAACAGTAATAAGAAGAAAGCTTGTTTTTTTTTCTATTAGTTGTTTTTTTACATTAGAAGACAAATTGTGTTGATACAATATGACACAAAATAATGACAGGACTTCAGTTGTAAATTTAATTCCTCTAAAACTGTAGAGCCCTTAAAATTTTGATGGGTTCTAGCTAGTTTGGCTTAAAAAAAAGCTGGCAAACAATAATGTCAGTGATGTAGAACATCACACATGTATATAGAGAATAAGAGATAAATAAGTAAAATCGAATGCACACCCTTCAGTCAAATGACAAAAAATGATTAAGTCTGTCGTGCAAAATCTTGGCAATAAACTAAAAGAAATAAATCGCCGTGATCCACCAAGAAATGAATCAACCCAGGGGTTGAATAGCACATTCTGTTGGAAATCTATATTTTTTAATCATCAAAATAATATATTGTTGAGACTTACCACATGTGTTCTTTGCTATATAAAAAGGAATTGAGACTAATATTAAGCAAGAAGACTCCACTGAACATCTACATTTCCTTTATTTATATTTCTTCTTTATAAATAAATTTATATCAATTATCTTCGGGGCATCAGACGTCCACTATAAATATAAATCCGAGACCCAAAATCTTCCATCCCATTTATTAGACATCGTTAAAATTATTGCCCGGCATCTTCCGTTAACTTGCGCAGGGAGAAAAAGAAGAAGAGAGCCGGAGAGAAAGAGCGAACCGAAGATAGAGCAAAACCGCCGATCGCGGCGCGTGTCCACTATTTAAGTGGGGGGAAAAGGTTATCTTAATCACCGACCATCGCCAGGTGCGAGATGAACGCAGACGATCAGAAAAGCTAGTTGACAGGCTAACGGACATGTTATAAACAAAAGAAAAGAATGATTATATAATTGCCAAAATTGAGAAATTTAGAAATATATTGTTACCCTGACTAATGCCAATTAGGAAAACAAGCCAAATGACGTATAAAGAGTTCTACTAATCAAATTTAAATAATTATTTACGTTTTTCATAGGCGAACTCAAAACTCAAACTGGCGAATGGAAAAATTAGAAATAAATTCGGGAAGGCGCTGAATAAGATTGATTGACAAGGTGCTCACCGAATTTTGAAAAAAAAAACTAAAGTTCTAGAACATACCACATACAAATAGTGTATAATAAAATACTTATTTATTTTCTGAAAACGGAATAATGTTTTAAAATGAGAACAAAATGGCTATTAATTAAATTATGTTTTTATACTATAATTATTTCATAAAAACGATGTAATATGCAGAAAGAAAAAAAATTAAATGTTTTTCTTCTTATTTATTTCAATTTCTCCTCACCCCCCTTCATATTTATTATCATTATTATTTTATTAATTTATTTTTTAAATAGAAAATTTGGGTTTCTTATTAGATAAAACTATTTATTAGAGAAAGATGTCAGACGAAATATTGATTTCGCCATGACATACACCCGCAAAATGTGCAAAAAAAAAAAAAAATTAAGTTCTAGAACATACCACATACAAATAGTGTATAATAAAATACTTATTTATTTTCTGAAAACGGAATAATGTTTTAAAATGAGAACAAAATGGCTATTAATTAAATTATGTTTTTATACTATAATTATTTCATAAAAACGATGTAATATGCAGAAAGAAAAAAAATTAAATGTTTTTCTTCTTATTTATTTCAATTTCTCCTCACCCCCCTTCATATTTATTATCATTATTATTTTATTAATTTATTTTTTAAATAGAAAATTTGGGTTTCTTATTAGATAAAACTATTTATTAGAGAAAGATGTCAGACGAAATATTGATTTCGCATGACAAAGTCAAATATGAAAAGGCTCTAAATGTGACAAATAGATAAATAGAAATAAAATAAAAAATATACATTACATCCCAAAAAGACTACTACTATTTCATAATTATGTATGACTAAATATAGCAACAACAATGGCACAAACAGAGCAGACACTTTTAATTTGAATTCCTTTGGTGGTGTTCTTATACTCAAAATCTTTCAATGTGGGATACATATAACTTTACCCCCACTTTAAATGATATAACAAAGAAACAAGTTGAATTGTTGTCATGTGCCACTCGGAAATTCCGAGCCCCGGTAGTGGAACTAACTGGATTTTTAAGGCATGAGGGGTGCGTCTTCCATTATTAGGAGCGCCTCATAAGGAGGAAGTACGACTTTAGCTCCAGAAGCTGGTGAAAGATGGCAACACCAGCTAGACAACAGGAACTCTAATTTTGATCCGGATCAGAGTCTGGATACCGGAGCCGGGAACGGTGGTGTGTTCCTGTAATCCAGCACTTTGGAGGCTAAAGCTGATGGTCGACTTATGAGCTGAGGTTCTATCCTTGCTGCATCCTCAGACAACTGCAATGGTGCCTACATTGTCGGATATGGCGCTCTGCACCATCATGCTCTCAACAAGTTGAATTAATCTGATATTATTCAGCAATCAGCATAATTTCATAAGCAACAGTTTTTTTTTTCTTCTTTCTTCTCTCATTTACAAACATGTAGTATTGTCAAGTGTAAAGATCAGATTCATTATATAGTTTGGATCATACCTGTCTAACCAAAACAGTTGGCAGGGCACACAGTATGAGTATCTGTGCATATACATGCATAACTATATAAATATATTTAAGGAAGGGGTGAACATTTAACTGAATACTTTAATATTAATTATTTTTTTTATATATGAACAATAGAACAGTCAAAAGTTTATGATTATACATAAACTAGTTTGTTGTAAGGCGACTAAGGCACCCGTTGAAAAATAATCGTTTCATTTTATTTATTTCTCACTTTAGCAAGCCCATGCAAAATTTTCTCACTTACTTTATCTCTTTATTGCCTTTAAAATTATTATTTTATAGATGTCATTTTTTTCATATGCATGAGCAAATTTATTTATTTAATTTTTTTTTTTTACGGAAAAGCATATTTCATTTTATGCTGAAAAAAAATGGCACCAATTAAAAATTTAAATGTATTTTAAAGCTTTTATTTTTATATTTTAATTAATTTTAAATAATGTAATTATATATTCGTTACAAATAATGTACCAAATGAAAGACGCAATTTTTCTGAACACGTCTGTTTAAACAGCTTATGGATCGGACAATGACATTTTTAAAAATTAACTAAAGTATGAAAATTAGGAGACTGAGTCCAAGGAAATCTCTTAAGCCTAAAGTGTGACAGAATCAGTGATGGATGAGGGTAACTATATATGCTGATAATTATAATATGAAGAATCAATAAAACGATTGAATAATATTTTATTAATTATAATCAGTATGATATCTGTTTCACCAGTTATCATAACTGTCTAAGGTATTTTCATTTTGAAGAGTCAGTTTGCTGAGTTAAAATGTCAGAATATAAATTTTGGGAATTTCATCACACATTGCATGCTGCCCGAGGGTCGTTGTTTGGACACTACTGGTTTAACTGTGAGTAAGAAAATATTACAATTTTTATATAAAAATGAATGAAAACATACCTGACTAATTAGTAATCTGCCTTCAGCAAGTTCTTTCTCATTCGCTTCAATTTTCTTATTGCATTCTGCTTGGAAAGTTTCCAGTTGATGACATCGCTGAAATAAAGTTATTATTATTATACAAATTAAGATTCAATATTACATATTGTTACTTCATTACTATAGAATTGTATAAAGTAAATAATACACAAATAATTAAAAGTGATGAAGTCTTTTTTTTTTTTTTTTTTTTTTTTTTTTAATATACTTATATTAAATGTACACGAATTAATCAGTAAATGTGAAATTGCCTTACTGTAGTAAGAGCTTTGACTTCTGATTTCATCTTGCTGATAAATAATCTGGCCACTGTGAATTCTTCTTCAATTTTACCAGACACTTCAGCTGAAAACTAAAGAATAAAAATAAATAAATTCAGTGATTATAGAAAACAAGATTTTTAATCACACACACAAACACCTATGACTATGAGAATAATAACAAAATCATGTAATCTAACTTTTAAACTATTTTCTACAGAATTGACCGCATAACAAAACCTAAAATGACATAAAATACACCTATTTATTGCTCAATATAAATTATATACGATCTTTATAGATAAACATAGTGTATACATAAGCAAAAATGCATACACTACATTAAAAAAAAGAGAGAGAGAGAGAAATAAAAAATATTTTTATCCTACATGCATTCTGCATAATAGTTATTAAAATACACACAGTGCATTATTTATTTATATAATGTTTGGTTTGTGATCTCACCATTTTGAACTATTGACTTTTATGTTAAATCCCTTCATATTTTCATATATAGAACTATTAAATGGATTTATAAAAATTCCATAACTTTAAATCGGTTCTCAAGCTTAATCAGGATGCATTTAAAAACCTATAAATAACTTATTTAAATTATTAAAACTAAGCAAATTTAACTAAATTAAATTACAAGAAAACCTTACTTTATGTACATGACTGCATAGCCGCTTTCATGAGGGGCCCCCTGTTTCGTCAGTGCAATTCCTGGTGGTTTGCGTCACACTTGTGACATAAAATATAAGGAACTGCACTGACAAAGCAGGGGGCCAAAGCGGCTATGCAGTTATCTACAAAGCTAGAAAGTAAGGTTTTCTTATAATTTAATTTAGCCTACAAACAAGTTTAGGTGGACTACATACAAATTTCTGAGAAATATGTCATAATAATTAAGCAAATATTTGAAAGGTAATCTTCCATTAGTTTCTTTGTCAATACCTCAACACAGAGAGCAATTCCTCTCATTTTACACTTAAAGTGAGGATAGGAAATCCTTATTCACACAAACATGACATTGAAAAACATTACTGTTATATTTACGAGTAGGCTGCAATTTTGCTTTTTCGTTACACTTAATTTTTGTTCTGTTTCATAATAGGATTGTTCAATATAACATTTCATTTCGAGAAATCAAAGACACTTTTTTTTTTTTTTAATTTATTTAAAATTATTAAGTATTGTGTCCATAAAATCCAATTCGAAAATTTTTGAAATAAGTAATATACACAAGAATGTTCCTGTTTCTCAATTTTGAAATAAAAATCTTTGTGCAATAACATAATGATGTGTTGACAAAAACAGCGACATATTGTTAATGAAATGGTATAATACAGTAAATACATTTTTTATATCTGGACATATTTCTGTGGAATATTACAAAGTACATTTGGAAGCTCTCTAGAGCACCCTAGTGTGCCATGATGAAATATTAATGATTTCCCCACCCCTTTTTTTTAACCATTTAAGTATTTATAAAATTTCTACAGTCTATATCTTGTGGTAAGTCATTCATTTGTTTTTATTTTATTCATTGTATCTGTAGAATTTCAATGTAAATTATTTTTATTTTAATAGCATTTATAGTATTTTTTTTTTCGTGTATATGTCCTCTACAATATATATATATATATATATATATATATATATGTATTTTTTAAATAGAAAAATACATTTTGTTTTCTTTTATTCTAATTAATAATAATTTATATTAATCAATGAGTATAAATTTTATTTAGTATTTCATTCAGATTAATAATTAATTATTTTTATCCTTTAATACAATATTTAAATATTTCTTTGTAATGATTCTAAAGAAAATTAATATGATAGCTATCAGCAAGAAGTATAGTAAATTGTTTTATTTTACATAATCTTTGTAAAATAAAATATATTAAACATTCTTATAGCTATCATCTTTTTAGAATCTCTAGGAATTGGTAATATTATTCAGTACAATTGAAATGTTGAGAATATGATAATATATAAAGAATTAATAGCATGAATCATGAAATTAAATTATATAATACCGATAAAAAATTATTTACTGTAGCTATAGCAAGAAACAGTTAATTACCCTGTTCCAAGAAGCTTCACAAAATTTTTATAATTTCTACAGAGCAGAAGCATAATTCATTAAATTGAATTTAGCTAATAAGTTTCGCATCTAAGTGAAGGAAATAAAAATTAATGAAATTCTGAACTTCTAATACAAACTAAAAATAAAACCTGCATATAACTTCTCTCAAATTAATTATTTTGGCACAATAGTTAGTATAAATACATTTTAGGTGTTAGGTTATGGATATTTGAGTTTGAAAAATGCATAAAACACATGATAAACAAGACAACTCAAGTTGATTTTAATTTCTAGTCATTTATAAAACAATAAAAATTTTATAAATAAAGAGAACAAAATATTACCAGAAGAAAATAAATAAATAAATAAGAAAAACAGTACCTTGAGTTTATTTAAATTAATGTGGTAATCATTATACACAACTTTCTATTTTAAAGCAAAAAATCATTTTTTTAAATGCTTTTACTTATATAAACGAAAAGATAACTACTATATTGACTTATATTAAGAGTTAAAAATTCTTTCCTAAACAAAGTTTAATTTAGTAATCAAATCCAATTTTTCACACAGACTTTTGCTCTTTAAGTATTTGTAAACTTTTAGATTCTATAATAGACTTTTTTTTTTTAATGCAAATTTCAAGTTAGTCTACCACAAATAGTGATGAAGCTTTTTTCAAGTTAGTCTACCACAAATAGAGATGAAGACAAAATTCTGAATTACATATGGTGAAAGTTATAAGTAAAAACATGAAAAATGTTCCATTCATCCCCACTCTCCCCTACAATCCTAAGATAGACATTTGAACTTTTCCTTATACATATTCAAAAAGTTTTGCTTTCTCCTTTTACTATTACTGATCCTGAAAACATATCTCAATGTGGTTTAATAGAATAGTAAGTCGTGTTCTAGGTATTATTGACAACTGACCACATGATAGTTCTAGGCCCATGTGAAGTGCCCTCCAAGCACCTAAGAGCCCTAACGCAAAATCATGAAATTTTTGGTTCAATTCACAAAAAATTTTGAATAGCTAAGCTGACAAATATGTTCTGCATTCAAATCTTGTTAAAAGAATGGTAAGTAAACAATACATCTTTATTTGCTTAAAAATTTTCAAGGTATACATAAAATCAAGATATATATATCAGAAAATCATTTACTGGTTTATCCTACATTTTTATGCAAACTTTTATACTTACTTTAGTATCAACAGTATTATTTCCAAGAACATGACCGACTTCACCAAGGTCTTTTAATAAATTAGTCAGCATTTCGGTGACCCTTTTTCTTTGATGAAGAGTGTGATCTTTCATCTGCTGAAGTTCATTTTGGGCTGTATTGAGCTGAGACTAAAATATTAAAAAAAAAAAGTAGAAATTTAAAATGGATATAAATGTATACTTATTTAATGATAAAGAATAAAATTTTATGAAAAGAACTTTTAATCAAAATTCACATCTAATTTTTTCATATATTTTCTTAACATAATTATAACATAAAACAGCTGCATTTACTTGTGTTACAATTATTAAAATGATCTTTATTTGCCAAAATTGCAAACTTTTCTCAAAAATATTTTCAGATAATCACTATTCACACGTTTCTAGAAAAAAGCTAATAATTCAGTCGTTTATAATTACATTTTCTTTTCAAATACTTACTCTAGGGATTCATACAAACTTTGCTACTAAAACCAAAATAATAATAATGACTTTTTAAGGGCCTCCTGAAGTTTGTGAAAATAGCACACATACATACATAATCTGAAAACCAATCGCTGTTTTTTTACTTTTCTTTTTTTTTTAATTATTTTATTTTAGAAAAACATGTTTAATATTATGGCTAATCTAAAAAAAAAAAATAAAAAATAAAAATAAGGACTTTAAGGGTCCTTAAGGAGCATTGGAATTAGCAAGTTTTTAAGAACTTCTAAGGACTGTAAGAACCATGTACTCTTAACCCCTTAAGGATTGTATTATTTTATAGAAAACTATCATAAAAGTTCCTATTATTAAAAAAAAAAAAAACAGAAGCTATAATTTATATTGTTTTGTAGCAGCTCCAATACTAGCAAAGAAGTATCTCTAATGGCGCCCAGCAAAAATAACAGCATAACTCTTATGGCTCTATTACATACAGAAACGTTTCATATAACTTTTGAGACATTGTTAATTTGAACTAATTTTATTGCCCCAATGCCCAGTGCAGTAGGAGTTGGAAGTTCGAACAATTTTTTCTTTCCAGTCACAAAAAATTGTTTGTATGAGCAATTTCTTCTACAATGATGAACCAATAAGGAAAAAGCTCATTGTAAGCGTCGAGAAATGATGGAGGCAGCGGCGTGAAGTCATTCCTCATTCTTTTCCTTCTACAACAAAGACTTCGAGTCGGCCCCAGAAAAGAGCAATAAATAGGTTAGACTTGACATGTATTGAACACCATGCAAACCAGTTTTTTGGACGATCTTTGACTCAACTTTTACAACCTTATTTTGGATTTTGGCTGCCAGAAATTGAAGCAAAAATTGGCTCAAATGAAAGTTGCATGAAAAGTTGTCCTTACTAATAGCAGCATTAGTTGTTGAATACTTTGAACATTTCCCTGCATAGTGCAACTAAAGAGAGAATATTGTGGTTGGCCATAAATTGTAGAATAGCTTGAGAGTTATGCTTCAATCATTTTTTGTTTATATTTATTTTTGGGTAAATTCTTAATATTAAGTGTAATATTGTGCTGTGTGAAACCTAAAAATATCTAAAATAAATTTGCTATTCAAGAGCGTGTGAAATCTGTTTTAAGCCAAATGTGAATTCTGTTTTAAAGTACAAAATTTCTTGAAATTATTCATAAAACTTATAACACAGATGACACCAATCTTTTGTTTGTAGTAATGTCTTTCTGCAGCTTGCTCTTTATTATGAAATTGTTGGAAAAGATGACACAGCATTCTGATGTCTATCAAATTTTTTAGCATAGTGCGCTGAACAGTTCTTTTGAAATAAATATTTTTTCGCATGCTAATAATGTTTCCCTTTGATTTGCAATACAAAGCTTTTTTACTCTTTTAAGTTGGGGAAAGGGGATATTTAAAATTTTATTTATTTTGATTTATAGAAAATGGGAGAAGAAAAATATGTGATTAAATAAACTTATTTTTAAAAATATAATTATGTAACTCTCAGAACAATATGTGAAAAAAAAAAAAATAATAATAATAATAATAAATAATTTAATAGCCTTAATGTTACAAAAATTATCATTCTAAAAATTTAAAAAGCTGCCCCTCCCCCCTCCCCCCAAAAAAGTTACTAGTACTTACAAGTTTTTGGCTTAGTTCTTCATTTAAAGTTTCATATTCTCTGTTTTTGTTTTCAACTTCCTGAGATTTTTGGTCATAATTTACAGCTAGTTCTTCCAAAGCTTGCAGTACTTCTTTTACTTCTTCTTTGGCAGATTCATTTTCTTGTTGGATGCGGTTCATTTCTTGCTGGAGAGCATCATAATCTTTTCGTGTGGATGTGATGAGCTAAAAAAATTACTAAAATTAGATTTCACAATTTTTTTACAAAGAAATTAAATATAATTGTAAGAATTTTTTAACAGAAGAATAATTATTAAAATTGATAAATGTATTTTATATATACAGATATGTAAAAAATTAAAAGAATTGTAAAATTTTCATCATTTTAATTTTTTAATGTTTACAATAATTCAAGAAAAACAATTCCACAAATTAATATAATTTATCTTTTGTTTTTTAAAATAACTCTGGAGAACATCTTTTCACTTTCCAATAAAATGTAAAAGTTTTTAGGTCATCTGCCTGCCTGTCTGTCTGCATTTTCCTTTCATAAATATTCTCAGAGTTACATAAAATACTTTTTAACCATATATACACATCACATCATTTAGTAAGAGTAGAAAACACATAAAACAACTGAAAATCAATCTCTAACAATTTCTTATAGGAATCCAAATATTTTAGCATGGTTCAGTATATGAACTATTGACGTTGATTTCATTGTTTTCTATTGTGTCTTTTGTTACATGTAAAGATGTAGGCTATAAGAGTAGCATGAAGATGTTGAAAAGTGCTGATAAGAAATACATTTTTTAGACCTTAATGTATATGAATTATTTTATGAGCCCTTGCAGATAAACTGCCAGTGCTATATATAAGACTTAATTGTAAACATTCAGCAGTAAATCTGAAGAAAGAAAAAAAAAAAAATCTGAACAGTATATCAGTTTTAATGAATTCTAAAAGTATTTATGGAAATGAAAATGCAGACGGACAAGCAGATGAACCAAAATCCTAAACGCTGTTAAATTTTGTTGGCAAATATTAAAAATATCCTTCAAACTATTCTTAAAGAATAAAAGATACATTATATAAAAAAATGAAGAATTTTCTTAAATTATTGCATGATTTAAAAATTAATAAAAATTTACAATTATTTTTTATAATTTTCACATGCCTATATATATTTTTTCTACAAGAAAGAGTAATATATAAGTTAAAATATTCTTAAAAAGGCTACAAAAAATGACATTCCTAAATAGATATATCTTAAGATTTAGCCCCAATATGAATGATAATTGAGTGATAGAAAATTAATAAGTCTATGAGATTATCCTATATTAATATAACAAAAATCAAATGATTAAAAGCTTTTCTGTTTCTTACAGGGAAAAAATAAATTGAAAAAAATTGGATGAGAAAGGAAACTTTTCTGCATGTTTTATCAACTATATTATTTAGGTTTATAAAATCAAAGACTTTTGTTTTTGTTTAAAACTAAAATATTAAGATAAAAGAAACAAATAAATACAACATAAAACCATAATTGAGCTTTTCTTTTTTTGTCCCAAATAAATTTCTATTCCTGTTTCAAATATTAATGTGTTCAAATAGTATGTGTCAAAAACAAAATATTTGAATTGTCATAAAATACAGATTATGAGAAATACACTTTTCATTGATTTTAATTATTATTATTGTTGTTTCCGATTCTCTTTAAGACGCAAAAGCAGAATAATGTAATTATGAACTTAAAACATTGATAAATTATAAATGTCCAAGCAATCAACTATAAAAGAAATTATGGCAGATATTTAGTATCTAAATTATACAAAATTTAAATTATTTTCAGAGAAAGGTAAAAACTTTGCAGCTTTTTAAACACAATTGCTATTTCTTACACAATCTCAAGTTACCAAAATTATTATCTATATTATATTTCTAAATTTTTTAATTTACACAGAACTATCAGGGTTCTCTCTAGGGATTTAAAAAAAAGTAGGATTTTTTTGCTCTAACAAAATATTGAAATGGGATTTTTCAAATTTAAGTATAGTTTACATTTTGAAGATTATTTATTTATATGTAATCAAATCAAACAATGGAGAGAAAAAAAAAAAAAAAAAAAAAAAATCAAGTAAGGTCATTGTGCCTAAATGCGACGTGATTTTTGGTAAGTTTATCACATTTAGGAAACTTATGACATTTTAGTAAACAAATAAGTATGAAATGAAAGAGAAAATGGTTGAACATTACACTCGTAGTTCTAAACTTGTGTTTTGTGTCATTTCTTTTTAAGAAATTAAAAAAAATGTCTAATTTATGAAAAAATATACCAGCGTCGCATTTAGGAATTTTTTGTTGCATTTAAGGTACTACATCCTAAATGCGATGTTCAAACTCCCTAATTGCGATAATGCATTTAATGTATGGGAGTTGCTTGAATGTTATTAACACTTTCCAAAGAAGGTTGAAAACTGTTATTGACTTCGGTTTAGGTCTGTCCGTGCACTAACTCCCGTAAATATTCATGGAACTTGTTGAAACTGATATATATTATTCAAGTTCCTTATAAAATGTTCCCTATTGAAAATGGAATGTGTACCTCTACTGGTTCGTATACAGGAACACCCGAAAGTATTCCAAAGCATTATGTTCTATGGAAGGTATTTTCATAAACCATATTTTATTACCATTACTTTACACATATCTTGATGAAATTGAAATATGTTATTCAACATTACTATCAGATGTTCCCCACTGAAAATGGAGTAAATACCATCACTAGTTTGAATACAGGGAAACTCTAAAGTATTCCCTAAAGCATTGTGTTCTAATAGAGGTATTTCTATAAACCAAACTTTAAAAACTTTACTTTGCACAAATCTTAATGAAATTAAAATATGTTAGTCATATACAATAAAGAATGCGTTCCATAGATTAAAGTATGATTAGCGTTAGATTTACAGGGCCAAACAAAAATATTCAGTTATACTAAGGGCTATTGCAAATTTGTTGGAAATGCAGTTTCGTTTACATTAAACGTTTTTATTACTTTCTAAATGTTTTTAACACTTTCCAACGAAGTTGAAAGGTTTTAATAACTTCGGTTTGTTTGTCTGTCCGTTTATCGGCTGTCTGTGCGTTTGTCTGTCTGCGCTTTAATTAGCGTTATTACTTATGGAATTTCTTGAAACTGATACATATTATTAAAGTTTAGTATAGGATGTTCCCTATTGAAAATGAAGTGTGTATCTCTATTAGTTAGTTCACAGGGGCACCCGAAAATATTCCAAAGCATTGTGTTCTGTGAGAGGTATTTTATTAAACCATATTTCATTACCGTTACTTTACACATACCTTAATAAAATTGAAATGTTATTCAAGTTCACTATCAGATGTTTCCCATTGAAAATAAGGTAAATACCTTCACTGGTTTGTATACAGGGACACCAGAAAGTACTTCAAAGCATTGCGTTCGATGAGAGGTATTACTATGAACTAAATTTTGATTCCTTTATTTTACCCAAATTTTAATGAAATTGAAATATGTTATTCATATGCATAAAAGAATGCTATCTACAGAATGTAGTATGATTAGCATTAGATTTACAGAGCCACACAAAAATATTCAGCTACATCGAGAGCTTTTATTGAAAATTTGCTGGAATTCTATTTTCGTTTACATTAAGCGATTTAACAGTTTTTAACATTTTTTAAGTCTGAACGTGTTTTCAGTTTTTGTATCTATCTGCCCGACTCTCCATTTGTCTATCTTTTTGTCTACCGCACTCATCGTCCGTAAATATTTTCAGAATTTTAAAAATATTATATATGTTGTTCATATTCACTATTGAATGTTCCTAAATTAAAAGGGCATTAATAGGTCCTATACAACTTTTTATGTACACGGACACACAAAAAAAAGCCAATGCATCGCATTTCAGGAGATACATTTTTATAATTTACATTTAAGGAACTTTCTACCGTAAAATCATAAAGAAATTGATATTTATTGTTAATTTACTACAATAACGTTTTGTATAAAATATGATTTTGTTAACGTTCAGATTTACAGGGCTACACTGAAATTTTCAGATAGATTAAGGGCTGGAATTATAATCTAAGGGCTACGTTTCCTTTTCTGTTAAGCATTTTTAACACTTTAAAACAATGCTTAAGAATGATTAGGAATTCAATTAGTCTGTCTGTATGCCTTTCAGAACTACTGTCTGTCTGTTGTGTGATAACATAGGTACAGAACTTTGAAAGTTATAAGATACAACAATTACGTGCAGTTGGAAAGTGTTAATAATCATTGTGTAATGCATGATTTTTCGTCTTTTTTTATAGTTTATAGAACATTTAATACCACATAACTATTTGAAGATAAAGTGTTGTGTAACTCTATGTGTAACTCTGCCTTTAATAGTGTATGAAACTCTTCCTTTTTATTAACAGTGTGTGGAACTTTGTGTGAAACTCTGCTGTTTGTTAACAGTGTGTAACTCTCCTTTTATTTTTTAACAGTGTGTGTGTGTGTGTGTGTAATTCTGTGTGTATTGCTGAACTTTTCTAACAGTGTACGTAACGCTATGTGAAACTGACACTGTGTGTGTAACCCTGTATGCAATTAACAGTGTGTGTGTGTATCTCTTCTTTTTGTTAACAGTGTGTGTAACTCTGCTTTTTATTAACAGTGTGTGTAACTCTGCTTTTTATTAACAGTGTGTGTGTAACACTGTGTTTATCGCTGATTTTTTGCAAACAGCATGTGCAATTATACTTATGTGTAACTAACAGTGCGTGTGTAACCCTGTATGTAATTAAAAGTATGTGTGTAACTCTGCCTTCTTATTAACTCTGTGTATAATTCTGCCTTTTTACTAACAGCGTGTGTAATTCAATGTTTAATTCTTCTTTTTTTTTTTTTGAACAAAGTGTGTAAGTCTGTGTGTATCACTCATTTTTTGCTAACAGTGTGTGTAATTCTATGTGTAACTAACAGTGTGTGTGTAACCCTGTATGTAATCAACAGTACGTGTGTAACTCTGCCTTCTTTTTAACTGTGTGTGTGTGTGTGTAACCCTGCCTTTTTATTATCTGAGTATGTGTGTGTAACCCTGCCTTTTTATTATCTGAGTATGCAACTCTATATAATTCCGCCTTTTTATTAACAGTGTGTGTAACTCCGTATGTAAATCTCTTTTTTTTTTTTTTGTCAATGTATGTAAAGCTGTGTGTACCGCTAATTTTTTGTTAACAGTATGCATACAGCTCTGTGTGTAACTCTGCCAGTTTGTGTGTAATTGTTTGTATAACTTTTCCTTTAACAGAGTAGGTAACTCCGTGTTTAACTCTTCTTTTCTGAACAGTGTATGTGTAACTCTGTTTGATTCCATGAATATTTACGGGAGATAGAGCACAGACAGACAGACAAATCTAAGTCATTAACACTTTTCAGGTTTGTTGGAAAGTGTTAAAAACATATAGAAAGTGATAAAAACGCTTAATGTAAACGAAAATGCACTTCCAGCAAATTTCCAATTAATACCCCTTAATGTAGCTGAATATTTTTGTGTGGTCCTATAAATATAATGCTAATAATATTGTATTTTATAGAAGACAGTCTTTTGTGCATATGAATAATATATTTTAATTTTTTTAAGACTTGTGCAAAGTAAAGTCATTAAAATTTGGTGTTTAGAAATACCTTCCATAGAACGGAATGCTTTTAAATACATTCGGATGTCCCTGTATACAAACCAGTGATGGTATTTACTTCAATTTACATGGGGAACATTGACAGTGGACTTAAATGATATATTTCAATTTCATTAAGATTTGTGTAAAGTAAACGTATCAAAATACGGTTTATAGAAATATCTCTCATGGAACACAATGCTTTGGAAAAATTTGGGTGTCCCTGTAGACACACCATGAGAGGAATTCACTCCATTTTTAATAGGGAACATCCGATAGTGAATTTGAATAAGATTTATCAGTTTCAAGAAATTCCATAAATATTTATGGGAGTTAGAGCGCGGATAGACAGACAAACCAAAGTCATTAACGCTTTTCAACCTTTTTGGAAAGAGTTAAAACAAGAAAGAAAAATCATGCACTATGCACTGGTTATTAACACTCTCCAACTGTACATGCTTGTTGTATCGTATAACTTTCAATATTCTTTGCCTGCATTATCAAACAAAAGACAGATGAACAGAAAAATATACAGACTGACTAACTGAATTTAAAACTGCTCTTAGACATCGTTGAAGAACGTTAAAAAGGCTTAATGCAAAAGAAAATCCAGCCATTAGATTATAATTGCTGCCCTTAATGTATTCGAATATTTTAGTGTAGTCCTGTAAATCTGAAGGTTGATCATATCATATTCTATACAAAGCATTATTTTAGAATATTAAAATACATTTGAATTTATTTATAATTTTTACGGTAGAAAGTTATTTAAATGTGATTTATAAAAATATCTGTCCTAAAACGCAAAGCATTGGAAGTTTTCTGTACACTTGTTCAGGACATATTAATGGCATTTTAAATAGGAAACATTCCATAGTGAACTTGAATAACATATATCAATTTTTAAAAATTCTGAAAATATTTAAGAACTCTCGAGACGAGAGACAACCAGATAGAAAGATAGACAATCGGACAGAAAGATAAACAAATAAAAATCATATTCACACTTAAAAATTGTTAGAAAATGTTAATAACGCTTATTGAAAAAGAAAATGCAATTACAGCAAGTTTTTATTAATAGTTTTTAATGTAACTTAATATTTTTATGTGGACTAATACTAAGTATTAGTCTGATACTAATTAGTCCGGACTAATACTAAGTATTAAGTATTATACTGTAAGACTAATACTAATCATACTGTATTTTATAAAAAGCATTCTTTTGGGCAAATGAATAACATATTTCATTAAGCTTTGTGCAAAGTAAAGTTATTAAAATTTGGTTTCTCGAAATACTTCTCATACAATGCAATACTTTAGTGTCTCCCTGTACTCAAACCAGTGGAAATATTGTATCTATTTTACATAGGAAACATCCGATAGTGAAACTGAATAACATATTTCAATTTCATTAAGATTTGTGTAAAGTAACGGTATTAAAATATGATTTATAGAAATACCTCTCATAGAAAACAATAGTTTGCAGTAATTTCCGATGTCAATGTACACAAACTAGTAGAGGTATTCACTCCATTTCAGTAGGGACATCCGATAGTGAACTTGAAAAACATATATTAGTTTCAAGATATTCCATAAATATTTACCGGAGTTAGAGTGCCGAAAGACAGACAGATGGACAGATACACAAATTGAAATTATATTCACACTTAAAAATTGTTATGCTAAAAGCGCTTAATGTAAACGAAAGTGAAATTCCAGCAAACTTTTATTAATAGCTTTCAATGTATCTGAATATTTTTGTGTTGCTCTGTAAATCTAATACTAAACATACTATATTCTATAGAAAACAGTCTTTTGTGCACATGAATAACATATTTCAATTTCATTAAGCTTTGTGGAAAGTAAAGTTATTAAAATTTGGTTTATAGAAATACTTCTCATATAAAGCAATGCTTTGGTATGCTTTCAAGTGTCTATGTGCCCACACCACTGGTGGTATTTACTCCATTTAATATACAAAACATCCGATAGTGAACTGGAATAACATAGTTCAATTTTATTAAGATTTGTGTACAGTAAATGTATTAAAATATGGTTTATAGAAATATCTCTCATAGAACACATTGCTTCGGAAAAGGTTTGAGTGTCCCTGTACACAAACCAGTAGAGATATTAACTCCTTTTGCAATAGGGAACATCCGATAGTGAACTTAAATAACATATCAGTTTCCAGAAATTACATAAATATTTACGGGAGTTAGAGCGTGGACAGACGAACAGACGGATGGACAGACGAACAGACAGATACTTAAACTGAAATCATATTCACACATAAAAAAATATTAGACAGTGTTAAAAACGCTTAATGTAAACGAAATTGCAATTCTAGCAAATTTTTATTAACAGCTCATAATGTAACTGAATATTTTTGTGTGGCTCTGTAAATTTAATGCTGATCATACTATATTCTATAGAAAGCACTCTTTTGTGCATATGAATAACATATTTCAATTTCATTAAGCTTTGTGGAAAGTAAAGTTATTAAAAATTGGTTTATAGAAATACCTCTCATAGAACGCAATGCTTTGGAATACTCTCGGGTGTCCCTGTACACAAACTAGTGTTGATATTTGTTCCATTTTATATATAAAACATCAGATAGTGAACTTGAAGAACATGATTCAATTTCACTAAGATTGTACAGTTAAGGTATTAAATATGGCTTACAGAAATACCACTCATAGAACACAATGCTTTGGAATACTTTCGGGTGTCCCTACAGGAGTTAGAGCGTGGACAGACAGACCAAAGTCACTTGTAAACCTTGTTGGAAAGTGTTAAAAAGGAAAAAATGCTTAAAGTTACCTTTATATAACATATATCAACTGTAAAACTCTCCGCATTTAAGGGATAAAATTTGTCACATTTAGGAATATGGTGTAAACAGACCCTTAAATGCGATAAAAAATTTTAAACCCCTCTTTTTAAAAATTTGTAGTATTTTCTTTAATTTTCTTCTGATAGGTGTAAAGGGTATTCAAGCACATGACGTAACAGTGGTTATTTGACCTTGAAAAATAAAAGGATGAAACTACAGTTACTATTGTAAAAAATTTCATCACTATTAGGAAAAGACGGTGGAAAGCCATAATGAACAATGTTTACTGCAAAAGAAAATTCTACTAGAAAAAACTTTTAAAATTTAATGAAAAGTTTCGCAAACCATTCTTGAAATGTGTATGTTCCATTATGATTAATAAGTACGCAATTTATGTATTTAGATTTTCAATAGAAACACTTTGTCGCATTTATGGGTTATCGCATTTAGGGCACAATGACCTTAAATGTTAAAAATAGAGGTTTGAAACTTATTTTTCTTTTCTCCTGTTCCTTTTTGTGGTCAAGGACTGATGTTGCTTCGATATTCAGAATCTAAATTTTCATCAGAAATAGGAAAGGAATTGCTCAAGTTCTTATCATTTAATCAATTTTAAGATTTATTTAAAATTTATTTTAAGTATTCAATAGAAATGAAATAATTAGAATAACCAAAATTATTTCATACATGTTTGCAATATTTAGCTTCCAAACTTTGCAGCTGTTTGTTAATAAAATAGACACTTCACATATTTTCTTAACAAATCTTTAGAATTAAGAAGTGTTTTAAAATTATTACTCAATGTTTTCCACTTTTTTTTTCATTAAAAATAGAAAAGAAATTCTACAGAGGATACATTAATATATTACCCAATGCAACTTAAAAAAAAAAAAAAAAGATGAAATATTTGATAAACAATGTGAAAAAACAGGAGAAAAGGCCCCTTGTGACATATTTTTGAGTGGATTTTTTAAGATATAGTGTGATTCTGGCAAATCTATCATTTAATTGTGAGCCCTGACTATGTTTTCATGCAAACATATTAAGTAAAACTTCATATAGAATTTTATTTTGAAATCATATAGTTATATCTAAATCATATAAACACATATATATATGTATGTAATGGTAACGCTACAGCTCAACTCCTGTAATGGCAGGAAAGAGTAGTAAAATATCCGAGAACGGAAAATGGCAATAGCCAAGCAATTAGTCAGCGAGCATGAGAGTTGCCGTTCAGACATGAATAAAAACTTCACTCACGGCAGGATCTATTTCTGATGAACATTTTTCAATTTTATTAAACTTAATTTATGCACAGTTATTTAGTTAAGATTTAGAAGTAAATGAATGGAGTATAAATGGGATTCCAATTACAATATATCAAAATTATATTATAGTGTCAAGCAATTGTCCATTATTTGTTTCCTATGTTAGTGTATTTGTATATTGAAATCATGTCATCATTAATTGAATGTTCATCGTTTTAAATAACAATGAGTTTTTCATTTGAGCATTCAAGTGTCATTTACTTGATGAAATAATATAAGCATATTAACTTCACTTAATTTTGATGTTACTACACACATATTGTTACTCACATGACAAACAGACGTAACTCAATATTACTATAACAATATTATATACTCAATATCAATATTACAAAAAAAAAAAAAAAAAAAAAAAACTAGCCTTTCAAGAAGGTCAAAATAAAAAAGTACACTGTAAAAGTACACATAAACCATAAGTCTTTTATAACTAGGCAACTAATAGGAATTGAGTTACGTTACTTTGACAGGTCATAGGTACTATAGGTACCTACACTGGAGGACCTTCCAAAAAACTGCTAACTCAAAATTGCAATGTTTTTTAGTTACGTCTTTTTGTCATGTGAGTGTATATATATTCATAAATGTGAATATTCACCTCTTCTTGTTCTAACATTTGTTCTTTTAATTTTTCAATCAATTGACTCTGCCTGTCAATTTCATCATCTTTTTCATCCAATTGTGCATAGAGACGACTCCTTTCCTCTTCAAATTTCACTCTCTCGGCGTTGCTTAGAGGTTCAGCTGAAACTTGGGTGATATTCACAGGAATGTTAGCATTAGGAATATTGTCAGTAAGGCTAGTTGTGCTATTTTCCATAATATCTTTTGTAAACAGTTGTTCATCATGAGGGACATTCTCACCTAGAAAATTTCATAAAACATGAAAATGAAAAATTGCACAATTCATAAAAGCAAACTAAAGCTAAATTTGGCACACTTCATAATATTTCATTTTTTATAATGTCCTTGATTATATAACATCAAAAATGTTTGTTTCATAATAGACTTTAATGTTAACACAGCTTAATTATAATACCTTATCCTTATATCCTTGGTTTGAGTGTAAAATATATACCTAGACATTTATAGTTTACCCACACAATTTAAAAAACACAACAAAGAAAGAAAATTTGTTCTAAAAATATTTTTCTATTTTATAAGTTAGTAGGAATTCTAAGAATTAATAAATGGAATCAATTAAAATTTCAAGGAACATTTTACATATACAGGGTTCATACTCATATATGGGAAAAAAATTCCCTGAGTTCCCAGACAATTTTCAAGATAACATTAGCGACATATTACAAGAAATGCTCCTCTAGACAGGACAAAATACACAGCTACTTCCACTGTATGGTGTCATATTACTGTCGACCATGATAGAAATTTAAGTAGAAATCATTGTTTACAATTTCTTATTTTTTACAATTACATTTTTATTTTCACAATACTTAATCAACTGAATTTTGATATGAAGCTAAACAAGAAAAATATAACTTGAGAGAAAGAAAATATTTCTTTTTCCAGGTTTTTATAACTGAATTTCCCTGACTTTTAATGAAAATTTTTATTTTCCATGACTTTTTTTAACAAATTCCCTGTTGAGTATGAACTCTGATCAAGGTTGATCCAGGCAAAAATTGGGACCCTTTTGCTGCCCCTTCACGAAATTCAAATCTCTAAAATGGGCCCCTTCTCAAAATTCAAATTCAGAAAATGGGTCCCTTCACAAAGTTCAGATTTATAAAAACAGCCCTTTCACAAAATTTTGTTTTATAAAAATACTTTTGTAAGCGACAATTCTCTTTTTTTTTTTTTTTTTAACAAAAATAACTTTATTTTCACAAAAATAGTCCCCAAAAATAAAAACCTGGATCAATCCCTGCTGATATATATATATATTAATGTTATTTTCTATGAGTATATTAAAAATTAGAAAGAAAACTTAAAAAAAAAAAAAAAAAAAAAAAAAAAAAAAAAATGCTGTAAAATCTGACAGTTTTAGTGCACAGTTTCAAACAGTATTTTTAGAATTAATTATAAATTACTTTCTAGTTTTCATTAACATATATATAATTCATTTTTCCAATATAATAGTAAATATTTTAAAAGTAATAACCATATCTTAATTGCATCGTGCATATATAACACGTCATACTAAAATTTTCCTTATCCTTTACCAATCTAAACCTTTTTTTTTTTTCATTTGTAAAGACATTACTTTGATAACAGACTTCTTAATTAACAATAAAATTTTTAGTTTTTTTATTTTATAATTTGGTACTAACAAAGCCAGGTGTAAAACTACGTAACATGCAAAAACCTTGAAAACTGTTACTTGCATGCAAACAGGGAAGACTTATCAGTGATACATCATATGGCTACCTATAATAAGTGATATTTGCAAAGTTTTTAATACATTACAAAGCAAATTAAACATTCAAAATGAGAAGTTTCTATAAAAATAATATAATCTAGCATGAAATTCAGAGACAGCAAAATTTTCAAAAACCCTGAATTCAGGGAAAGCTCCTGAAAAGTTTCACCCCCTGCAAAGCTTATAGAAATCTAAATATATATTTAAAATTAAATTAATTGTAAAGATATAGAAAATGAAGTATCAGCAATTTGGCTTACAAAAATTAAAATACAAAATCATTAATGCAAAAAAACAGTGATAATTTTTGGAAAATATGAACTATTTTAAGTTCAAAATAAATTGAGAAAAAAATCCACTTTAAAATATTAAATACTGCTTTTAAAAAACATAAAAATCAATATAAATTTAAAAATCACATTTGTTTAAAATAAAGACAATAATTAAGAATTGCTGCAATCATAAAAAAAAAAAAAAAAAAAAAAAAAAAAAGGGAGGGGGGAATCCTAAACACATTTACAAAATAAACTTAAAAAAAAAAAAAAAAAAAAAAAAAAAAAAAAAAAAACAGAAATTTTTATTATAAAGTTCAGAAATTTTTGAATAAATTTGCCTTTTTCCAGGGGTAAGAAAATTTAGAAAATCTTATAAGCCATGGATTTTTTTTTTTTTTTTTTCTAACTAGTATATATGTACATAATATATATTTTTAATAATCAAAATTTATGCAATTGTATAGTACATTGACCATTTAGTACAATTCTTTCAAGTTCCCAAAACATCATTTCTTAAAATATACTTTTAAATAAAGAATAACAGCTTAACAGGTAACAAAATCTAAAATAGCTGCCCATTCAAACATTGTTCATTCTCTTCGGATGAGTTTTTTGGCTGTTTTATTACGCTGTGGAATTGCCAAGAAATTTTGAATAGCATCAATGAAACTGACCGATTTTAAATACACTCGCTATGGCTGAAAAATTCTCGCCTTTGGTGAGTAAATCAAGCATTTCCTCACTCCTATCCTTTTAAATATGTTTTAAAACTATAAATATATATCTTTTCAACTTTACCATTTCTCCACCTGCTTAATTCATATTCAGCCCGTGTAAGTTGAGCCTTGACTCGTAACCCTTTCTCTCTTTCTTTCTCGTACCTTCTCTTCCATTCTTCTGCTGTCAATTCTTCATTAACAACAACAGTATTCTTGATAGTTTTAGCTCTGAAAATGTAAACATTAACAAAACATTAATAAAAAATAATTCATCAGGATTATATTATAAAGTAATTAAAGACACAGACACAGACTATTCCAAACTGAGAGCTCTTTTAGATTTTGAAATTCAGTTCAAATAGGAATTGATATGAAACATGGTCATTTTTACATATGACATGCAGTGTTTACCCCAGACTATTTCACAAAAGTGCAAGTTTGCCTGCCTTTTGACTGAAAAAATAGTACCTTTTTTTGCCACACATCCAAAAAAATTTACACCTTTTTTGCTGCTCATAAGAAAAAAAAAAAAAAAAAAATACACCCTTACTACTCTTTGTAGAAAATAACCTTCAAATGAAGGTAAGCATGACGATCAACATTCGTTCATACATTAATAATGAGAAGCAAAAGTAAAAATTAAAAAAAATAATAATAAAATAAAAAATTATGCACAGTTAATTTATAACTGAATTTTTAAGTTATGTATCTGGATTTTAAATGTTAAATGTGCCCTTAAGAATTCAAAGCTGCCCCCAAGAATCTAAAAAGTACCCTTCTTTTTACTAGCAGCACAATACCCTTTCTTAAACCATGGAAAAACTGTGGGCACGCCCAATGGCAAACTGTCATCAAACAAAATATATGTGTATTATATGCATTATAAAATAAATCAAGTGATTGGAAACAACAAAAGCTATTCTACAATCAAAGGAATAAAATAAAACATTACCCTGACTTTTACAATGCATGTAAACAATATCTACCAATTACTGGCATTATTTAGTCACTAGCACAAGTTATATCTTTTAATTAACACTTTGAGTGCCAATCTCGTGTCAGCATGCGGATGTGGAGTATTGTATTAGATGCCAGTACTTGACCGGAGCAGCAAGCTTCAATATTCATTCTCCTGTTCAATTAGCTTTACATATCAACACAACTTCATACGACTGGCAGCTAAAGAGTTAAGTTATAGAAGTACAATATTTGCGAATCAGAGAATCGCAATTTCTATACTTTAATTCTTAAGCTCACTGCAATTAGTATTATTTTCTTTATTAAATAGTACAGCACAGCTTTAGTATGGTACCCCCCTTGATGACTTAAAATATTTTTTGTCATTTTGGCTATGAATTGAAAAGGCTATCATAATTGAATAAGTAGAAACCTTGGTGAGAAATGTACAAGCTACTTTGGAGCCAAATGTCACATTTCATCCAGACTAACAGCCAGGGTTCACGTTTACTCACTATAATGGGTTCTGCTCAAATTTGTGAAAATGGGACTTAGTTTTGACCAAATTTCGGATCTCATTAAAATATGTGAAAGAAAAATAGCGAAATCATTTCTCATTTTGCAAATTCAAGGAAAAGAAAATAAGTTTAGTTTACCAACTATTATGACAGAGGAGAAAAATGTAAAGATTTGTAAAGATGTCCAAAATGTGTTAAAAAGAAATTTGTAAAAATGTCCTTTTTCTTTTAGAATATACTCTCTCCCCCCACCATTTTGTAAATTTAAGAATAAATTTTTTTAATCTTAAAAAAATGTTAGATTCTTTTTATTTATGTATAATTTTTTGTGTTATTTACTGAACTAATATGTCTTTTTTTTTTTTGTTTAAAATTTAATGGAGTCACTTCTTTTATTGAAAGATCCATAATTGCTTTCATTCCTGGGTCCCAGGGACTCAGGTTTTTGTTAGTTTAGTGCAAACATTGACAGTAATTATAATTAGTATTAAAGGGGTGCATCACATGTCAAAAGCTAGTAAAATCACATGTTAAATAGAGGAAATAATCAGTCTTTACTATTGTATAATACATATTTTTAAATTTCATTCCCATCTGCAGAAAAGTTATGAGCATTAAATCAGTCTTCAAAAATATATCAGTTTTTCAAAAACTGTTTTTTAACATTTTTAATACTTTATTCTGAAACTGTAAAAGGTGAAAGATCATTAACTAAAATTTTGAATCTTACAACTTAATACTAATAATAACATTTAAAAAATAATGCCCAAAATAAAAATAATACCTTCTGCCAAAATCAAGAGTGGACTTTGTTTCACATTCATTAAAGGAAGCTGGTGAACAACAAATGATAATGGTGGTTCGGGAATTTCCTCCTAAACTTTCTTGTAAAATTCTTGTTAATTTACTGTCTCGATAAGGTATATGAGATTTCTGAAAAATTAATAACAAATGATATAAACTGACAAGAATAAAAACCAGTTTTAGTAAATTAAGAATTGACAGTTTAAAATATAATACATACATTTCCATCAGCTAATGCAGATATTACATTTCCCAAGGCAGATAGAGATTTATTAATATTTTTGGCTTCATCTAACACCATTCCTTCTGCACCAGTTTTGCTAACCTACATAAAAATAAATAAGCTTCCAAAATGTAAAAATCCCAACAATATTAATAAGAAACAATAAATTAATTAAATTACCATAGTAACTCACCTTTTCACTACCTGCTAAATCAACTAAATACAATTTGCCACTAAGTTTTTTCTGATTTTCTAAATTTTCTTGTTTTACATTGATAAGAAATACACTGTGACTCCTAGAACTGTGTTCGTTCATGTCTGGAAGATACAATTACAGTACCATATAAGTTGAAAATAAAAGCGAAATGAACTTAAATCAAAACATTTTTTCCACCACAGTTCTAGCAAATATTTAAATGTGACAAGAAAGATATTTTCCATATTGAAATTCATGTTTAAAATTAAAAATAAACTGAAGTTTGTAAAATACCTATAGCATTGCGTTACAAACAAAAAAATTAATTTTTACCGCTGCGCTAACGAAAATAAACAACAATGACAGTTGCAGTTAATCGAAATTTTATGAATGACCATGGAGAAAATTGTGAGAGAGACTAGTCAGCTTCAGCTATCTCTTTATATCGATTAATCTCGTTTACAAAATTGAGAAAATTATTTAAATCACTGAATTAATTCGTCAGTTTAAAAACTGAACACTGTAAATTTGGTGATAAAATATTAAACGAAATGGACATTAATGAGTTGAGGAGGTTTTACGTATTACTAATATTACACTATAGGCAGTTGGTGACGGTCTGGGACTCATGCTTAAAGGGGTCCGGAAACATGCCATCACAATTTGGATCCTCCAAGAAGAAGATGGTTCCCCCGCTTCGGTGAGCCCCAGAAAAATTGCTAAAAATGAAGCGTATAATTCGGAAATAGCCGTTTCGATACGGTTTTCACAGCACAGTGTTTCATATTTCCTATTAGCTAATTCCTCTCTCAGTCCTAACAGTTCTATTAGCTGTTAATCTGTCTCTTGATTACGCTTCCCCGTTATATTTAGAAGTACTGATTCTTCATGCTGTTTCCTTTTAGTCCATCTGGCAACCTGGCTTTCATTGGCCAGGTGCCGAGTTCGAATTCCGATTCAGGCATGATGTTCGTAGGGGCTCGAAATCCTCTTTCAGTCGTAGTCCTGGTATAATAAGCTTTAATAATAATAATAATAATAATAAAAACTGTAAAGTGACCCCCCCCTTCCCCAAATCCGTTTATTTTCTTTTAAACACACCGCCTTCTTTTGTGGTTAAAGAATATGCAGCAATCCAAGTTATGTGTTCTCCCATTTAATGTGGTAGTAAGCAGCTCATTCGTCAGCTGTAAGCACACATCAAGCCTCGTGATGATGACGACGAAATTATTTTTATCCCGTAGATTGAACAAAATTCAATTTATTCATCAACACATTTAGCTTACCTCAGACAACGGCAATCCTACTGTTTCTTTCTTTCTTTTTTATGATTGTGTCTTGGTCAATTTCCTCAACTGTTACCTTATTCTCAGAGACAATCCCTTTTATTATATGTAATATGCATTTTTTTTTTTTTTTTTTTTTTAGTTATTAACTTTTATATTAATACTTTTTATTTTTGGCATTTTAAACTCTGATATCACTTTATTTTTTTATCTTTACTTTCTAGCAATTTGCTTTACACTTAATCTACAAAAATAGATTACTGTAATCAATTTTCTTTCCCTCTTTTTTTTTTTTTTTTTTTTTTTAAGAGAGAGAGAGAAAAGGCAATTTAAATTATTAAGAAAAATTTGGATGACTAAACATCTCCAAGTATTTTTTTAATAAAAACAAATATGGAAAATTGTGGGCTTTCTTTTATAGACGTTATAGATCTAAGAACAGGAACTATTGGGTAAACTTAATAGATTTTTCACGAATGTATATGATTGCGCAGCTCTGGCCTGATGTTAAATTTTCTTAAATTCGGCCGTAACCTCAACCCGAATCTAGATATAAAGCTAGTGGTATGATTTTTTTTCGAAGCATTTTCCTAAACCAGAAGCTTAAAAATATAATTTAATTTAAACACCTTACTTTAGTCTCTGTTGTTTCTTTATCCAGAGAGCTTTAGAGGGAGCTCTCCCTCATCTTCGGTGGATTTCACAAGTGGAGTGCTTCTTTCAGCCTCTTCCTTTCTCTTTGTTGAACTAAATGTTGCCACGATCGGCACAAACCTACTGTCGGCTCGTTGCTATTAATTGAATTATAATTCTTGAGGATTTCCACAGTTTCCCGATTCAACGCGTACGTATTGCTATGGTAATTTGTGATTTTGGTAACGTTGTTAAAGTTAACCGAAACGTCTTGTTCCACAAACTAAAACATGCTTGAAAGTGTCTAAATTAAATTACTGATTTTTTTATTTTCTGAATCATTAGGCTAACCAATACTCGGAACTGTCTGAATCAATGCAGTTTTGAAAAAAATGTTAAAATCAAAATCTTAATAATAATTTTTACGGAATTAAGGTTAAAAGAAGCAAATATATAATTTTTTTAAAAAGCTGCGGTTTGAAACAAAAATAAAATAAGATTTAACTTAATTTATTTATCTTGACTATATCTCTGAAAAATTACTTTTGTTACATTATGTAGTTTTTGTCTAGTAGATTTAATTTCAATCATTCTCTAGCACATTTCGCTATAGTTTTAGTTGTATCTTTGAATTAAAACTATATGTAGCGAGTGAACATAAAAGTAATGAAACTTTTAAATTATATTTTATTACAGACTCAGGGGCGCGCCAGCATTGTTAGGCGCCTGTGTGCAGAATTTCAGTTGGCGCCCTATATTACCCTTAAAAAAAAAGTTTTAAAAATAGTTATCATCTAGCAAGTCAAATGAATCTCGAACCTTAATAATAATAAGTTTATTGAATAGCTACGAAAAAAAAAAGAAATGCATCAAATGAAATGAAATTTTAAAAGAAACAAATAAAAAGAGCATCTTGCAGAAAGGAAAAATATTTTGCACAGTCTCAAAAACGCGTGGTACAATTATGAAGACACTGCTTATTAGTAAGGCTGTTAACCAATAGTCTTACTAATTGGTTTTCAAATATCAGTAGAAAAGTTTTAAAAAATATTATGTTCGCACAGCTTAAAAGAATTCGTACTATTTGCAATAATGAAAATGATTTAAAATTTGCTCTTGAAGACCTAAAAAACACCTTGCAAATTAACTGTTACCCGTCCCAATTTTTAACTGTGTTTATCCAGAGTTTTCCTATCTCGGTTTGTTATACTTCCTCATTCAAGGGCGATATTTAAGTACCGACGAGTAGCCCCGTCGGCCGAAGAAAGGTTTTATTTTATTTCATTTTATACTTCTTGTTTACCTTCAGTAATTCTTTATTGTATTGTATATTTTTACATGAATTGATGTAATTTTTTAACTGTTTTAGCATTTTTATACATTATATATATGTTTGATTTCTCTTCAGTTGTTGGTGGTTTTCTTTTTTGTGAGAAGTTGGGGGCTAAGGATAGTTATTAGCTAAATGCTACTGTCCTTTCAGAAACTTCTCCTTCACCCCTACACCGAGGGGCCTCCCTGATGAAGATCTCAGTGTCTTTTGGGGTTTAATTTCATTCATTTGTTTATATATTCCTACATTTATATATTTCTACATTTAAGTTTTGCATTTCCTTTTGCTGCAATTTTGCGCATTGGTTTGTAATTCTCCTTTCGCTTTTTCTAGTCTTTAAACTTATATTTTTATATATAAATTCATTTCAATAGTTTTCTACATATATATATATATATATATTTCAAATAATTTATCCTCGGCTGGCGCCTTTTTCTACCCGGCGCCTGTGTGCGCCGCACACTTTGCACACCGAGTCGGCGCGCCCCTGTACAGACTAAAAAGTGAAAAGAAAAGATCGGAAACTTAAACGTCGTTAAATACATGCAGACATACTTAATTTAATGCTACAAAAAAAAAAAAAAAAAAAAAAAAAAAAAAAAAGTAAAAAAAAAAAGTTGAATATGAGGCTTATAGAATTTTAGAACATACTTGTTACAGCGATGTGTCTATTTGCTTTGCCTTCATCAATAACTTCCATAACTTCTTCTGGACTTGTAACAAATCGTTCTGTAGCACCCTTTAAGATATATATATATATTGTTTTATAAATCACATAAAAAAAAATATTATATGATCATTGATTCCTGTCATTAGAATTATAACATATACGATTTATACATTTCAGGTGTAACTTATAAAGTTTTAAATAAATACACTTGAATTAAATTTTGGGGTAAATTAGATTAACTGTTTGAGCAAGCTATATTTATTATAGACACTAAAAATACGTCTGATGCGTATGGCTGTAATGTTAATTAAAAAAAAAAAATCTTTTTGAAGTTAGAAAAATTAATACTGAAAAGGACATTACTGATAAAGAATCAATACTGTTAATACAGAGAAGAATTAATACTGTTCCACAATAATTTGTTAAGTCAGAAAAAATAAATAAATAAATAAAAGTGTTTCGTAAAGTTTAAATTTAAAAAATAATGAAAGAAAATGAAACAAATTCCTAGTATCATTATATAATTGAGCGAAGAAACGAGAAATGATAGGGATTTTGCGAGGTGTTTTAAGTATCTTCCTTATTATAGCCATAGATTAGATGGATATATTTCTCTGACATAATAAAACTTTAAGATTAATTATATTTTAACTTTTTCTTTTTTCTAAACAAGGCCACAAACAAGAAGGAAATCGTTGTGTCGCATGCATGCAAAAAAAGCAAGATTTTTAGAAGTAAAACTGAACATAAAGGGAATGATGTTGTAGATGCATTGTACAGAAATCAGCGCTTACAAACGTCTACTAACAAAATCAAAACACCATATATATATATATATATATGTGTGTGTATATATTTGGAGGGAGGGGGGGGAATGGGGCTTCAAATGAGTTGTGCTTTGCCTATGCTTTCTGTGGCCACAATGAAACTGAAAAACTCTCACTACCTTTGAAAATAATTTAACACGTTCACGCCGGCGCATTTTGTTTACAGTCTACTCAAAAGTATCCGAGCACTAGCCAATAATTCAGATATAAAAAAAAAGTACACTTAAAACTGTTTTGTTCAATAAATTCTTGTCGAATCATGTTCTTAGACTGACTAAGAACATGACTCGGTTTATTGACATGATTTATTTAACAAAACAGTATTAAGTTTACTTTTTTTTGGACAGGGATTATTGCTAGTGCTCGGATACTTTTGCTGCCGACTGTAGCTGTGACCCACCGGTGGGTCACGCCGGCGTGAACGTGTTAAGATAAAAAATTTCTTTTGCATGTAAGCACTCTTTTAATCATCTGACCGCCGCCAACTTATATCTGTTATTTTTACCACAATACACTTGTATTTCAAAATTACATAATTTTTAATTTTCAGTTTATTTTTTAAAACATGAAGGCTATAAATAATAGTCATATGGTTTATCCGCAGGTGCATAGTTAGATTTTTAATCTTAAGTTGAAATAATCATTATTTTAGTACATTGTAAAAACTGTACAGGGTAAACATTTCAATTTTGGGTAATTCCATTTTAAATCAACAAATTTTCAAAAAAGTTGTTGCATGACAATTTTTGATTTTGATGACAATTTGCATGTGCTTTCCCCATACCTTTTTGACCACAAAAAAATATTTTTTTTATTTAAAAAAAAATTACCCTTTGATATGAAGGCTATTTTTGTCGTTGCCAACAGCAAAAATTAGATATTTTGATGCTTTGCTTTTATGAACTATAACTTTTTTCCTATCAAAGCTATCAAACTCAACTATAGCTCATTGGAAAGCTAAAAAAAAAATCTTTTTCCATATGGTATCAATAACTTTGAGATTTAAAAACAAGGGTTATTTTTTTAAGGTCAAAGTTTGCGATGCAAAATTAATTTTTTGCCACTTTTGAAAATTAAAAAACTTATGAAGGGCTTGGAATAACAAGCCCTCTTTTTTTTCTTATATACATATATAAGGTTGCTTATTGTATTAAAAAGTTTGGCTTGTTACTCTGCCCCCTTCACAAGATACGACCCCCCAAAGTTGCAAATTTTCTAAAAAATCCAATTTTCAATGCTAAAAAAATGCATGTGGGGGGCAAGGTAAATTTTTTTTTACTTGTGTGATTTTAAGTACTTCATACCATCTTTCAAACAAAAAAAAAATTACTTTGTTATTCAAAGGCGTTTGGCAGCTATAAGGGTCTGAATTTTCAAATAATCACACTAAAACCATCCAATTTTTTCATGTACTTTTTTTTGGAAACATGTCATTTATTATTATTTTTTATTATTTGATGGACTTAGATTGACCTCACAAATAAGAATATATCATATTCCTACTTTTCCTCATTTATAGTAATCTATTTGCCAGTTAAAAGCAAGAATAGACAGATTTCAACTTGTCCAGCCTTGCTCCCACATGTATAGAACAGTTCCCTTTAGGCAAACAGTACCTACCTGTGGTAGGAACTGTGCCAATGACAAGGCTGCTTGAATATTATTGGATACAATTTGACCAATAATATATCCTGATTTGAAAGTAGGGTTATCTAAATTTGCCGATCTTAGACCAAAATTTTGTGTGTTAGCTGGAGCATCTGGTACACATTCAGTGTGCGTTTGTTTGTACCATCAAAATGTAAAACTTATGCTATCAGCGATTAAAAGTGATCATAGCTACAAAGATCTGCTGCAGATTATGGTCTTTGATACTGAAAATGAGAATTGTATGTTTTCGGAATGTACTGCATGTCCAGGTGTGGATGCCATTTTATCACTGATTTCTCCAAGTAACAGCCCCCAAATTGACTTGGAAAATGATGAATTTGAGGATTTGCAAGTTTCATATAAGCAGTGGATGTCCACAGACAGATGTGAACTGACATCATGTGTGCTACCTTTACAAGAATTCTTGGTTAAGTGTTATGAAAAACTTGAGCATCCAAAGAGCCACCATTTCATTGCCAGTAAACAAGCAGCATTTCTAAAATCAAAGAAAGAAGATCTGGATAAGGGAGAATTTTTGATACTTGGAGATTTTTCAGAGAATTTCTCTTGTGTTGTTCAAGACGAGGTGCAGACCTATCACTGGTCAGGTGTGCAATGTACGCTTCATCCTTTTGTTGTCTACTGGGAAAAAGATGGAGAAATTCAAACTCAAAGTTTTTGCTTTGTAAGCGACTGCCTTGACCACAACACAACTACATTCTACGCCTTTCAAATGATCCTTGTTAAAAAACTGAAGGCAGATCATGCTTTAATTTCAAAATTATTCTATTTTTCAGATGGATCTGCCGCACAATATAAAAACAGGAAAAACTTCATTAACTTGAGCCATCATGAACAAGACTTTGGGATAAAAGCAGAGTGGCATTTTTTTGCTACATCCCACGGGAAAGGCCCTTGCGATGGGATTGGAGGAACAGTGAAGAGGCTAGTGCGAAAGCTAGTTTGCAACGACCGGTCAGTAATCAAATCTTGAATCCATTAGATGTCTTTGAATATTGCACTGAACATATTAATAGTGTAACGTTTTTCTATGTTTCCTGTGATGATGTTAATGCAGTAGGAAAAGTTCTTGAGGAAAGATATAAAACAGCACTATCATTACCCCAAACTCGGTCTTTCCACAGCTACATTCCACTCAACAGAAATATCATTCATGCCAGACGTACATCATTTTCTTTAGATTTTACAACCTTTCATGTCATCAAAGACGAACCTATCAACCTTAGATTATCCACACCAACAACCCGACCAAAGTTGTCCGATTATGTTTGTTGCGTATATGATGGTGACTGGTGGCTAGGAGAAGTGGTGGAAATAAAGGTATTTGATGTCGAAGAAGAATACAGGATCCACTTTTTTCATCCTAAAGGACCTGGAACATCGTTTAAAAAATCAAGTCATGATAACCAAACTTGGGTTCGGTTTCAAGATATTTTGAAAATCCTGACTGCGTCAGAACTATGGTCAGCACAGGGAAGAGGTCATAATATCACACCTGTGATGAGTGAACATTTGTCAACTCTTCTCTATGAGACAATAAACCACTGAACAAAAAAGTTTTGCATGTTTTGAGAGGTAAGTTAAATTCTATATACCAAGATGTTAGAAACCTTAAATTAGTTTATCAAAGTTTAAATGTGTTCTTTGACAACTCTTCTTAGTCTTTTTAGTTGTTTTCACCATTTAAAACTAACAATTAAGTAAAAAATAACTTTTCACTAACACCTAAGATTAAGAAGTATGAAAATAATTGCGTTGTTTCAGTATAATTATTTGAAAATTTAGACCCTTATAGCTGCCAAACGCCTTTGAATAACAAAGTAACTTTTTTTTTGTTTGAAAGATGGTAAGAAGTACTTAAAATCACACAAGTAAAAAAAAATCTACCTTGCCCCCCACATGCATTTTTTTAGCATTGAAAATTGGATTTTTTAGAAAATTTGCAACTTTGGGGGGTCGTATCTTGTGAAGGGGGCAGAGTAACAAGCCAAACTTTTTAATACAATAAGCAACCTTATATATGTATATAAGAAAAAAAAGAGGGCTTGTTATTCCAAGCCCTTCATAGGTTTTTTAATTTTCAAAAGTGGCAAAAAATTAATTTTGCATCACAAACTTTGACCTTGAAAAAATAACCTTTGTTTTTAAATCTCAAATTTATTGATACCATATGGAAAAAGATCTTTTTTTTAGCTTTCCAATGAGCTATAGTTGAGCTTGATAGCTTTTATAGAAAAAAAGTTATAGTTCATAACGCAAAGCATCAAAATATCCAATTTTCGCTGTTGGCAACGACAAAAATAGCCTACATATCGAAGGGTAAATTTTTTTTAAATAAAAAAAAAATATTTTTGTGGTCTAAAAGGTATGGGGAAAGCATGTGCAAATTGTCATCAAAATCAAAAATGGTGTTGCACACCCCATTTGTTGATTTAAAATGGAATGACTCTTTTGCTGTTATCAAAGGCGGCCAGAGGGGAAAAAGAGAAGACTCGCCCTTTTAAGCTGCATTTCAAGGTAAAGAGCAGCTTGAAAATATCTAAAGTCGAGCTCAATCGTTGAAGAATGTCTGCTTGATAATTAAATGTTCTTTCACATCTTTTAAAAAAGCAAGGTGGACCATAAGATCCTAATAGATTTTAAACTTTAATACAAAGTTTAATACAATACTTAGTATCATGTAAGTGGCATATGAGAGTGTGATTTACACTACGATGCTTCTTAAAATGAAAAGTTTGGTTTAAGCAAATTAAAAGAAGTAATTTTAAAATTTGCTCATAGATGGCGCCAGGGTGGAGGGGAATTCACTGAAACTCTTACCAACTAAGAACGTTTTATTACTAGCTAACAGTATACAGCTTAAAGCTTACGATAGGTAAACAAATACGTGTACTTAATATGTTCAGTAGCAGAATTTTCTGTATCAATCTAGCAAATCGAAATTTATCTGCGACTGAAAAATGTTAAAGCATGGAGCAGGTTTATTATTGTAGTGAGTAACGCTACGACATTTTCATTTAGAAAGAAAAATACATTTACAGTAATCCAGTTACAAAATATATATTTGAGAATAAATCAATAATTTTTTCAAGCAAAAATAAAATCTAAAATTATCTACAACATCCGCTATCGTGAGGCAAATTTACGGAGAAACAATTTTAAAAATACTTGAATGCCTAGCCTATTAAAGAAACAAACTTAGTATCATGTTTATTTTGCTAGATTTTGGTCGTATAGAGGTTGAAACCGACTAATAACACAAGGTCCTAGGCTTAGGTAAAGTGCTTTAGATAAAGGTCTTTTTAAAGGTTCCTAACTTATATTCATGCAAGTTTCGGAGAAAATCATGGAAAGCTCCGTATGGCTAGACCGACGAGCCTGATTTGGGTTCAAACTTTGCACCTCCCGTGTACTAGTTCTGGAAGTATCGTCTCATTTTGTATTTAGGAGGCACATGTATATAGGAATTTATAATATGTTTTTCCACTGCTTAAAATTTTACTCGCCACGTTCAAAACTGTATTCGCCCTTGGCGAGTAAATTGCTGGATTTTTCCATAGTGCTTTACTTTATACTGGCTTATATCGTGTTTCTTGTAGTTTTGCTTTGGCTACCTGAATACCCAGAGAAGTACTGCAAACGCAATTAATGCGCGTAATCCTGTCGCTTTCACAATCAACACGTAGTTCGAAATGGATTATCGTTTGAACGTAATTCAAGCTATAAAGGGTGCACATTTTGAAATATTGTAGTGAATTTCACAAAATAAGTGCTCTTTATCTGCTGTAGCCTTGCGAGTTTTTTCTTCTATTTTAAAGGTACAGCGCCATCTGTGAGCAAAATTTGGAACCAGCTTTTATATTTTCTTTATCAAAACTATTCGAAGCAGCATTATGGTACAAACTGCGCTTCCGTTCGTCAAGTACTTCATTCTATATAAGAGTCAAAAATGTATCAAGGATTCTTGGATCACCCAAAATTTTGTATATTCTGTGAAGTTTTAAGAATTCATTACAAAAGCTTCTCTATAAATATTTATTCGCTTCCAATATTAATTGTATTTATACTTGCTTATATTCATCTTTGTTGTAAAAAAACACCGCAGAACTGGCGTTAAAAAGTAATAAGCACAAAACTTTAAATAAACACCATAAAATGCAAAAACTCACAACAATTGTTTCGGTCGAAAGAAGACACGACCCTTCGTCAGGCGAACAAGAAGGCACGAGTGCAGCAAACAAAGCTGTTGCGGTTGGGTGCGTTGCCGCTTTGTTTGCAGCACTCATGACTACTTTGTTCACCTGACGGAAGGTCGTGTCTTTTTTCGACACGAAACAATTGTTGTGAGTTTTTGCATTTTATGGTGTTTATTCAAAATATTGTAGTTATTATTCATCTCTGTTATAATTTGGAATCCCAGTAGTTATAAATATATTATGCTTATTAATCATGTTTCTGGTAACAGTAAATAAATAATGTTGTCAAAAATGATCCAACATGCGACATGTTTTGCATTCTACACAGAAAATGGCAATATTTGCTTAATATTGTTAAAATTAAAGTCTCATTTTTTAAATTAAAGAGAGAGAGACGCTGATTATACTGATGAATCTTTATCAGTAGTTAGTAAGAACCAGAAACCTACCTTTACAAAAGGAACTCTGTTTTTATCTTCGTGGACAGACAGATTTGTCTTTGACACTAAAATCAAAAAGGACAAACAAGAAAGAAAATTAGATTCCTTTTCTAGGTTTACAAATTTCTTCAGGTGTTATGTGAACTAAAAGATAACCTTACCGTCAAGAAGATCTCTGATTTTGTCTAAGTATATTTCAAAGTATGAAATCTGGAAATAAATAAGATTATAAAATTATATAATCAATCATACATATAATTCTGCATTATTTTAAGCAGTTTATTTTATAAGGAACGTTTTACACATTCACTTTTTTTTTTTTTTAAATAACCATTTAAACTATGTAAATATTATATAATCGACAAATTATAACAGTACACTAATTTTAAAAATAACGTACAAATTTGAAAAAAAAAAAAAAAAAAAAAAAAATCATCGATAAAAGTATTTTGAATGATGAATTTGCATTAATTTGGGGAAAAAAAAAAGATATATATAAGAACAACAATTTATTTATTAATGTCATACATAAATTTTGCCACTAATTTACATAAATTTATTTAAATCATGGAAATATTTCCTCTTTAGAATTTGAAGAGAATAATTAGAAATAGAGAACGTTAATTTAACAATTTTATAATGCGCATTTTATTTACATAATATACATAATTTTTAGAAAGCACATATATATTTTATTATTTATTTCTTTTCAAATCCAAAATTATTTTATCACTATACATCACAAGTCAATAATCCAAAACCCCATAAAATTGAATGTATCAATTTTTCAATTCTAAAACTTTAAGAGGCACAGACCGGATCCTAATGCCTAAGCGATGTTTGGCGGCATTATTAGGAGGGGGGGGGGGGGTCGCAAATAATCGATTAATGTATTTGACTTTATTTTCCCTTAGATGGATTATGAAGGACCTCTCCAGTTAGAGACAAAAGAAGCCACAGAAATTTCCGATTATTATCTCTAGAGAACTGGAGCTTTCTGTGACAAAGTTGTGGCAACAAAAGAATTAGGAGATGCAAATATTTTGTCAACTGTACAGCTTGAAAACAGTTGGCGGATTCATTATTAGAAAATGATGGCGGAGGACGATATAAAAATTGCGTTAGAGATTTCCACCATTTAAGGGCCTGCGTCACTCACCATCGCCGGAAGCCGAAGCTAATGTTATTCTATGGGAAATTTTCTTTACTTATTACTTTTTAACTAATCCATATTTTTAAATTCTGTTTTCACATTCAGAAAATTCCCAACTGTTAAATTGACGCACCTTTTTAAAAAATGTATTTTTTTAACTTTTAATATTTTATTTTGAAGCTGTAAAATATGAATTTTCAACATGTTAAATTTCTCATTTTGAAATTTCAAAATAAAATATTAAGAATTAAAAAAATACGTTTTTTTAAAAAAGGTCCGCCAATTTAATAGTTGGGAATTTTCTGAATGTTAAAACAGAATTTAAAAATATGTATTAGTTAATTAGTTATATGTAAAGAAAATTTCCCATAGAATAACATTGGCTCGGGCTTTCGGCGACTGTGAGTGAAGAGGGCCGTTAAGCAGCCATACAAATAACAACGGATTTTCCATAGCTTACAAAGGGATTAAATTAAAAAAAAATTAATATTTCTATAAAATATGGAAGGCTGAAACAAAATCGTGCTTTCTTTTTTCGATTCATAATAGCAGTTTCCACAACCATCTTTATTAACAGCTTTTTCACACTGAAAATTAGTAGTATTTTAAGTGGTTACATGTCTTACAGTGTCATAGTAAGTGAAAAGTCCTTTATATAGTCCTTTGTATAGAAAAATTATGTATAGAAAAATTAAAAAAATAATATTTTACTTATTGCAATAAAAGATGCATCACAATTATTAATTCAGAAAAGCTTTTTAATATCATTTCTGGAACCAGAAGATAATTTAGCATAAAACGCGCATTAAAGTGTTCGCCAAACTGCAATTTATAGAGTGAATTAATATTTTAAAGGTAATTATATATTTTTCTTATTCTTAATGATTAATTAAATAAAGATTTCGCACCAGAAGCCAAATTATTATTAGAACCAAATTAATATTGTACAATAGTGAAACCAAAATCATTTAAAGAAAGGTTTCCAAATAAAATTCACGGTGTTCACGACCGAATTTTCATACTTCCAAAGGCAGTACAGTTTTAATATAGAACTCCCACGACGCCTTTTAAATTTTTGTCGTCATGTTGGCGATGACTTTTTATTAACTTTGGTACAATTTTTTTTTTTTTTTTTTTTTTTGGTTTAAAAAATGAATAAAATAAACTATTTCCTATTTTGATTATATTTTTTATGATTGTGTTTTTTAGTTAATTTATGACACACAAGTTCAAATTCTGCATATATCTTTAAAACATTGGTAGGTTTGAAATGACGCTTGCAAATATTATGAAGAAACAACTGTTAAAAACGACATTTTTTTCGTAAAATAATCTCAGACAAATGTTGTCAGCCACCGGTGGTTGACGGGGCTTAAACAAAGTTCAGTGTCAGCCATCGATGGCTGACATCGCACTCAACGTGTTAAATGCTTTAATACCCAGAATTTATGCAAAATTAATTAATTCTATAAAAGTTAGTTTTTGTATTATTTTAATTCAATTCTATTACTAAAAGTATTTTAATAGAACTGTAGGAAAGGAATTTTGCAATTCATAGAAATAATACAAGGAAATTAATATGCTTTTTTAATATTCTTTTAAGACAATTTTGTTACATTTTCTTCTATGGATTATTAAAAAATAATTGAACTGAATAACAAATCTTTAATGGGATGCTTAGAACAAATATCATTGAATATTTTAATGTTAAAAAAATAAAATAAATAAATAAATCAGCTGGAAATTCTAAATTATTGCTTTATGCTGGTGTCTAAGTATAATACTGGTTGCATTTTTAATTTCTTTACGAATCTAAAGAAAATTATTTTAACGGAATTTTATCTCTTTGAAATGGTTATTAAACAGAAATGTAAATATTCTAAAAATGTGTTTTAATGCCCTAAATGTAATTTTAATTTGTAATATGAAGGGAATCTCGACGTTTTCAAAAGAATTGATTTTTAAATGAATTTCTTAAAATAATATATAGGGTAGGTGCTCCAGTGATTGACATGCTCTAATAATTGGCATCTTTCCAGAAATAATTAATAAAAAATAATAATAAAAAATAATAATAAAATGAAATCATATGTTTTACATATAATAATTTTAACATTGTGTGCCAAACACTGAAGCATAGGGTGTCAATAACTGGTGAAATGAAAAACTAGCAGTGCCAAACACTGGAGCATAGGATGCTAATTACTGATAAAAGGAAAAACTGGCAGTGTCAATTACTGGAACATTGAGTGGGTGTCAAATAAAAATTCATAAAAAAATAATAATAATTATTATCAAATGCATATATTTTAACGTATATGTGGTTCTGAAAGTCTTTCATGCCATATACATTAACTTAAGATTTCTAAAAATTAGGGGTGGAAATCGATTAACAATTTTAACTGGGTTAATCGTAGTTTATTAATCGATTAATCGAATTTTTAATCGATTTTCATTTTTCTTTGTATAGTTTTATTTTAACGATGAATAAAACTCTCCTTTAAGTTTTTTCTTTTTTCTTTTTTTTTTTTTTTTATTCCAGATAGTACACAATAGACCATAAAAATTATATAGATGCTAATTTAAATACTTCCTTAAACACTAAACATTAATAATAAATATAAAATAAATAATGAAAAAGAAAACTTCTTAATTTTTTCTAATACATAAAAAACTATTTTAAATATGAAGATAATACAACACTTCGAAAAGCAACTGCAAATATTCGTACGTGACTGAGCATATATAAATCATTTTTTATTTTATGAAATACATTTCTTGTTAAACTTAGGCTTAATTGTGAAGGTATTTAATTAGGATAGTTAGTGCTGTTGCCTCTTAATTATGATATATAACAATAAGAAAACGTAATTAAAATACCTTATAAATGCTAAATATTTAAATTATACTCACTCATATATAATGAAAGGTCAAAAAGAAACTCACATACATGTTTATTTCCAAATGTTACACAACAAGTCATAAAAAAGATACTATTTTAACCAATCCCTTAAACACACTGACATTTTTCGGGATCAATGTTCGATCTTATGTAAAATATATCCTATATATATATAATTCAAATATGTGAAAATGTGTTTTGTTGGAGTATATTTGGGATTAAGGCATTGACTTCATTGGGGTCCTAAAATTTTAGGAATCATTTTGCTACATTGTCACCACTATTTTAAATGAACACTTATTTACCTAATACTTTGAAGAAAAAAGTTTTTAACAATGGTGGTGGCAGTATAATAAAACGCGAGTAAATTTTTAGGAACGCTGCGAGGCCTGGGAGTGCCCTCCGTAGGGGCCTTCCTGAGGGGTCCTAGCACGTATTTACGTGAATTGCGGAGAAAACCACGGAAAATTTCGAATGGCTAGGTCAACAAGCGCAACCTGGGATCGAACCTGACACTTCCCGTCTACCAGCATTGGGCGCAGAACCGCTTGGCCACTGGTAGAGCAATATTTTGTTGGCAGACGACTATTTTAAATTTTTACTTTAAACCGTCATTTGAAAATTTTAATAAAATTTTGAGAATTTTTAATCGAATTAATCGGACCGATTAACTCGATTAAAAAAATTGATCGGGACTAAGCATTGATCGATTAACCGAACCGATTAATCGATTAATCAGCACAGCCCTACTAAAAATAGCTTCTGATGACTAAAACATTAAAAACCTCTGAAATTGCTCTTAAAAGTGTCAATCACTGGAGCACTTACCCTATGTATATAGTTACTACTCAATAAAAATAACAAATTTAGATTTAGTGAAGGGTCATTTCATAGTAGTCTGGCATCGCGATAAGATTCTATTATACAATCACAAAGTCACTAATAAAGGCCAGTTGTATAGATGCAAAGTTCAGCAGGCACCTAATAGGAATATCCTGAAGCTCATCATTTTTAACACCCATAACTGTAAAGTGCCTCTTCAAAAATATAATGCCCAGTCAAGAGTCCAATAACTTTTTTTTAATGTCATTTCTACTGAACTTAAAAAATTTTTTTTTTAAATAATAATGAAAAGCATATTGACATCGTGTAAATACGAATAAAGCATACATAGAAAATGTATTATTATACATTTTTAAAATAAATAAATTTTATTTACACCCTGAATAAACCGTGCATTCTCTAAATACGAATCTATCAATATATAGCACAAATAAATAACAGATTAATTTTTAAAGCGATGGTTCAAATTGCAATCTCATCGAGAAAAAAAAAAAAAGAGAGTGGGAGGGTGAGACGAAACAGAAAAAAAATCTAACTGTATTTAAAACTTTGATGATTTAATACGTAAAAGGAATCGACATTTATGTCTTTATGTAAGTTAAATATTTAGAATTAAAAAGTAAAGCATATAAATATTATAATAAAAGATAATAAATTACCTTTATGTGGAATTCAATATTTTCATCCATTGAATAGATGTGGTTAAATATGTCGTTAACAATTCTTGGAATGATGCCTTGCTGTATGTGGTCCCCGAGTACACCCTAAAAAAGAATGTATGTAGTTATTTATACAGGTACCATTTTGGTAATTGTATTTCTCCAAGAAATATTCCTGATTAATTATTTTTGTATTCTTGAAATATATTAAATTCTATCCAGAGAATCAAATTAACCCTAGAATTTGCAATACGGGAAAAATAATCAAATATGGAACACAGAAATTAAGAAATATTTAGTACCAAAGCACATATCTTCAGACCGGTCCATGGGCACTCTCTATTTATAAACAATTACTGCATATTTTAAATTCTAATTATCTAGTATGTTTGATGTCGTCATGATGGCACATAGTTACGACATAGGTGATGCTAAGCTAATTAATTTTCGCACGCTTAATTGGATTGGCCCATTCAATTGAATACCAGTGAATTTTTTTAGTATTCCACTAATATAACTGGTCACTTAGCAAAATACCCCCTAAAAATCAATATATATAAATCAGATGAACTGAAATCATATACATTTGTTCATCAAACTTGCATCCGAATTTTCCAAAATACACCACTTTCTTGCGAATTATGAAATATTCTAGATTAACAAACTTGTCGAATGTAAAATTGGTAAAATCAATACAATGTCTCAATTTTGTTCCAATTGATTCGCTATTACAAGATTATCGTAGAAGTAACATTTTGGCACTATGTAAACAACAAATTTATTATAATAAGTTGGATAGTTTGATTTGTAAAAGAAAACCAGCTTAAAAAAGTCTAGTTCAGTCTTGTTTCTACAGCCCCTAGCAGCATTTCCTTTTAGAACATTGCCCTATTTTACAAAAACTAAATTATGCTTTTACAGAAAAAAGAAAAAAAAAATATTTTCTCTTATATTCATCTATTGATTAAAAAAAAAAAAAAAAAAAAAAAAAACTATAAATGCATTAATGATCAACATCAATTAAAAATATTTCATTAAGAAAATGAAAGTAAATAAAAACAAAGATCTAAAGTCCACATAGTGTATGTTGTCTTTATTTATGCATAATTTATGGCTTCCTTCAAGTTTAAGATTGAACAAAAGTGTTTTGTCATTCTGGTTCTTCAAATGACTAATGAGATTAGACTTATTGAAGTTGAAAGTTTTTTCACCCAGTTTTTAAATCAGAATAATAAAATGCTCATTATTAGTTAAAATTCGCGAGTTGCAAGAACAAAAAGCCAAAAATCATTTATTTATTATTAATTATTATTTATTATTAATCATAATTTTTAAAGGAAATTTTTAAATTTAATTTAGTAAAATAAACAAAATTTATTCAAAACACAGTTCTATTTAACAATTTTTCAATTAGGGAAAGGAGGAAAAAAAAAGAAAGAAACAGCGCATTTTAAATAGATGTTGAAATAGTCATTGAAAACCAGAATATAGATTTCAGAACATGTTTTAAAAATCTGGAGTGACTCCACTCGATTTTCCGAACATTGAGTAATTAACAGTTTCGTAGATAAAGTAAAGAAAGAGGAGTTGTTAAACAAACAAAAGACATAAAACCATAATAGAGTGTTTGGGTATTTTTCTCCGTATATTACACGATGTTTTATTTAACGCTACTGAACTTTGAGCCCATAAATCATAGTGATAAAGAATTTTTCGTTGTGTCCCTGTAAAAACCTATTAATGCTAAATAGTTAGTGCAACAGTGATTTATAATATTCATATAAATTTTCAGCTCAATTGAATAAGATGTTTAGACGCTATCCCACTTTTAAAAATTTGGCCCCATGGGCCAAAATGATAAGGAACTTTTCTTTGTGTCCCTGTAAAAAACTATAAGTGCTAGATTCTCCAAAATCTATACATTTCGTGCAACTATGACTTATAATATGTGTATAAATGTTTTGCTCAATTGAATAAGGCGTTTAGATTCTATCGCACTTTTATGATTTTGGTCCCATAGGCCATAATGATGAAGAATTTTTCCTGGTGTCCCTGTAAAAAAAATTATAAGTGCTAGATTCACCAAAATCTATAGGGTCCGTACTATGGTCACTTGCAATATACGTACCAACTTTCAGCTTAATCGAACAAAGTGTTTAGACGCTAGCGTTTTCACTCACAGACATACACACATACATACACATACACATATATCATCGCAAAAATAGTGAAAACGGACTCAGGGGACCTCGAAACGTACAGAAACATCGAAATCTCAAATTCGGATTTTTGACATGATTACAATACTTTCCTCACTATAGTGTTCGGAAAGTAAAACTGGATGGAGACCAATGAAGCAGTGATGCCAGATTGGGGATTTTGTCTCCATTTTGGGGGATTTTTCAGGCTTCCGGGGACAATTTTGGGGACCAAATGTTTGTGGGGACTATTTTGGGAAATTCTAAAATTTTTGCGGACAAATCTGGGGAGTTCTTCAACTTTCTGTCAATGTTGGCAACCTAATGATTTATTCCTACGACTAGGGACTTTCAATAGCTTTATTTTTATTTGGGGAATTTTTTCAAAAATTGCCTTTATTTAGGGAAAAAATCTGAACTTAAATCTGCTTGATATATATATATATATATATATATATATATATATATATATATATATATATATAATAAATAATTTAATTCCTTTACAATACTCAGCAAATAAGAGAAAGATGAAAATACCAACAATGATATTAATATTTAGAAGGATTACTTATAAAGTTATTGTCACAAATACCATTTAAGTAAAATTCACCGATTAGTAAAATCATGTTAAAATACTTACACAGAAGAGAAATGACGTAGATATCACTAATGCCTAAAACAATGAGATAGTTTTTTTTAATCCATTTATCGAGTAAATTCAGCAACACAAGATAAGAATTGCAAGAAATAAACCAAAATACTATTGAAATAAAAAGGAATGCATGAAGGAAAAATATATATATATATTAATTTTTTAATTTTCCCTTTTTAGTAAAATCAAGTTGGGGATTTTTTCGAAAAAACCCCACTGATTTGGGGAAATTTGAAGACCTGTTTGGGGAAATAATTTTCGACCATCTGGCATCACTGTAGTGAAGCTTTGCACAGAGCGCCCATCTCATTAACCCCCCCCCCCCATTTTTTTTTTCTTTTCCTTTTTTTACAGAAGGGACATAGTTATTTGCAATAACTCTTAATAACTCAAAACGGAGTTATCTCAAAAGTAAACAAAATCTACTGGTTATTTTTTTATCCCCCCCCTCCCCCCTTCTCTGTTTATGTGATCCACTTCAAATTTAAAATTTCGCAACCTCCTTCCTGTTCAAAACCGTATAAATTGTTGTTTGTCACTAACCCTTTTCGAAAAAATAAAATAAAATAAAAATAAAGGATATCCTTAGATTTTTTTACCGATTAAAAGCAAAATTCATCCAACTCAGTTCTCCATAAGAGGCCTTCTTTTACGTATAAAGTTTGATACAGTTCTATAACAAAGATGCCGAAACATAATTCTTCTACAAATCATGTACATAATAGAATAGCAGAGTTACATGTTGGATATACACACTAAAATCTATTCATGATCAGTTTAAGCCAAAATCTAATTGAATATAAAGTTTCAGGATTTTTATATATTACTAGCAGGCTTTGCCCGCTTCGCTGGTCACTAAATTTAAAGGAAACTCTTTTCTATATAGCTTTATAAAAGTAAAATAAAATACTAAAATTGCTCAAAAGCTCGCTTCGGATCCATGCTGCCTTCGGTAGCGATTTGGTCATCCGCTAAAACTCGGGCGCTTGTCCCTATTACCTGAGACAATGGTTTACCAATAGGCTTGCATTAAGTCCTTATTAGATAACAGTTTCGAAATAGATAGTATCGAAAAAAAAAATGAAGTATCCCCTTTATATTTGAATCCCAGTTACATATGAACAACACTATACGTGGTGCACATAATATTTGCTTTTACGTTATTTCCTATGTTTATTTTGTTTATCCCCGATCAACCATAAAAATGATAACAATTTCACGCTAAATATTATAATATGCTATGACCGGCTACGTCTGTTGCATGAGACAATTAATTTTTTGTGGTTATTAGTATTCATGGTTTGTAAGCATGATCATAGTACCGCCTTAATATAGCTCTCTTTGGCGACTTTTGAATTTTTGTCACCATTTTAGATTTTATCCCTTGTAAAAATAAGACTTAATACCTTGTAACAATATGCTATGAGCGCTATTTCTGACATATTTTAGACAACTAAACTTTTAATGGTTATATATATTTCCCATTAAGCATATTTTTATTTTCATTTATTTATTTAAATATTGATGAAATTTGAACTTCAATTTGGTCTAGTGTTGTACAGGCTGTATACTACACGTTTGTGTTTGTGAAAGAAAATTTATAAAATACATACATTAGTTAATTTTAAAAAATCTAATTGTCCGATCGATAAGCTGTTTAATCCGTTGGATTCACAAAAATTGCATCTTTCATTTGGTATCTTATTTGTAACGATACGACTGATATTTCTAATTTTTTTTTATTTACTTTCCTCATTTTAAATACATGTAATTTTTATTGTTCACGTTTTTTTTTTTTTTTTTTTTTTCCCGTCGAAAAAATAATGATAATTTTTTTGGCAACAATTAAATTAAGGAATAAAATTAAATGAATCGGTCATTTGAGAAACACCTCATATCCAAAAAAGTAAACTTTTGGGAAATCAAAAAAAACCCAGCTGGTCCATAATTTAACATCATATATTTTTTGAATTTTTTTATATGTTTCTACAGAGGTTTGGTAAGCTAATTCTACCAAAATAAAATTTTATTATTTTTATTTTGATATTTAAAAAAATTATAAACGTTGTTGGAGATGTGTTGTTTCTCAAATGACTGACTAAACGATATGTTATCAGGTATGAAGTAAAAGGTAAAACAATTCAAATTATTAATAAAAATCAGTATTTTATTTTTCAAATAATATATACACATTTTCCAAACATTGTTTCTTAAAACATTTCAATGTCATCCATATCGATAGTTGGCCAGTCATAAATTTTTGAATAAAATTCACCAACAATGTCTGCAGGTATATAGGCTTCGACTTTCTTGAGGTCATTGATTTTGTTGATATTGATAGGTACACATTTTTGCAGGTAGGCACTGATTTTTGGAAGCTCTGGTAAACCAGTTCCCGGTTTTTTCAAGTCAAAAGTTTGTTTATTGAGTCCACCAATAAAGTTTTTTACTTTAACTTGGCCTACATGTTTATTATAGTAATGAAACTCCATAAAAGTTGAAATGTTGAATTTTATTTTGTTTTCCTTTGGGATATTCCTTGCTTGAGTCTCCGTAGATATTATATTTTTTTTATAAAATTGACCACACCATGATATAAAATCCTTTAATTTTTCTCTTTCTACTATTTCCACCAGGAACTTGTCCTGAATAGCAGCAGAGTGCAACATAAGTTCAGCATACTGTTTTACTGTGTAAATCCTGTCAGTTGTTTTAATTTTTCGTTTGATTACACTAAAGTCGCGGTCACACGGAAGGTACGAATACCTCGAATAGGAAAATAGTGATGAATACTGTCGAATCGGCCAGTTTCTATTAGGGCTAGAAAAAACCGCACAACCACGGTGTATTTGTTTTGTCCAGGTGCACCATTAGAAAAAAAATGAAGATGCCTAACACCAGCATCAAAACCTTCATTGATATAATCAACTAAAAATGAACAAATTTCATTTGGTCCCTTCTTAGCTAAGCCCTCATGATATACATTGTAAAAGAGATTAAGTAAAAGAGAGTTTAATAAATAGTGGTATAGTGATAGATATTTTTCCAACTTTCCAGTAAGCCACAAATTTCTCTAAGTTAAAAAAGAATCGAAAATCAGTAAATCTCCATACTGAAACAAAACGAAGTCTCTTTTTCTTCTGACATAATAAGAATATATCTTTCATACAGCTTAGAAGAGGGGGGGGGGGAGGGAAATGAAAACTACGTGTGATAAAAGATTAGACAAATAAAAAGACAAGGTATCTGAAAAAGAAAAAGAAGTAAACTCGCAAAAAAATAAATAAATAAACATCTTGGCTACGAACCACATGCCACGGCCTAGGCATCTAGGCACATCCCAATGTGCCTGAGTTAAGAAGGACAGGTAAATCCTCAAATCTGGTTTAAGAGGTCTCACAGGGATTATACGGGAGCCACATTAAAGTAGAATAACAAGAAAGAGTGCTACCACCAGCCACATTCTTTTGTAAGTCATTTGAGAAACAACACATTTCCAGGAGATGAGGTGTTTCTCAAAAGAATGGATATTTTCAAATGCCGCATCACCATGGTTATTAAGTGGAGATGAATTGTTTTATGCGTATTGGATTTGTCTAGCTTCCACCAACAATTTAATATGTTTAACTCAATTTTGGCCAAAAGTGGACATGAGGTGTTTCTCAAATGACTGATTCAAATATTTTAAATAAATGTAATTTTTATTGTTCACGTTTTTTTTTCTTTTTTTCTGTCCAAAAAAGAATAATTTTTTTTTTTTGGCAACAATTAAATTAAGGATTAAAATTAAATGGCCAATTTATCAGTTATTAGAAGGTTATTATTTTAACATTTTATTTAATTAAAAGACAACTAAAACAAAATTCGAAAATCCGGCTTCGAGGTGCATCAGGGGAGGTCATTACGAATCAACATGCAAATTTTTGTAGCTCAGCCATCAGCCGTTAGGAACACACCTAAACTTTATTGAATAGCAATAAAGTTCAAATTGACTCTAGAAAACGTTTGTATGGGAAATAGAAAAGGGCTGTTTTTAGGGTTTTCCCGGAAATTATTCGATTTTTTCTCGCCTTTTAAACCTTCCCTAGACCTCCACGAACATTTCAAGACTAAGATAAGATAAATCCGTTCAGCCGTTCTCGAGTTTTAGTGAGACTAACGAACAGCAATTCATTTTTATATATATAGATTGTCTTGCGTTACAAAGTCTGACAAAAAACTGTATAAATATGGACAGTTATTTAAAAGTAATAGAATGACAATTAGGACAACTAAAAACGTAAAATTGCATTAGAAAACGGGAAATTAAAAGTTTTCGCAGGTCAATGCTTCCTATAAATATAAGAAAAATTAAGGAACATAAAATGGGTAAAACAAATTACATCACATTTATAATTTTATTAACTTTAAAAAAAAAAAAAAAAAGCTAAGTTAGATCGCAGATATCTGAATAATTGGCAATTTACTGCATTTATAACTTCAAAATAAATAAAATAAAAATAAAATAAGTAAAATAAAATATGAAAAAAAAAAATATGCATGGTTAAAATAAAATTCTTAAAAATGTACAACACAAAAATATTTTGTTGTCCTTTTTATTTTACAGCAATCGTTAAAAGATATCTATTTGAAATAATAAAATAACGGAAGCATTTTAAAGTTTATTCTACATATCGTATGTTTCACCACTTTAAACATACTTCAAAAGCTTAAAATATTAAAAAAAAAAGGACTATTTAAAACATTTTTAGGAGGAAAAAAAAATTTTTTACAAAGTTCCGTGGAAGAAAAAAACCCGCATTACTTTTCATTCATAATTTTTATTTTTAGCCTTAAAGCAAATTCGAGGAATTTTTTCTTCTTAATATTCTAAAAATTTAAAAAAGACGCCTTTTTTTTTTTTTTTTTTTTAATGTTTTTAGCATTTTTTTTTTCTGACATATGCCTGATAAAGGACATTTTTATGCCTTTAGGGCTTTTCTTGTGAGATTCAAAAACGTTTCCATCTTAAAAGAAAATTTAAGAAATCTGATAACAGAAGCTAAAGATATAATATATTATGGTAGGGAGTGAGGAAATATTTAATGACATTGTACTGAAAAATTTAGCATAAAACAAAATACTACAAAAATTAACTTTAAATAAATTTTTGAATAAAGCACTTCCACTTCTTTATCTAGTAAAACGGAAGTATTAGATTTATGAAAACTTTTGACTTTAGTTTTTTTTATGGTTTTACACATTTTGGGATATTTTGAACCCAATTTTTAGACCGTTATTTTTCTATTTACCGTGCAAATACTTTGACAGATGTAACTATAAACGAAATTTCATGATATTTTATATTTAAGTTTGATATTGACATAAATTTAGAGGAGATTAGAATTTTATAAATATTTTAACAAAAGTTATGGCGTAATTTTATCGACTTGCCGATCGTTCTATCATAGCCTTCTTAACTAGACGCCTGTCGCGTAGCTTGGAAACTAGTCAACGGACTTTGTTATTCAACTGTCACCAATAATTTAAAGAAGTGATACATGGTAGATAAAATCGATGTTTCTTCGATTCTATTCGCCTTTTATGTATATCATATCCCACTTTTAAAACTTTTTGGTGGCTGTTGAATAAAAAAGTCTCGCAATCTGTACCAGGGGGCGCTATCTACCGCTTCAACTGTTGCCTAGTTTCTGAGGTACGCGACGGGCATTTAGTTAAGGAGGCTATGGTTCTATATAAACGTCTAAGGCGTGGTATTTAGATCAGACTGAATAATTAATATGATAAAAGTATTCCCTGATACAACTATGAAACATTTACACCGACATAAAATACATTTGTTATTTTATTCGACATTATTATTTCCACATTATTATGTCGACATTTTGTTATTTTCAAAGTGTGTCTGATAGTTATATTTCAGAATCTATGGAACGTCATATGGAATACGTAAGATGCGTATTATGAAATAATTATAAAGTTTTCTTTTTATTCTGTGTTAAGCAGTAAAAAAGGATACTTTTTTCTTTCTTTCTTCTTTAGTTATGGTTATTACAACTATTTCTATCCATTTTTTTTTTAATAATTAGGTAGAAAAATGGCAAAGTTTTTTATTAGAACGAACGACATCAAAGCCACGACTATGCTATTTAAATATTACAATAACACAGTAAAGACAATGACAAACAAAACAAATTAAGTATTTTTGCATTTGCAGTCCAGTCCATTTAAATCAAAATTAGTTATGAAACATGGCACATTAATTTAAATTACTTCTTTTTTTTTTTTTTTTTTTAATTATTAAATTTTGATTTTTAATTATTTTTATTGCTTATAAATCGTACTGAATATCAATTGAAGTGGTTTTAAATTTCTATACTTTTCTGAAGAATCAACCAATCAAAATGCAAAAATATTGCTTATTGACGCGAATAATGGAGGTGTTCGTGTTAAGGACAATTGTCTGCGCTAGGGACTTGCGCATATGGGGGGTGGGGGTACCTACGTGGAGGGTCTTTCTAAAGGGTCCTAGCTCATATTTACGCGAGTTTCGGAGGAAACAACGGAAAACTTCGAGCGGCTAAATCGACGAACGCGATCTGGGATCGAATTCAGCACTTCCCGTCTAGTAGCTCAAAAACCCTCGGCCAGAATGGAAAATTATATAAACTTTGTGCATCGAGAATAAGAAAAGCGTGCTTATGGAAAAGACGCATTAATCCGATTGTAGAGTAGTTCAACAAAATTTACTGATTTAATCTTCAATATTTATAATCTATTTTCAGACACTCACTTGATCCACTTATTTGGTTTTGTTTGTTGTTCTAGGAGATTTTAGGTTTTTTTTTTTTTTTTTTTTTTTTTCTCCCTCACAAGGGATAACTGGACCGGTACTCATTGTTTAAAGTGCTTTGTAAACCACTGCGAACATTCATGGCTGAACCGGCACGCTAACTGGAAACTGAAGGATACATTTATTTATCCTCGAGTAGCTCGGGCGCTATTGTTACTTATACTCCTATTCTGCCTCCAATAGCGTAGATTTTTTTTTCTTTCTCTTATCTAGATTCGCTAATTTATAAGTTTAATTGCCTTTTCTGGATATAAGTATACACGAAAATAAAATAAATATCATTTTTCGATCAGACAAGTGAAGTTAAAACATAACATCCAAGGGGGCTTAACATGGACTATGCAGAATAATAAAGAAGCATTATAAATACACTTACTACTACTAATAATAATAATAAAGACATATTATTGAAAATTAGAATGATTTGAATTTCTAGCAAAATTTGCCTTTACAATAATAAAATTAAAATACAATACCTCCATCGTATGTGTTTTGCCACTAGAGGTCTGTCCATAGGCAAAAATGGTACCGTTGTAGCCCATAAGTACATCTGGAAATAAAGAATCGAAATTTAGTCTTTTAATTTTAAAAAATAACAGAACAGTCCTAGAAGAGTAATTAGGTAATTTATTATGGTAAACTTTGCATATTTTAAAACTGCAATAAAAAAAAAAAAAAAACATTAACGACAAGTTTTAATCTTTCAAATATAATGCAATATGTTAATTCAATATGTTTTATTTAATTGAGATGGAACTACTGTAATTTATCAAGTTTCGATTTGGACAAGGATATTCTATTTTTTTTTTTTTTTTTTTTAAACAAAATCGTGCATGAGAGAAAAAAAAAAAAAAACTGTGCTATAATAAGCAAAATTTTACAACTAACTTTTACTTATAAAATTTTTTATAAATGCATTTCATCGTCATAACACAAGGTGGATGGAAAAATTTAAGCGGATAGGTAAAATAAAAATGCAAAAAACGTCCTTGAATCCACAACGAAGAGGTAGAAAATATTCCTTTTAGATATTAACAAAGCCCCAGCAAGAATGTCGTATAAAGCCATTGCCAATATTGCCTGAAATTCATCATCTACAAATGATAAGTTTTTAGAAATAAGAAAAGTAAAATGTAGCTCGAAATAATGTTTCTGCATATTTAAAATCTGTTTATAATCAGATTGAATGCGCCAAAGAAATCTATATTAATAAAATCAGACTTTTGTCTGTAAATTTGTCGGAATCAAAAAATTTTGCGATATCTTCACGTTTTCCACCCCATGAAAGCCGAAAATGACTTCAGAAAATTTTGCCTGTGTGTGTGTGTGTGTGTGTGTGTGTGTGTGTGTCATCGTGTCCGAATGTCGCTTTTTTTGTCCGGGCATCACTTGAGAACGGCTGGACGGAATTCAACGGCGCTTGGCAGGAATTTAGGTCTTCACCCAACTTAAAATTATATCTATCAACTTTTCCGAAATTTCCCCCCGTTCCCCCCCTAGGGGGAAAAGACTAAAACACGTTTGTCCGGGCATCACTTGAGAACGGATGGACGGAATTCAACGGCGTTTGATAGAAACTTAGGTCTTCACCCAACTTGAAATTATATCTATAGAAATTTTCAAAATTATGATTAGTGTTTAAATTGTGGGTAAAAAACGTCTGCGCATGCGCCATAAATATTTTTTCACTTAAATGCTTTGAATGGAAAAATAAAATATAAAAATAATTTTTAAGTTAAAGACTTTTGTATTCGCGTGATTCGCACTACAAATTATGAAAAGATTGAAATGAAGTGTTGCCATCTAAGTTTCATACTTTAGTTAATTTTAAAAAATCTAATTGTCGTATCGAAAAACTGTTTACACCCCAGGATTCAGAAAAATCACCTCTTTCATTTGGTACTGAATTTGTAATTATAGGTCTGATATTTCTAATTTATTTTTCCCTTTATCCGTTTTTCCGTTGTCACTTAAATTTCATACTTTAGTTATTTTTTAAAAATCTAATTGTCGCATCGAAAAACTGTTTAAACCCCTGGATTCAGCAAAATCGCCCCTTTCATTCGGTATCAAATTTATAAATATAGGTCTGATATTTCTAATTTATTTTACCCTTTTTCCGTTTTCAACCCAGATTCGATATGGAACAGCTTTAGTATTGGATCCCTTTGGCAAAATTTGAAATTCGGCTCCGAAGTAGCTCGGACGTTTCTCGCCAAGATCTTTAATTGCACAATTGAGATAGCCAATTCAGTTCATCACAAAAATGGCTTAAAATATTTAAAGTCACCAAAGGGTTCCGATACTTAAGCTGTGCTTTTTGTATTTATTTATTTATAATACTGTCTATTAAAGACTTCTGTGGTCACGAAATTTGGTGTGTAAATTGTTTGTATGCATCCGGCACTTATTGTAACTGCATTTCACGAAATTCGAAATCCCCCCCCCCCCCCTTCTCGGAGTCGGAGGGCAATAAACATGTGTAAAAACATGTTTTTCCGTTTGAATTCGCTTTGAATTATCTTAGAATGGCGGATTTTGGTGTGTGGATATTGATTAAGTGTACGCATTATGTACATTAGTGGGATTTTGCAAAACTTCGAAATCGCCCGCTGAGGGTGGGGAAGTAAGAAGTGGGTGTGCCGAAAACAGTGGGGACCCAGACTCCTCACATTGAGAGCGAGAAAACCTCTACCAATCACAGCGAGAACTTAGGTTATTAATAAAGATATGGCATTTTGACAACTTATTTAAGTTTAATGTCCAGCGAAGCGGGCAAAGCCTGCTAGTATTTTATATTTTCAATAATTTTTTTTGCTCCATTTCTTTATTATGAAGCTGTCAAGCATTACAACTATTTTTTTTTCTCACAATTAAAATAGTTTTTAAAAAGTGTATAAAAGAAGTCTAATAGATTTTTTTTTTTTCAACAAAATTTTATAAATAATTGCTTTAAGTATTCTGCATAATTACAATATTCCTCTTAAAAAAAAAAAAAAAAAAATGTTGAATTTGGATGTTTATTTTTAAAGCAAATTCATGCGTAGAATTTTGAAAAGGAATACTTTTTTCTTTCTTATGTATATTTTTTTAAATCAAAAATATTTTAAAACATACATTTAAAAATTAAAAATAAAGTTATTTAATGTAACTCCCCCTTTTTTTCCCTCCAGGCTTTTTTCCATGTTCACTTACATTTAGCATTCATGATGAGCAAGTTTTGAAAAATTCTTATCAGTATTGAAATAAGAGAAATATGCAAGAAATGTAGTTTTCTGCTGTATGATGGTATAATCTAAACGGTCAAATATTTAAACTCCAGTCTATTTATTATTAAAAAAATTATCATACATTGATGTTTTGATGCAGCCCTTCCTCCAATTTAGGCAGACGAAATATCGAACGCGTCGCTGTACTGGTCATTATTTGAAAAATGACAAGTCTTTAATGCATTCCTACGCTGCTGGTTACCTCCTATCACTTGATCTAATTAATATGTTGCGATTTTTTTTTCTTTTAAAAAAGGGAATATATTAAAGGATATGTTCGCACTTTCCCCACTGTAGAAAATCACCAAAATGATAGGAATAATAACATCATATCTGATGTTAATCGGATACAAGTGCCCCCCTTTTTAACACGCTTTTATTAGCTTCACTTGCATGTATATATGTATGTATAATGCGTGTTTGTAACCGTTCTGGGAGCAAACAAAAAATCTATATTGCAAAAAAAGACTCTCCTTACGTGAACGCTGTGGCTGTGAGGTAAAGCTCCACGTTACGAACCTAAAGGTCTAGCGTTCGAGCCCAGTCAGGGGAGATTTTTTAAAAATGGTTTTTGTTTAAATCTAAATTATTTTAATTAAAGATTTCAATGTATGTAAATATTATGGTGTGTCACTCACACGATTTTCTCTTACTCTGCATTTTAATACTAAGACAGATATTTTGTGCTTTTTAGTTCACATTTCTACAAAAGCGTGTTCTTTAATTTTTTAAAACTATAATATTATTACATTCCGAACATACGTATGTAAAGAAAGTATTGTAATCATGTCAAACATCCGAATTTGAGATTTTGATGTTTCTATACGTTTTAAGGTCCCCTGAGTCTTTTTTCCCTATTTTTACTTTGATGTACGTATGTATGTGTGTATGTATGTATGTGTGAGTGTATGTGTGTGTGCGTATGTATGTGAGTGAACACGTTAGCGACTAAACGCTTTGCTCGAATGAGCTGAAAGTTGGTACGTATGTTGTAAGTCACCGTAGCACGAACCCTATTGATTTTGGTGAATCTAGAATTTATAGTTTTTTTACAGGGAGACCAAGAAAAATTCTTTATCATTATGGCCTATGGGGCCAAATTTTTAAAAGTACAGGCTGTTCGCACATTTTTTAGACGATTTTATTTCGCAGTAAGAAAAAATCGTTTGCATGGAGAATTTTATTTTCACAACAGTTATATTTATCTTTTGATATTTAGAATTTTTGTTTAGATGCAAAAATGCGCTTTTAAAATGGCAGTGGATGGAAAGATAGGTTTCCACTCTTTCCAAAGATAGTTTTTAGTGAAATCTTTATGAAAAGCATTTATCAGGAGAAAAATGGAAAAATGTTGCAACAACAGATGAATCTTGGGTCTATTTAAGTGGTTGCAAAAAAAAAAAAAAAAAAAAAAAATATCACAAAAGTGGAGAAAAAAAAAAATTTGCTACATGGCTCAAAGCATCAAAAGAGTTTTTCTAAAGGATTTATGATTGTCACTGGTTTTTTCATACAAGTGCAAGATAAAAGCAAAAAAAAATATGTGACAAAAATGTCAAAATCAACTCTAAATACTCTCAAGAACATATTTTAATTCCAATTTTTGAAAATGAAAATCCAGATCTTTATCCACAATGCTATCAGTCCGTTGAACTGCATCAAGACAAAACAATCAGCCACACATCGCAATCCGCAGTTGCTTTTCTAGAAAAAAAATGAAACAAAAAACGGGAATTAAAACCATACCCTTCACTGACATTCCTGCTAAATCTTCTGATGTATCACTGTTGGATTTTTGTGTTTTTCGACTCTTAAAATCAATATTATCCAAACACCGACCTACAACGCTTTGTGGACTCTGGAAAGCCGTTCAAGAGGAGTAGAAAAATATACCTCTTCCGATATTATAAAAAGCATTATTATCATAGAAATTATGACGTAGAATGTTAGTTAAGAACAAGGGCTATCAAACTGAATAAATAAAACACGAAATATGAGTGAAATTGCTTCAGTACACTCCATCAAAATCGTCTAAAAAATGTGCGAACAGCCTCTGTATGATAGCGTCTAAACGCCTTATTAAACTGAGCAAAAAAATTATACACATATTTTAGGTCACAGTTGTACGAACTGTATAGATTTTGGTGAATTTAGCACTTAGTTTTTTTACAGGAAGACAAAGAAAAATTCTTTATCATTATGGCCTATGGGATCAACTTTTTAAAAGTGCGATAGCGTCTAAATGCCTTATTCAATTGAGCTGAACATTTATACACATATTATAGGTCACAGTTGCACGAACTGTATAATTTGGTGAATTTAGCATTTACAGTTTTTTTTACAGGGACACAAACAAAAATTCTTTATCATTATGGACTATGGGGCCAAATTTTTAAAAGTATGATAGCGTCTAAACGCCTCATTCAGTTGAGCTGAAAATTTATATGAATATTGTAAGTTACTATTGCACTAACTATAAGCATTTTGGTGAATCGAGCATTTATAGGTTTTTACAGGGACACAACGAAAAATTCTTTATCATTATGATCTATGGGCTCAAAGTTCAGTAGCGTTAAATAAAATATCGTGTAATAAATGGAGAAAAATACCCAAACACATTATAATTTTCTCTCTTTTGTTTATTAGCAACTCTTCTTACTTTACTTTATCTACAAAACCGTTAATTACACCCAATGTTCGGAAAGTCGAGTGGAGGAGTCACTCCAGACTTTTTTTCAGATATTACTTGTAAATGCATCGTTCAGATATTACTTGTAAAATTTTCAAAATAAAATCCTACAATTCATCAGAAAAATGGTTCAAATTTACCTACAACCAATATTTTTAGAAATTTGGTGCACTATTTTACTATATTAGTAGTGACGTTATATTAAAACGGTAAATTTTATTTTAAAATGGTAATAGATTGTCAGTACCAAAATATTGGTTGCAGCTAAATTTGCCTCATTGCTATCATTTTTACATTTCGAATAATATTTCGAACTATCTGAGGAAAAAAGTTGTAATTATGAAAAACTTCGAGTATGAGATTTTTTGCGTATTTGTGCGTGTTGAGGTCTCTTGAATTAATTTTTGCTATTTTTACTGTGGTGTGTGTATATGTGCGAGGGAAAATGATAACATCTGAACACTTAATTTGATTGAACTCAAACTTTCTAAGTATGTCATAGGTGTCCATCTCAAGATATGTATAAATTTTTTGTATGTGTCTACGACTTAATTTTTTTCACTGGAATACACATTTTTTTTTAAAAACGTTATGGCCTAACCAACTCAAATTACTTAAAACGCAGAAGCATTTAAACGCCTTCTTCTCTTGAACAAAAAGTTAGTAGATATATTATTGCACGATTTGTATATATTTTCATCAGTGACATAAAGTTCTTTACAGAGATTTAAAGAAAAAAAAATCATTGTGGCATATAAACTCAAAATTACTTGAATTGCGATTTCGTCTAAATGCCTTACCAGATTGAAGTAAAGGTTGGTAGATATGTTTTAAGTCACCATCTTACAATCTGTACAGATTTTGGTAAATATAAGAGTTGTAGATCTTTTACAGGTATATATGCACAAAAATATTCTTTATCATTACAATTGGATTCAAATTATTTGAAGTGAGCTAGCGCACGAACTCTACGTTCGATTAAGAAAAAATTAGGTAGGGGAAGCCGGGGTAATAAGAGACACAGTCAAAAACCCCACCAAAAACTATACTTAGACAACTTTAAAAATGTGTAATATTAAGTATCATGTGTATTCTTTACTACAATACACTTATTGAGAAGTTTATAACACATTTTGAATACTTTTTATACGACGGAAAAAACCCTTCACTTTGAACTTACCCTGAAAGTTCGTGACGTTTTCTAAATTTTTCTTTATTTTTTTTTGTAGGTAAGATGTTTGGGATTTATTAATGACCTTTTGACCAAGACTATGACTTTGATGTACAATTTTTTAAAACCTTGAAAGCATTCTGCATTTACATGTTCTAGGCATGTTTCTTATTACCCCATTTTCATTTTTTGTGGGGGTAATAAGAGACATGAGTCTCTTATTACCCCATTGTTAATTACTGTGCCCCCCCACCCCATTGTAGTTTCTGTTAATTGTGCCTGACTAGTTTACGAAGAGTTTACCAAGTGTTGGGCCCAATCTAAGTTTACCAAGAGAACATTTTTTTTTCACTTTAAATCAAAAAGCAGTTTTACTGATTTGGCTAGACCATATTTAGTTTTTATGATTATGTAAATTTATGTTTAGAATGTGTATAAGTTAGTATTTAATCATTAATTCTTCATTACATAATAAATAAGTTCATTTATAATTACTAGAAAAATCTTTTATAACATTTTGTTCGCTTGTATACACTTCAAAGATACGTCTTTTTTGCCTACACTTTAGAAAATGGGTATTTTCTGCCCATTTTAAAAATTATATTGATGTTTTTGGTTAATCCCTAGGTTATGTTGATTATGTAGAACTATCATTAAGTACAATATTATATTATTTAGGACCTAATATTAAAATAAATGAATTTCACAAACACATTTATGACAGTTAATTTTCGAGAAAACGTATTTTTTGGATGGATGTAAATAATAAAAAATAAACTATTGGCTGATTCAGAATTGTTTCCAGATGTCTTTTATTATCTCACATGATTTTACATTATTATATATGGACAGTTACAAGCCTGGTCTCTTATTACCCCACGGGGGGTTATTAGAGACAAGGATTTAATGAAAATTTAAAAAACAAAATTAACAAAAAATTTAAGTTCAAAAACCACCTCAAGGAGTCCATTTAATGAAATTAATACGATATACAGTGGAACCTGTCTAAAGTGACCACCCTAGAGACCGGCTAAAATGGTCACTATACGCAGGTGGTCACTTTATAAAGGGTCTTTAAAATTGGAAAATGGTCGCTTTAGTCAAGAAAATGTTCACTTTAGTCAGGTGGTCACTTTACCAAGGTGGTCACTTTTACAGGTTCCACTGTATTTATTTCAAGTTATTTAGATTAATAGTATAGATTTTATTAATATTTTTTGTCTCTTATTACCCCTTTTGTCTCTTATTACCCCGGCTTCCCCTAGGCATGTTATAGGCCCTCGTCGCAAGAATGATTAAACTTTTATAAATTTTTATCAGTATAGGCATTCAAAATAGAATTTTTATATACCGCGATCTATGGACTCAAATGAATTGAATTTCGTTTTGATAACGTTAAATTATCTAAAATAGGGGAAAAAAAGTTTATGTTACATGGTTTTGCAAATGTATAATCATTATGAGAGACGATGTGCCTATTAGTTACAGAACTTTTATAGGTAAATGATATGAAATCATTTACAAATTTCAGGAAGTAGTACGAAATAATTTACAAATATTACGTCATATTGGAGCTAATTATATGACGTTTATTAAGTTACTTAAAAAAAGACTAAAACTCATAAGTATTAAAATTTCGCTATAATATGGTCATTATTGGAAATTGCTTGCTTGAAATGTATACTCTTTTTCAGGGACGTACAAAAGAATTCAAATACATTATCGGCTATTATATAAATATTTGAACTTCAGAAAATATGCTCAAATACCTTGTTATGCTTTTCACTTGATTATTTACTGAATTATACGCCAATTCAAACTCCCTTAAACATCTGACAGCTACTAACTTGTTCGAAAAATCGAGTACAGTTTTCTTTTTTCTTTTTCTTTTTCTGTGTGTGTATGAAACGTTGAACTATTATTTTTAACAATGTACGTTACTATGTATTATTTCGTTAAACTCTATACTTAAGTGTTTTTTTTTTTTTTTTGCTAAATAGCTGACTATACTTATCGTTACAAACTAAGGAATAAGGCTCTAATTTATATAGATTACCAAAATTCAGACAAATATGATTTCATTTTTTTTTTCGCCGACTGAGTGAAACTAATGCCTGGATCGGGAGTCGAACCCCGGATCTTTGACTTACAAGGTCAAGGCTCTACCAATTGAGCTATCCAGGCCGACACCCCAGTCAGCATTACTCACTCAGACAACCTTTAGGCAGAAACATCTCTGGTCTATCATGTAGATAGCTCGACAGAAACAAGACTCAGGAAATGGAAAACACCATTAGATAATGGGAGAAAGAAATGGGAGTAATGCTGACCGGGGTGTCGGCCTGGATAGCTCAATTGGTAAAGCTTTGACCTTGTAAGTCAAAGATCCGGGGTTCGACTCCCGGTCCAGGCATTATTTTCACTCAGTCGAAAAAAAAAAAAAAAAAATCAATAAATATGATTTTATTCTACAGTTGATTGTGTGACTTTAATAAAAATTGTAAATATGATTTCATTGATTAACATTTATAAATAAGACGATTCATCGTTTCGTGGAGGTAATTCATATCTGTGTGTTTGAAATTTTGCCAAAAACGATTTTTTGCGTGACTTTCTTAGTAAATATACCTATAAAATTGTTTTAAAATGGAATGTTACCCTTTATCTACATTTGACGGCATAAAAATATGTTTTGGAGCATCTGTAGGAGTGCGTACTTCCATTTTCCTATGACTTAGAATAGTTAAAATAATAGCACAATTCATTCAAAAATTTTTTAAATTGATTCAAACCTTGTACGAATTTCACAAAAAAACACACCTAAAATTTTGCCTTATTACAAAATATTTCCATACCGAAGATCTGTAGCAATTTGTAGTGGGAACTTTTTTGTTGTATAGACATTTATGAAAATGTAATTTTTTTAAAATGATTTATTTTTAATTACTAGCAAACTCGTGCGAAATATTCGTATTTTATTTCTTTTCTTATTTACCTTTAAAATTTAAAACTCATAAATGTTATATCAATTTCACCACCTAATTAAAATTTAATTTACCAGAAGCCAAATTATTAATAAGAAAAAGTTAATATTGTACAATAGTGAAACCAAAATCATTCAAAGAAAGGTTTCCAAATAAAATTCATAGCTCACGACCCAAGTTTCATACTTCCACAAGCTGTACAATTTTAATATAGGACTCCCGCGACGCCTTTTAAATTTTAGTCGTCATGTTGGCGATGACTTTTTATTAATTTTGGTATATATATCAATACAAAAAACCCTTAACGGGTTAAAAGTTTGTGACGCAGCATTGTACTTTATGGCTATAAGAATTAGAAATACGGGTCTTAAAAATAATGATATCAAATTTTCAGTGACGCTTTGATATTAATTAAATTATACATAGATTTTCTTATTTGAATTTGCTTTTTCCTTTTATTTATATTTACAATGTAAACGTTATTTTCAACATAAAATAATATATAGCATTTACTCATTGATACCTTTCCATTCACATCTCTTATACTATGAGAGCATGTGTTTTAAAAGAAATTATATGAAATTCCAGTAACGCAGTGGTGTTACATTAAGTGATTTGTTTTTAAATTTCTCTGCAATTATTTTGTTTTGCATATTAAAGTATATGTGCACATTGAAATATTGCTTTTAATTTTCAAATACGCTGTCAAATATATCACTTTCATTAAGCTTATATTATGTACTGAAATATATTTATTTCAATGAATTATTCTATCTTTTGCGTCACGCCATCCAAAACTGAAAAAAATTTCACAGTTTTTTTCTTTGCATCACGATATTTATTTGCATGCATTTTCAATTTATTTGGATGAAATGACACAAAGTAAACATTTCCATATATTTTACTTACAGTTTTGGATGGCGTGACGCAAAAGATAGAATAATTCATTGAAATAAATATATTTCAGTACATAATATAAGCTTAATGAAAGTGATATATTTGACAGCGTATTTGAAAATTAAAAGCAATATTTCAATGTGCACATATACTTTAATATGCAAAACAAAATAATTGCAGAGAAATTTAAAAACAAATCACTTAATGTAACACCACTGCGTTACTGGAATTTCATATAATTTCTTTTAAAACACATGCTTTCATAGTATAAGAGATGTGAATGGAAAGGTATCAATGAGTAAATGCTATATATTATTTTATGTTGAAAATAACGTTTACATTGTAAATATAAATAAAAGGAAAAAGCAAATTCAAATAAGAAAATCTATGTATAATTTAATTAATATCAAAGCGTCACTGAAAATTTGATATCATTATTTTTAAGACCCGTATTTCTAATTCTTATAGCCATAAAGTACAATGCTGCGTCACAAACTTTTAACCCGTTAAGGGTTTTTTGTATTGATATCATTACTTTTTAGGGGTTAATGATCAAAACGCAAAAGTAAAGGAGCATGGTAATAACACTGTATTAAAAGTGTTGTTTTATAGGTCACACTCGAACAAAATAACAAACTAAATAAAATTTCAAAATTTTATAAAAAGTGATAAAAAAGATGGACACATGCAACATTACAAAGGCATAATATAGTACATTTTAAAAATGACAAAAATTTCTTATTTATATTTATTTCTTATTATAATGTTTTAGGTATAGATTTGATTTAAAAGAGAAAAATAAATAATAATAGAAAAATCTTTAAAAAGTGAAAATTTTATACTGGTAAATATTTAAGTAGTATAGTTTGTTATGAATTTAATTTAAAAAAAAATCTTAATCTATTCAAAATTTTATTATAGCTTAACATTTTGTAATTTATATATTATATATATACTAGAAACTTAATGAGCAAATTAATTATTTTCAAATTCTGTTTTAAAAATTTTTTCAATCCGTAGTTTAAGTGATTTATCACCTAATTTTGAAAAAATTACAAATATTTGCATATGATTATCATATTATTTGTCATTTTTATGAAAATAAAGGAAAAATTTTTTGTTGTTGCAATCACCTTTTAAAATAGAACCAATTTTGAAAGTTAACAACGTATCAGCATGAAAACAATGTAAATACAAAGAATATTTTTGATAAACAAATGTCATATAAAATACAAGTACCTAAATAAATAACTCATTTAATATATATATATTAAAAAAAGAAAAATATTTTTTATTTTATTTTTTGTGTTTATTTTTGACGCTCCCCGATAGATGGAGCCAAAACGATTATTTGATATTCCGTATTTCAGATGGAAGAGAAAAAATTCGTCCGCGAAACTGCCGCATCACGGTATTTTCGGAGTAAAAAATAGTTCGATTTTTAAACTGAGTTATAAAAAAAACAAGAGTTTTCCTAGGGAAAAGGGAGATGTCAGGCACATCAGATAAAAGCGATTAATATCATATATCAATTAAACTAAATTCGCTCGAGCCATATTCGAGAAAAATTTGTCCCTTACATACGCCGTCCATTTACAACTTAAATGAGCCAATTCATATCTCGAAATATATTGCACGCAGAAATGTAGGGATTTCAGGGTAGGATCGGACAGAAGGTGAAAGTCTATTTTGAAAATATCAGAACATAACCTCCCATATTTCCTGAGATATTAAGTGTCGGCTTTCAGCGGTTACTTTGATCTTTAAATTCGTGTATATATAAGTGTCGCAGTTTCGTTCGTTTTTCCGTTTCCGCTGAGTGTCGTGGCGTTCGTTTGTTTTTGCGCTTGCGTCACTAGAAAAACTGCCGTTTTTCATGATATATATTAAAATATAAGTGTCGCAGTTTCGTTCGTTTTTCCGTTTCCGCTGAGTGTCGTGGCGTTCGTTTGTTTTTGCGCTTGCGTCACTAGAAAAACTGCCGTTTTTCATGATATATATTAAATAAATAAATAGATAAAATAAAATAATTCCTGTTTTGATTATATTTTTTATGATTGTGTTTTTAAGTCAGTTTAAGACACAAAAGTTCATATTCTGTATATATATTTAAAACATTGCTAGGTTTAAAATGACGTTTGCAAAATTCTGAAGAAACAACCGTTAAAAATGCATTTTTTTTTTTTTCGTAAAATAATCTCATCAGACAAATGTCATTTTTTCTTATTAGTTCATTGAGCTAAATCCGCGTGCTTAAATATTGTTTATGTATAAATATTTTTTTTTTATCCTCGCGTATCGTATTGTTTCTACAAAAAATAATTGAAATTGGTCCACGTTAGAGAAATATTATATAGATTGTATATATAAGTTGAGAAAGCATAACACACATTTATCTTTATCATAGGCGGGTTATAGTATATCTATGAAAATTACGTAAAATGCATCAATAATCTCTTTAATGAAATAATAAACGTCTCTCCTATAAAATAATAAACGTTGAATGTATTAATTTCACTCAGTAGCCAATATCAGTTTCACTATATGAAAAATGTTTATAACCATTAAAAAATTTCTTTAAAAATTACTCCCGATGATCGCAATGTATCGGAATTCTTTTAAGCGTTTTACCAAAATAATTATAAATAGCATACATACCTTTTAGTGATAAATGTGGTGATGTGTTTTTAAATAAACATTCCTTTCACTTTATCAGAAATAAAACAATTCAGTTTAACATAATTAAGTCGTTAATTTTTTTTTTTTTTTTTTGAGCATCCTTGTAGAAGAACTTTGACATATATATCATTTTTCAATAAAAAATATATTATAGTGATTCTTAATAATCCGCTGAAATTTCATGGAAGCGCAAGCATACTTACAATACAAACAGGTGAACGACAAGAGAGACGGACAGACGAAGAGCAGTGTGATACACACTTTTTATTCTTCTTGCAAATCATCACAATGGGGGTAATTTTTTTCTTCTAGGTTGTTGGAAAAGCATTTTTAAGGAATTATTGTGTAACGACAGACATAAATATAATTTGTGAGATCTGCGATTTGTACAGCAATTGAACTGTTACAATTTTTAAATCAATCAAATAAAGTTCAATGTTACACAGGGAATATATCTGTACTGATAAGTATAAAGGGTTTAAGTCCAAAAATGTCGATTTTGAGTTAAGTACATAGACTCAGAAAAAAAATTCTCTATCGATTGGTATAAAGGATTTAAGTCTATGTCATTTATTCTTTGAGAAAATCCATTGGTAAAAAAAGGTTCAAGTCAGAAATTTAGCATTCATGTATGGTATAAAATATTTAATTCAATTTTTTCCCATTATTAAATGAAGGTTGACAATCACTGAATGGTATAAAGGGTATAAGTCAACGAAATCCCTTTTTCCTAATCGATACTTCTGATTTCTTTTTAGTTAGTTTAACTTTATTTTTCGTCTCCTGAAAAATCAAGAATATGGACTTAAATCCTTTATACTTATCAGTACAGATATATATATATATTGATATATAAATGATAGATATCGTAATAAAATTTAGCAGTTAATATATACAAAACAATACCAACACAAGAAAAGTAGAACTAATTTTAACTTATAGGAAAGACTGACACAAAAATGTTGCGATATTGATTAAGAAATAATAAGAGACAAAAACAATTTAAATTACTTATGCCGACATGAATGATGATAATAAAAAAGGACCATTAAACTTAATGACTGAGAAAATAACTAAAGGACTACAGAAATAATAATTGGATAAAAATGCTTAAAATTAGATGTAAAAACTCATCAGGGGGCATGTACTTCATAAAGCTGTGAAAGCTGCATCAATTTCGTAAAACAATATAGCTTATCATAACAATTTATATTGTTCCAGTCCCGATCGAGGCAACAAAGATTTATTATGTATCGTATATGAGATAGAAATATTTAAATCACTGAATTTTAGCACATGTGTTCAAATATTGAATTCAAAATGTTCTAGATTAACAATAATAGTTTTTAAAAAAGTTTGTTTTTCTATTGTAACATTTTGCACATTGGGGCTAATTAAATCGGGATTCAGTTTTTAAAGTGGATTCTAAATCACTATGTACACATTGGCATTCGAACCTGGGTGGGCACCTGGCAACTAAAGGTTTGTTGGTTGGTTGTAGGATTTAAGGCAGATTGACTACGCTAGGGCCTTGGCATATGGCTAGAATGCCTTTCGTGGGGGACTTTCTAAGGGGTCCTAGTGTATATTTACGCGAGTTTCGGAGAAAATCATGGAAAACTTCAAACGGCTAGATAATAAGCATGACGTGGGATCGAACCCGGCACTTTGCATCTACCAGCTTTGAGCGCGGCAACTAATGGAAAGAGCACTAAACACTGGACCATCAGGATAGGCAATAAGATAAATGAGAAAAAGATATGGAAATTTTAATTTACAAAGAGAATGAATGGAATAAATTTAATGATATTATTTTTCTTTAAATTTTCATGTAAAATATTTTGCAAATAGAGAAACATTTATTTATTTTCGAAGTTACACACACACACACACACAAAAAAAAAAAAAAAAAAATGATTTTTGAGTGCTGTAAAATGAGTATACAGTTTTTTTTTTTTTTTTTTTTTTTTTTTTTGGTATGCAAATGAAAATAATGCTAATCACAGATAAATTTGAATTTTCTGATCAACACACGAGATATGAAGAATGTGTTTTTAAATTTCAAGTGAACGGAAATCGAACAAGTAAAACAAACTGTGATTTAGATCTTAACAAAAACAAAAATTTAGCTTAATGAACAGCAATTTTTATTATTCTTTTAACACAACATTTTGAAGAGGGAAAACGGAACATGAAAACTGAAATGAAAGTTCAAAAATACACGTAATTAACCACATTTTGTTTTAAAGGAGATAATTGTATCGAAAATTAGCACTTTAAAGTTTACAGTAATCGTATTTAACAGTATATATTAAATCTGTAAAACTAATCGCAATTAGAACAACTCGCTTTTAATTAATGATTTCACACAACCCACAAACAGTTTCCCAAAATAAACTTGTTCTCTTTCTCCCATTAAAAATAAACAAACATAAGTAAAATAGAACTATTTTAGAACTTTAATGACTAATTATATAGATAAAATAACGAAAAAAAAAAAAAAAATAGAGAGAGAATAAATGGAATGGAAGTAGAAGTGCGCAAAATTAGAATATTGAACAAAAAAAATATTATTAGAAATGATATGACTATTTTTTCTATTAAATTTAAAACATTTTTTCAAAGTGCTTTATTTTATGCTATAAAATTAAAAAGATTTTCATTCAAATTCTATGAATATTAATTTTATATATTATATTAATTAATTATTAATTTTATACATTGAACAAATGAATATTAATTTTATATATTTTCTTTATTTTTCCAGTAACAGAATGAAATGAAATCATAGCTTATCCAACTATATTAAATTTTCCGTTTATTTAGTTTTATTTTGTATGAAAAATATTTTAAGTTCACCTTAATTCACTATATTCCAAAGCTCACATGCTAAGTTCGTTCAGCCCATATTTTTAAAATTCTGTTAATATAACGTGAATTGTAATTTTCTATAATTGTTTTATTTTCCCACTAACAGAGTAAAATGAAATCAAATAGTCAGCCTTACTTTATTAATTTTTTCGATCATTAATACATTAAAATATCTGTGTGTAGTCATTTAGTTTTATTTGTACATAAAACCTTCCATGAGATACGCTTATTTATTCTTCTAACATTACCACTTTTTCTCCGTCTAACTGATAGGTTTATCAGAATTCTTTAGTTCACCTGTAAAACGAGTTTAACCGCACGAAGATTATAAAGGCAAGGAAACTCTAAATTAGCCCTGTCCAACTGAAAAGGTTGTGGGCGGCTTTGGAAATGCATTTTACTCCGACAGACGGCACTGTATATCAGCATTTAAGAAGAGGGTGGATGTTGACAATTCATTCTTTGAAATTACTGTCTTAGAGTTATGAAAGATAGCATACATATGCATTGAAATGTATCAAGTATATTAAAAGTTTTTCAAAAACCAAAAAATTAAAAACATTTTTTTTTTTTTTTTTTTTTTTTTTTTTTTTTAAGTTTAAAATGCGTCATGAGCTTATTTTAAAATTTCCCCCTCGATTTTACATTATTCTAATTTATCAATATATTTTAAACATATTTGTGCATTAATTTGTAGATCAATGCAGAAATTTCGTGCAAATTTTTAATAATAAAACATAAAAATAAACAAATAAATAAATAAAATAAATTAACATGTCAATCAATTAATCAATCCACAAATTAGTATACAAATATATTTATAATATATTGATAAACTATAATAATATGAAACAGAGGGTAGAATTTAAAAACTCAACTTAAGGTTTTTCAAAGTTTTTTTTTTTTTTTTTAATTCAATGGTTTTCGAATTTTTTTTTTATATCTGTAATATTTATACATTTCAACACATATGCACGCAAACTTTCACAGCTGTAAAACAGTAATTTCAAAAAACGACTTTCAACGTCCGCTTTTAATTCAATGGTTTTTAATTCCAAATTATTAATTAGTAATTTTATAGCCTCTAATCATCAAGATACATAGTTACGCTCATAACTGACTGACTGACTCTGTCACGCTGTAAATATATATAAAGGATAAGAGATTTCCTTGGACTCTGTCTGTGTGTGAACGAAGGTTGCTACCTAATTTTCATACTTTAGTAATTTTAAAAAATCTAATTGTCCGATCGATAACGTGTTTAATCTGACGGATTCAGAAAAACCTCCCCTTTCATTTGGTACCTTATTTGTAATAAATGTTTGAATAGATTTTTAAAAATCAATTAAAATATGAAAATAAATAAATAGCTTTAAAATAAATATTTAAATTTTTAATTGTTGCCATTTTTTTAAAAGATAAAATGAAATTTGTTTTTAAGTGAAAAAAATATATATATATATTTATATATATATAAATTAAATGACGTCTTTATGACTTTAAAAGAATAATTTTAAATTTTAAAGGTAACGAAGAGATAAATAAAGTGCGAAAATTTCGCACAGGTTTAAATAATCAGTAAATTTACGCAAGGAAAATTTCAAGTCAAGTGAAGGTACTTACTGAATCGAATCCACAGCAAGGAAGATTACAATTGAACGACCAGAGACAATTCACACGTAGTGTAATTTTTCAAGAGGTTCTTCATTATTATTATTATTATTTTTATATCATTTATATATATATATATATATATATATATATATATATATATATAATCTTCATTTGCACAATATTAAAAGAAATTGAATTTTTAATAAATATTTCGTGTACATTAAAGTGTTTGTCATATTGATAATTTTTCAACGGGCACCTTAGTCGCCCTACAACTAATTAGTATGCCATAATACACAATTCCAAAATGTTTCTGTAGATAGCTACCATAACCAACCATGTGTTCTCAAGAGATTGGGATTGTATTGTCGTTCTACAGTCAGTCATGTTTTGCTCATAAAGGCTTATTAAACTCGGGCCTGCGACTTAAAGTAAATTTGTAACTATCACAAACATCCTTACTTGAACCGGAATCTGAAATCTTTTACTTTAGAACAGTTTCAAAGGCGATTTTTTAATTTTTTTACTGTGTTAATGAAACGTACAATTTATAAATTTCGAGAATTCTGCCTGTGGCAGTGAGTTATCCATTTCTGCTCTAAATGATGTGTGATGACAGTAACCTTTCATTTTTTAATTACAAAAATAAAACTTTTGAAGAGTGAAATAGATTTATTTATGCATTTTCATTTGTTCTTATAAGTGGCAAAATTAAATGCATTTTTTAAAAATCATAAATAAAGATAATCCATATAGATGTATAAAAGCATTGAATATTCAAATGACACAATGCATTTTACTGCAGAGATAATTAAATCGTCAAAACTCTTTCTTTTCTTTTTTTTAATTACATATATGTTTTGTAAAGCAATCTCCATCACTAAAATTTTAATTATTAATTTTATTACATAAATTAACAGACTGAAAATTACAATTAAATCTAAAAGTTATGAAAACTTTCACTGGGTCTAAAAATAAAAATTTAACCGATTTTTAATAGTGAAAATTTATGTTCGTTACCGCAACCTAACTATACATAGAAATCGGAGCATTAAATAAATAATATGGATAATTGATAAACTGATGATTTTTCCCCTATTAAAAAATAAATAAAACAATAAAAAGAAATCTAGTGTGTGACAACCACACGACTTCCATTACCAACTCTTACGTGCATTATATGCACATTTTGATTATGATATGGTCAGAAGAGGTAAAATTGACCAAACAAATTAGGCACCTAACAATTTTCCTGTGAGAGAAAACTGATACATGTGTAAAAGACATATAAACAGAGTTTATACAGCGTGTTTAAAAGAAATCGGTAAAGCTGTTTTTTGAAATATCCATTTCCAAGATCTGAAACGGACCTATCTAATCAGGGTGACTGTCAGTTTTCCTGTAATAACCACGTAATACATGAGAAAGGATATCTAATAAAATTGTACTTTTAAAAAAAATTAAAGAACACGCTTTTATTGAAATGGGAACTAAAAAGTACAAACTATCTATCTTTATAGTATTAAAATGAAGTGTAAGAGAAAATCGTGTGAGTGACACACCACAATATTTACATACTTTTAAATTTTTAATAGGAATAATTTAGAATTAAACAAAACCCATTTTTAAAAAATCTCCCCTGACTGGGTTCGAACGTTAGACCTTTAGGTTCGTAGCGCGGAGCTTTATCGCACAGCCACAGCGTTCACGTAGGGAAAGTCTTTTTTTACAATATAGATTTTTTGTTTGCTCCCAGAACGGTTACAAACAAACATACAAACATACATACATGTGAAGCTAATAAAAGTGTGTTAAAAAGGGGTTTATATAGCAATATTCAAGAAAATGTTAGAGCTGCGCTTTTGAGAAACCGACTTTCACCAAAACTTGGCAAACTATTGACCGGAAAACAATTACATACTAAAGGATATCAAAGAGTTAATATGAAGAGTTAGAAAAAAAATAATAATTAAAAAAAATAAATAAATAGAATCCACACAGCCGTTTTCAAAGGAACGCACTTGTGAGACCTCAAAATAGACTTACTTATACAGATCGTCTATCGATTTTCATGAACTAACCAAGTACTACATACGGAAGGACATCTGAAAGGGTGTTTATATAGAAACTATGAAGAAAACTGTTATAGCTGTTTTTGAGACATCGTCCTACTTCCAGTTTCATATGTTCCACTTTCGGGTTTCCGATTTTCACCAAAAATTAAAAAAAAAAAAAAAAAAAAAAAACTCATTTTTACACCAGACCTAACTCAATTCTGAAGTTTTGTCGTTCTACCTTTATTAGTTCTATAGATATGAAAGTCAGAAAATTTCCCTGCACACAGACATACACTGCATAAAAAAGTAGACGGATACTTACTTGTAATACTTTAAAGCCGTTTATTTCTTTAATTAGAGATATGAGGTTCATTTCTCTAATATAATTATATTCTTGAGACATCACATATTTTTTGGATAGATTCAATCCTTTTGAATTATGTAGTGGAAAAATTCAGGAAACAAAAATGGTGCATATTTGCACTGTAATCTTAATATATATAAATCTCGTGTCACAATGTTTGTCCTCAATGGACTCCTAAACCACTTAACCGATTATAATAAAATTCGCACACCATGTGCAGTTCGATCCAACTTGAGAGATAGGATAGTTTAAATCTCAAATTATAGTCGCAATTTTAATTTATTGCTAATTATTTGTCTGTTATTATTTGACAGTCACAATTATCTGTTAACTCCAAATGATTCTAACAGATGTCGATACCTTTCGAGTGGGTTGAAATGAAAGCTGAAATATATTTGGTGCTGCCATCTACACAAAGAATCTTCAACTTTTTAACCTATTAATAAATTTCGTATAATTCAATTATTTCCACTTTTTAAATTTTTGGTGTTAGCATAGCCGGCCACGTGTTACTTAGACTGAAGTGTAAATTGAATTCATATTATAATGAAGATAATACAGTGAAATTAATCCTGTTTTTTACTTATTTGTGCTTCATTGATCAAAACTTTATAATTTAATATATATATATATATATATCTTTATATATAAAATTTATTATGTTTGTCCGCGATGAACTCCTAAACTAATGAGCCGATTTTAATGAAATTTGGACACTGTGTGCAATTTGGTCCAACTTGAGAGATAGGATAGTTTTTATTGCAAAATTCGCCTCCCAAAAGGGGGGGGGAGGGGCCAAAACGTGATTTCACAAACAAACAAACAAACAACAACAACCAAAAAAAAAAAAAAAAAAAAAAAAATAGAAATGCAGATAGACTGTTCAAAATTGGTATAGAGAGGTTTTAGAGGCCTGCAAATCGAATGAGGATATTTTCGAAAGTGTAAAGTTATTAGGAGGGGCGGGTAAGGGGGCGGAGGGGCAAAAAAATAAAAATAGAGTTACATCGCTAAGAATTGGTACATAGAAGTTTTTGATACGTACAAATCGATTGCAGATATTTTCGAATTTGTAAAATTATTAAGAGGAGCGGGAAAGGGGGGGGGGGGGCAGAGGAGCAAAATATAAAAATGGAGTTAGATCATTCAAAATTGGTGCATAGAATTTTTGATACCAACAAATCAATTGCGGATATTTTCGAATTTGTAAATTTATTAGGAGGGGCGGGAAGGGGGGCAGAGGGGCAAAAAATAAAAATATAGTTAGATCGTTCAAATTGGTGCATACAGGTTTTTGACACCTACAAATAAACTGTAGATATTTTCGAATTTGTAAAATTATTTAGAATAGTGGGAGGGGGAGGGCAAAGGGGCAAAATAATAGAAATAAGAGTTAGAACTTTGAAAATTAGTATTATTAAGTTTTAAGGCCCGATAAATCGATTGCGGATATTTTCGAAAGTATAGAGTTATTAAGAAGGGCGGGAACGGTGGATGAAGAAACGGTGCGCATGGTTTGCGCAGGTATACACTGCCGCAGGCAGTGGGGGTCCGAACAGATTATTCCACCAATGAGAGAAGATTTTTTTGTATTTTATATCATTTTCCTTTCGATAATATATGGATTCATTATGAGTGTCGAACATTTTTCCCGATCAGATTTTTTTTTTCTCTTTTTTTTTCACATGTTAAAAATTAATGCAATTTTGAGAATTCTTTAATTATAGTGAATCATTTAAAAATAGGGACCAGCGAAGCGGGCTAAGTCTGCTAAGATCAAGGATGTTATCAAGGATGGTCTTTATTCGTAAATAATAATTTTAATATATTGAATATTTTACTACATTATAATTCAACGTATAACATAGCCACAGCAACGCGTGGCCGGGTCTGCTAGTTTTTCTTTAAAAAAGTAGACGGACACATCTTGTATCTCTAAAATAAAACGTTTTTTGTAAGGGGTTCGTCTCTCATTTGCTTTAATAAGTTTGTATACTCTGTCAGGCATCGAAAGAATGAGATTCTGAATCTTTTTTTGACAGAAAATTTCCCAAATGTTTGTAAGAGCTTCTTTGAGCCGGTGAATTGATTCATACTGGCGTCCACCCTCATAAATTTTATGAACAAGTATAGCCCAAATGTTTTCTACAGAATTCATATCCGGACTCTTGGCTGGTCAGGGTAAAACATTGAAGTTGTTCTCATGAAATCATTTTTTAACGTTGTTAGCGGTGTGTATTGGCGCTCCATCTTGTTGGAAAATCCAGTTTTCTCCTCCAAGATCACACGCAATTGGCAAAAGCTCACTGCTTAGTGTTTCAATATAATCTTTGTGAGTCTGCTTCTTACTTAGGAACACTAAATTTGTCCTTCCACCATAGCCAACAGCTAGCCACACCATCACGCCACCACCAACAACTTGCCGGGTAGAGTACACTTCGTCTTCTGTCTCCAAACTGTGCTAATAATATTGATATCCATCTGGGCTGTCTAAATTAAATTTTTTCTCATCAGGAAAAACTACAGATATCCATTCGGTAGTCCAAGACATATGGTTTTGAGCCCACTGTAGGCGTTCTGTCACGTGGTGATCCTTCCAGCATGGATGATGTTTTCTCTTCTTATATTGAAAGAGCTCTGAGTGCTTAATGTAGTTATAAATTGTCTGAGAAGTTACGTTAGTAATTCCTGTGTTTATTTGAACTCTGGGAATTGATGCTCCAGTTTTTTTTTTCAGCTCAGTAAAAATTTTTCTTTGATCTCAAAGCGAAAGTTTCTTTAGCCGGCCACTCTTTTTCTTTACGCATGGGCTTCAGGAGCACGTAAAAAATCGCTGATGCTACTTTTTCTTATTAAAAGTAGCCTACTAATTTCTCTGACTCCTTTATTAACATTTTTCTGCGCTATAATCTGCCTTTTCTGGTAATCAGAGGAATTCCTCGTGGAATGGCGCATTCATCTCCAAGAAATTTAACTACATAAAACCATCTTGTCAAGCACGTTAGCAATTGGCAAAATGCCAAATGTACATGTACATGCAAAACTGGTATTGCGCAAGAAACACCCACTTATATAATTTTATATTTATTTTTGACCAGTGTCCGTCTACTTTAAAAAAATATATATATATTGTGCAAATGTGTATCTTCTTTTCTCTTTTCTGCATTTCCCTACATTAAAATTATAAATAATTGAATATTTTTATTTGTCTGTCAAAAATATAAAGATTAATAGGTATAAACATGTTAAAGAATTTTAATTGACATTTTCTATTAAACAAAGACGGGGTTTTAAAAAATTGTAAAGAAGTGTCCGTCTACTTTTTTTATGCAGTGTACTAAACAATTGCCTAAAACCACTTTTTCGGATTCAGGAGACCTTAATCCATTTTTAACCCATTGTCCTATTTAAAGGGCAGCTGAAAAATAGCATATAGAGATCAGAATTTGCTTGGCGCGAATATTTTGTAGCGAGAATATATAATGGTATATATAAGCTTCTGCTAGCGTGTTATGTGTCTCATTCTCATCTCACCTCCTCCTCCATCTGGAATCTTTGTTTAATCATTACATTAGGGGGCGTGGTTTATCTTCTCCAGAAAGAATTTTCAACCGCAAAGAGAGAGAACTATAATGTAAATAAGAAAGTATTAGGCAGATAAAGCAAAACTTTATACTCTGAAAGCACTTTCAACTATTGAAGAGAACACTAAAACATATAAGTGCAAATTTCATCCTCTTTATTTCAATGCCCTGCGTACAAGGTAGATAAGATTTCTTATACAGATTTTTTTTTTTTTTTTCAAATTTTGTTGTATTTAGTTTATTTAGGTTTAATTAACCTTAAAAAATATAATTTTTCTGAAATTTGAGTAAAATAAATTAATTGCGATAAAATGGGTTTTGAAAACATGCAAAGCAGTTGAAAACTCGGTATAGAATTTTCGGACCGAATACAATACTCCCATTATCTACAGTAGTAGGATAATGGTAGTAAAAATTAAGTATTGAATTTAAGAGTTTACTTTGCGTATTTTCACACAAAACCTACTTTTATTAAAAGACTTTCAAATTTTCTTTAAAAGCCTTCTTTTAAAATCAATTTGAAATAGGATAAATTATTTTTAAGACATTATATCGTTTTAAAGAGAGTGATAAATCATCTGAAAACATTTTTTGCTCCATTGGGAAATTATAGAAATTTAAATATTTCAGTTCGAAGGTCATTTTGTGAAAATTAATAGAAAAAGATAAATATGTTAAAAATAAGATAAACTGATAACTACTTAAAAAAAAAAAAAAAAAAAAAAAAAAATCAATAATGAAAAAAAAAAAAAAAAAGAAACATGTAAATTTAAAACTCATTCATTACGAATTATATTTGTGCTTAATTTCGTTCACTGAATTATCTATAGGCAAATTATAGGCATATTTTTTAAAGCCTTTCTACATTAAGGAACATTACTAGTGATTTCTTTAATTAAATTATAAATAAGTTTTTCTTATGTAAATTTAAAATAGGAAAAAATAAAACATAAATGTTAAGTTATAACTAGTAATTAAATTTCAGTCAGCTAATTAATAATAATAATAAAAATCCTAGAAATATCAATTGAGAATTTCTTAATACTATGGAATAAGTTGTATTTCTTGTTACTGTGCTAAATCTAAGTAAACTATGTGGTGCATTAATATAGTTTGCAAACAGTATACATTCCAATCCAAAGTTAAGCGAATACATCCTTTTCTGAATATAATTGAGGAAAGGGCTTTAACAAATCATATTTTTGTCCTAAGAAATTGTTTAAGAATGGTAATTACTTTTCCTTAATCATACGGTAGAAGATAAAAATAATCTGGAGTCCAATTTTCAATGTTCAGTTTTTACAGTAAGTAGATATTTTGAGGGGTCCTGATTACGGAATTGAAGTTTTTAGCTGTGGAATTCGGAGTGTGTTATCAGCATAATGTAAAAGATATAAACGAAGGAAAGTTTACATTTAGCATTTTGATGATCATATGGGGTGTACTTTAGAGTTTTGACAAAGATCGGTATGTTTCTAAGAGTAGTGAGTGTAAAAACATTTTGAATATTTTATTTTTTATTTAATGACAATCTTAACTATTTTATGAGTGTAGGTAAATGATTAAAGATGGACGAAGAAGATGAAAGCCATCCATGAAATATATATATATCTAAAACAACGGTGTAAGAGAAAGTAGTGAGTGACACACCAGATTACTTATATATATATATATCTGTACTGATAAGTATAAAGGATTTAAGTCCATATTCTTGATTTTTCAGGAGACGAAAAATAAAGTTAAATTAACTAAAAACTAATCAGAAGAATCGATTAGGAAAAAGGAATTATGTTGATTTATACCCTTTATACCGTTCAGTGATTGTCAACCTTCATTTAATAAAGGGAAAACATTGAATTAAATATTTTATACAAAGATTAATGCTAAATTTCTGACTTAAATCTTTTTTTACCTATGGCTTTTCTCAAAGACTCAATGACATGGATTTAAATCCTTTATACCAATCGATAGAGAATTTTTTTCTAGGTCTGACTATGTACTTAACTCAAAATCGCCATTTTTGGACTTAAATCGTTTATACTTATCAGTACAGATATAATACCGCAGCACGAGAAAGCAAATAGAAATTTGAAGACTTTTACAAAATACTTTACTTTTTATAAACTTTACTACTGAACTTTATTTCGCAGGTTTTAAAATCATTTTTACTGCATTAAAAAATAGCTAAAGTTGAGCTTTATTATTTGGACCACCATGATCCCTATCTTTTAGAAAAAGTTTCCCTCTGCAATAAAAATATTCGATTATTTCATTTTCAGAAATTGCCTTTCAAAGACTACCTTCCGTTGAAAGCACCATTAAAGATGAAATGAATCACGCAACGTACAAAGAGCTCTTTTCCTCTCTTTTTTAAAGGAAGCATTACATGAAAATATGAAATACTTGTCCGCAAGGGTCGTAGAAAAGGTAACTGTAATAGAACCAGTATGCTATGCTCAACACGAAACTATTGTCTAAATCTGTTCAATAGAACAGTCATTTCATTTCTGTTAATGTTAAATACGAATTTGCACGTATTATATAAACTTCAAGAGATATACATTTGTTAGAAGAATGTATAGAGATGTTTTATTATTTAATATATATAGGGGAGACCCGTGTACCTAGGGCCACCTCACATTATTTGAATATTATTTAATTTTAAGTTTTATCACTCAATTGGGAGAGTAACAACACCAATTGCTACTTTTACAACTACTTTGGAACTTTCGAGGAGAAAGTTTTGACAAGTTACATGTAGAAAACGAATTTACATGGTTTGAAGTAAAATTTTGCAACTCATCTCTTTTGCTATTTTAGAAAGGCAAGTCAAACATTTTTCTTTAATTTATAGTGAATAATTTTGCTTGTTATATTGAGTAATAAATGAGATATTTAGTTTGTCCTCTCTGCATGTGGAATTTTTTGTGGAAGGCATTTTGAATGAAGTTACCAAAACTTGTACCTAGGGCCAGTGTGTTTGGACCTTTTAACACTTTCGCAACCGCATGTTTTTGACTTTTTGACAGTAAAGTACGCCTGTGGGCGTTTTGTCAACCGTTACAATTTTTCAAAACAAAATTTTTCGTATTTACATTTATATTACAAATGGACATGCATTATAATCATACCCTCTCTAATCAAAGTATTTGCATCCATAGTATACTGATTGTACAAATAGGAATATTGTGTATATTTTTTAGAAACAAGTAACATACAAATTGCAAAAAAAAAAGGCCACTGGTGGAGTTTCATATTTTCAAATGACGGGAATCTACGTCAGTGGTCGCGAAAGTGTTAAGAAACACAGTACAGCCTATAGTAATTGGATGCTGGTAAACCAATCACTATATATGACGTTGCTGAAAATGTTGGCAAGTCCTATCCGTCGGCCTTTACTCCTGTAAACATTCTATCAGGCTTTCGTGTATCCGGCATATGGCCAATGAATCAAAACACATTCACTGAGGATGAATATTTAAGTTCAAATGTGACTGAAAGACAAGATCCCTCCATAAAAAAAAAAAAAAAAAAAAAAAAAAAAAAAAGATTTTTCCAGGAAGAAAGTGAACCAACAATGATAGAACTGGAAGTCTCTGTTTCATGTCCTGTTGAAATTTCGAAACCTTCTGTTAGAACATTATAGACTCCGAAATTCATATTTAATATTAACCTAGAAACTTTTTCATTTAAAGAACTCTCATTTTCAGTACGTGATATGTAGATGTATTAAACTCAATTGCTTCCGCGTTCTCGCCACACCCTGCGGGTTAAATGTAGATGAATCTTCTGTATCTTTTTTCGCTTCTGTGAAACTTGTTTAGTTTTACAAATGTAAGTGCTTCTTCGAGTAAGAGCGAGCTTCGAGCTCGCTCCATAAAAACAATACTATAATAAATATTCAAGAAATCAATTAATGATTAATTTTTACTTGAATACAATTCACCAAAGATTAATATAAAATGTTATAGATTTCATTACAGAATGAGTACTGAATTCCAGAATAAAAAAACTGGAGAATGCAGACAATCACCAATCAAGTAAGATAATATAAAAACAGATTTTCCAGTAAGAAGATTTGCAGGTAAGCGAAATTTTACTTACCTAATGTCTACTTGACAAGTGATATAATATTGAAATAAATATCTCAAAGTAAAGTTGAATAAGAGGTAAAATCTTACTCACGCACATTTCTAGGTGAATATTTTTTTTCAAAATAAACTAAAAGATTATGAGTATGATTTGATAAACTGTTTTTTCAAAGAAACTATTCTTGGTGAAACAAAAAAAAAAAAAAAAAAAAAAAAAAAAACAGTTGACATTTATATACTTTACATTGAGAAATATCACAAAAAAAAAAAAAAACTGTTTATATTTGTTTATATTTCAAATAAACTATTCTTGGTGAAAAATAAATTACGAACACTGATAACTATCTTTAAAAAAAAAAATAAATAAAAAAAAAAAATAACTGTCTACTTATATACCTATATATCAACGAATTGAAACAAACTGTTGTATTTTTCAAACAGACTATTTTGGAGAAATAAATTAAATAAACAAAATGAACTTATTTAAAGATACCAACATTGAAGCACTAAATGCAAATAATTATGACATATGGAAATTTAGAGTTGAAAGTTTGTTACAAAAAGATGATTTATTCATAGTTATAAGTGATGAGCCTCCAACGCCAATAACCGATACATGGAGGTCTAAGGATCGTAGAGCGCGTGCAATTATAAATTTATTAGTTGACGACTCTCAAATAGTAAACGTTAAGAACCTCTCCACAGCTCGTGAATGCTGGGAAGCTCTTAAAAAAATACATGAAAGGTCATCACTCTCAAGTAAACTATTTCTCCTTCGCAAGTTATATTCCATTAAATTAAGTGAAGGAGGTAATATGACAGAGCATATCACTAAAATATACCAAACGCGCGACAAGCTGATAGCAATTGGTGAACAAATAAGCGATCAGCATCTATCAGCATTAATGCTTTGTTCTCTGCCGCAATCTTATGATGTATTAATTACTTCTTTGGAAAGTAGAGATGAAGCAGACCTTTCTCCCGAGTTTATCCGATCCAAACTGATCGACGAATATTTAAAGAGAGAAGAAAATAAACACGAAAACAATATTTCAGCTTTGAAAATAACTAAAACAAAAAATGAAAACGTGAAATTCTGTAAGTTCTGTAAAAGAAATAATCACGATATCGACGAATGCTGGATTCTAAAGAGAAAAAATAATTCGAGATCCAAACAAAATAATAGATATAACAAAAACAGACAGCCCTTTAGAACTGCAATGTGCTCTCATGATAGAGATAACGCAGACAAAACACAGACTTCGGCAACTGATAAAAATAAATCAAATAAGGTATTTACATTATATATGGGTATGAAATCAGATAAGTGGTATATTGATTCAGGGTGTTCGACACATGTAAGTAACGATAAAAGTAAATTTTATGAATTCTATCCTAGCTCCTCCTGCGTGACGATCGCGAATGGGCAGGAAATAAAATCGTTTGGACATGGATCTGTAAAATTACATACCATAAATTCAAATAATACACAAAACACCATACTGTTAAAAAATGTCTTGTATGTACCGGATATTGAGACAAATCTCATATCTGTGAAAGGGGCAACAGAAAATGGGTGTATAGCAGTATTTAAAGATAGATCATGCAAAATAATGCATGAAGGCGAAACATGTATTGAAGGGTATATCAATAATAATTTATATGAATGTAAAATAAATTCAGATACAACACACACCATAAACATCGTGAAAACGTGCGAAAACAAAACTGCATAGACAAATGGCATGTTAAATTGGGTCATAGAAATGTTAATCATATAAAACAGTTAGTAAACAAAAACATGGCAACAGGGATTAAACTAGATGATTGCAAACATGATAGTGTATGCGAAACTTGCATATTATCTAAGTTAACTGACAATCCTTATCCCAAAAAGGCTCAATTTAGGGCAACAAAAGTTTTAGAGTTGGTTCACAGCGATTTATGCGGGCCGATGAAAACCCCCACGGTCGGTGGAAAGTATTATTTTTTGACGTTTATAGATGACTTTAGTCGATTTACCGTTATATACTTATTAAGAAGTAAGGACGAAGTTTTATCAAAATTAAAACAATACATAGCAATGACTACAAATAAATTCGGGAGAACTTTGCAGGCAATCCGCTCAGACAATGGAGGGGAATACACCGGAAAAGAATTTGATGAATATTTAGGAAAATTAGGAATAGACCATCAATTCACAGTCCCCTATTCGGCTCCTCAGAATGGCGTTTCTGAGCGTAAAAATCGAACTTTGGTTGAGATGGCACGTTGCTTATTAAAAGATGGAAATTTACCGAATTCTTTCTGGGGTGAGGCAATTAATACGGCTGTTTACTTACAGAATAGACTCCCGACTTCCGCGTGTGAATCAACACCCTACGAATTATGGACGGGTCGAAAACCTGACCTGTCAAAATTAAAACCCTTCGGTTGTCGTGCCTATGCTTATGTACAAAAGGTACACAGGGGAAAATTAGATGATACCGCCCAGCAAGGTATATTTGTAGGGTATGATAATAGGAGTAAAGGGTATAGAATTTGTACGAATGGTAAAAACATAATTATAAGTCGTACTGTAAAATTTGTAGAACATGAAAATAAAGAAATAATAAATAATGAAACATTAAAAAATAATGATGAAAGGCCTGATAACATAAAATTATCACCAAAACTGCAGATAATAGACTCGGAAGCAGAAAACACAGATGATAGCAGTTTGTCAGATAATTCACAAGACTTACCGCGAAGATCGCAAAGATCTAATAGGGGGGTACCACCTGATAGATTTACGTTCACAGTAAACAATAAAAGAATTGAAGAACCGAAATGTTGGGACGATATAATGAAAATGAAAAATCCCATAGAGAAAGAAAATTGGATTAAAGCCACGTTAGAGGAAATAAACTCACTTAAGGAAAACGAAACATGGGAATTAGTAGAAGCCTCACCAGGAACTAAAGTAATTGGTAGTAAATGGGCATTTAAGGCAAAATTCAATAATCAGGGACTAGTGGAAAAATATAAAGCGAGGTTGGTAGCCAAGGGATTTCCCCAAAAATATGGCATTGATTATGATGAAACCTTTGCACCTGTTGCATCACACACAACCATAAGAAGTTTTCTAGCAATGTCCCTGTACAAAAATTTAAGTTTAAGACATGTTGACATTAAGACGGCTTTCTTACATGGGGAATTACAGGAGGATGTATATATGCAGCAACCAGAGGGTTATGCTGCACCAGGCGAAGAGCATAAGGTTTGTAAGTTGAAAAAGGCCATCTATGGGTTAAAGCAGGCCGCGAGGGCTTGGAATCAGAAATTAAATGATACATTATGCAAATTAGGTTTCAATCAAAGCCAGTACGATAAATGTCTTTATAAAAGAAAACAAAATAATTCAACAACGTATGTTCTAGTCTATGTTGACGATTTATTAATTGCGGGTGAAAATAAAATTATAAACATGTTAATAGACAAATTGAAAGAAGAATATCCGTTGACAGACTTAGGCGAAGCTAAGTATTATTTAGGTATAAATTTAGAAAGACCCAGTAAAGATACGATAACGCTCGACCAAACGAACAAAATAATGGAACTAATAACCAAATTTGGGCTTGAAAATGCGAAACCGACAGATACTCCCATGGAGCCAGGCTACATAAAGTTAGTCGATAACGAAAACCTTCTACCGCACAACACCCAATACCGACAAGCTATCGGAGCGCTACTCTACATAGCCACGGTATCGCGACCGGACATTAGCGCTGCAGTGGGGATTCTAAGCAGAAGGAATGAGTGTCCCAGATCAAAGGATTGGGAGGCGGTTAAGAGAGTCATACGCTATCTAAAAACAACAATAAACTTAAAATTAACATTTAGCAATAAAGAAGAACCTATCCTGAGGGCATATGCAGATTCAGATTGGGCAAATGATGCATCCGATAGAAGATCAATCGCAGGAAACCTGTTCATGGTCGGAAGAAATCCCATTCAATGGAGCTCAAAGAAACAAAATTGCATCGCTGTGTCCTCCGCTGAAGCTGAATATGTGTCCGCAGCGAACGCTGCACAAGAAATAATATACATTAAGAATTTATTGCACGAACTAGATTTAAATCAAGAGGAACCAATAACTTTGTATGAGGATAATATGTCCTGCATTAAATTAGCAGAAAGTGACAAGTACCATCATAAAACGAAGCATATAGATATACGATATCATTTGCTTCGTGAAAACATTAAAGAGAAAAAAATCCAAATGGTTTATAAATCTACAGAAACTATGATTGCAGACATCCTCACAAAGGCTTTACCCAGAACTATCTTTGTTAAACATAGAAACAAACTATTGAACTAAAAAAAAAAAGGACTTTCAGAGTCTAAGTGGGGATGTTAGAACATTATAGACTCCGAAATTCATATTTAATATTAACCTAGAAACTTTTTCATTTAAAGAACTCTCATTTTCAGTACGTGATATGTAGATGTATTAAACTCAATTGCTTCCGCGTTCTCGCCACACCCTGCGGGTTAAATGTAGATGAATCTTCTGTATCTTTTTTCGCTTCTGTGAAACTTGTTTAGTTTTACAAATGTAAGTGCTTCTTCGAGTAAGAGCGAGCTTCGAGCTCGCTCCATAAAAACAATACTATAATAAATATTCAAGAAATCAATTAATGATTAATTTTTACTTGAATACAATTCACCAAAGATTAATATAAAATGTTATAGATTTCATTACAGAATGAGTACTGAATTCCAGAATAAAAAAACTGGAGAATGCAGACAATCACCAATCAAGTAAGATAATATAAAAACAGATTTTCCAGTAAGAAGATTTACAGGTAAGCGAAATTTTACTTACCTAATGTCTACTTGACAAGTGATATAATATTGAAATAAATATCTCAAAGTAAAGTTGAATAAGAGGTAAAATCTTACTCACGCACATTTCTAGGTGAATATTTTTTTTCAAAATAAACTAAAACCTTCAACATCTAACATCTTTTCGTGTGTCATGCTTTTAAAGGTACGAACCTAAGCAAAACCTTCCACATCAAAGAAAAGATGTGACCGAAAAACAGAGAGATCTAGAAATCCAAGAGACACTCCAGAAAAAAAAAAAAAAAAAAGAAAAAAAAAAGAAACTGAAGAAAAAAGACATTCTGTTAGAATATCCCAAAGGAAAAAAAAAAAAAAAAAAGAAAGAAAGAAAAAAAATGACGTGTTTCAAATTAAGGCAACAATTGGAAGTAATTAGTCCTAAAGATATGTACATATCAGTTTGATAATTTTAAACAGATCAAGGGCTCTGTTTTGGGGCATTGAAAAAAATCGGCCCTTGGTACACGGGTCTCCATATACTAAATGAAACAATATTTATTAAGTGTAATTCACAGTGATACGTAAATGAAATCTATTAATAAAGTAGTCTTTTAAACTTATTTTTTAGGTAGAAAACAATACCAGCTTCGTACAAAATAAAATACATTTATATGATCTCTCTTTCCATATACCAGAAAATTGATGTTTATAAGAAATTTTCAAAACAGAGAAAGCAGCGAAGTATAGTTTTTAATGTATTAGAAAGATAATTAAAAAATCTACTTGCTCTAACAAAAATTTGTTATATTTTCTAAAATACACAGAATTTTTCGAAGATTAAAATGTAATACTATAATGTACATGCAAAAGGTCTATGAACCATATAGCCTATTTTGCAATGAAAGCAAAAAGTGCATTAATTTGCGATAACTATAACTCCAGGTAGTGGTTAAAAATGGTTAGGAAAATTAGTTTTCGAATGAGATTGCGCACATACGCAGATTTATTCGTATTTAAGTAAGAGCAAGGGAAAAATCCATGAAGAACATTCTATAAATTAACACGGCCAAGTTCATCCACTTAAACACGCTTTAATTATAGAAAAGAAATTAGAGGCTATTAGTTGTTGAAATTTCTCTGAAAAAAGTTACTGATATTCAAGATTGTTAATGACATCCAAGCCGTTCCGTGGAAAAGCGGTGTTGAAAGTTGTAAATTACCCGCCCTTATACGGGTAACGTTTCTCATACATATTCGGAGTTTTGTCGATATCGCTTTCTTTTATATCTTACTATTTCGTGCTAAAAAGGCACTTTGACTTACTGAGCTTCTAATATTCAGTACAGTCGACAGAGGAGTGGGGAGGGATGGCGGCCGGCTGTCTGATTATTTCTGAATCTGCCCCTTCAATGTCACGTGATTCTAGTATTGATCGGGGCGGTGGCCTGTAGCCCTAGCATTATCCGATTCTAGCTTAAGAGAAAGTTTTGCCGTCAGTAACTGCGAAAGATATTTATCATATTGTATCAAACTAAAGGGTGGTTCTCAAACTGGAAGGTACAGAAACTTTGTTTAAAAATGTTTTTAACTAAATATATATATATTTTTTTTTTCACAGAAATGTAAAATATGCGCCAGTTAAAAGATTTACATAAAAGTGTTCAGTTTTAGGTTCAGCTAGATTTATTTTTTTCCTTTATTTTTAATTTTTATTTATTTTTATTTTATTTATTTATTTTAGTAATAATGTAAGCGCTGTTCAGTGTTGTAAAAACAAAGACGAGGTTTCATTCTTAAATTTGGTATTTTACATTTAAATAATCTTAGTATGCAATTAACGGAATACAGGATAAAAACACATAGATTGAATACAAATATTTGTATATTAATATTACTGTGGAAAAATCTAAGATTAAATAATAATAATAAAACTAAATTACTTATTGAATAGTTTGGTGCTATTAATATACTTATGGGATACCCGGAATATTATTAATTCATACTATAAAATATTAAAATGAAGCAATAAACTCATACCTTTGACAATCGCTTGTGCAGCTTCATTATAAACTTTTTCTTGCGTAGCATTTGGTTTGAACACTTTGTCATAAATGTACACTTTACCCTAGAATAAAAATAAAATTTTGTTAACACTTTATAAACACACAATTATTTACAATAAATAATTCTTTCAAATAAGAAATAAATACTGCAATAATGATTAAATATAAGCAAAAACTTGCGCTTTGTGAAAGTTCTCATTCTTTCTTTGCAAACTTGAAGTCGTTTAACAAAAATCTGGTGTGAAACAACCGCACGACTTACATTACCTACTATTACAAGTATTATATGCATTTTTTTTCCCAGTAAGAGAAACTTGATACACGTGTAAAGACATATAAAACAGAGTTTAAACAATGAGTTAAAAAATAAGAAAAAAAAAAATATATGACAGATTTTTTAAAACATCAATTTTCGAGATCTAAAACTGAACTATCTAATCAGAATGACCGCTAATTTTTCTGTAATAACCACATAATACCTGAAAAGGGTATATAATAAAATGGATTTATGTAACAATTTTCAAGAAAACCGTTAGAGCCATTTTTGAGACACCAACTTTTACTAAAACTTGGCATACTCAATTATTGACCGGAAAACAATAATCGCATACAAAAGCGATATTTAATAGGGAGTTAATATGGCGTGTTTGAAAAAAATCTGTACAACCATTTTTAAAGGAACGTACTTGCGAGACCTGAAATTGAGCTATTTATACAGGACGCCTATCAATATTCCTGAACTAACCAACCATATCATTCCGAAGGACATCGAATAGAGTGTTTATATAGCAATTTTGAAGAAAATCGTTAGAGCCGTTTTTGAGATACGGATTTATGGTCTCCACTTCCAGTTTTCCAATTTTCACCAAAATTTGGGAAATTCACCCAGACCTGTATAAATTCTGAAGTTTCGTAGTTCTATCTTTATTAGTTTCGGAGATATGTTAGCCATAAGATTCCACACAAACACACACGCAGACACTGACCAATTGCCAAAAACTACTTTTTTGGCCTTAGGAGGCCTTAAAACGGGTAAATTAGGTAAAAATTCGATGTCGAATTTTTGAACCGATACAATACTTTCATTACCTACGGTAGTAGGGTAATGGAAGTAAAAATAACAATAATAGTTATAATGTAGGTTATTTTATAGAATTCTAAACTGGGCATTTTTATTCCATAACAATAACTTTTTTCAAAAGAAAATTCAAATTATTTAATACGACACAAATGTATAAAATAACTAATCACCCTAAAGACCAATGGATTATAAATCTGTTCTGGAGTAATTTCTAAATACACATTCAGAATAAAAATAACTATTTTTGCATATTTATTATTATTATTCAAGAATTATTGCAAAGAAATTCCAATTTTACTATTCAGCATAATTTTTCCAGAAATCGTTATTATTATTTTTTTTTAATGCCATTTGCTGAATTGCAAATTTTGAAATCTCTGGTTTCTTCCAATAAAAACATTTCCCCCTTTATACAATTTATTAACTTCCCTTTCGAATGATTATTTTTTTTCCCCGTACATAATAATTATAATTTTTAGAGCAATTAATCTTGGGTAAATTTTTGATCGATTTTTACATTGTTGGGTGTAAACTTATTTTTACATGAACGTAAAGCAAAAACTTTGAATAATTCAGCGCATTCTATTTTTGGATATTCGCCAAGTAAAAATGATAGTCCCATAGGTACTCTAAAAGTATCCCACATAAAATCTGAATTCCTTAAGAAAGCAGATCTATCACGTTTAAGATGTATATTTGATACCAATGGAAGTACAGTTTATTTTATGATCAGCAGAAAATTCTTCTTCTTTTTTTTTTTTTTTTTTTTTTTTTTTCACTTCTTAAGAGAACTTTTTCTTGCTATTGTCACCGGAAATCAAATCCCGTATTAGTCCATGGAAAAATTTGCTATGAGAAATATTCATAGCCCTTTATCATTGTCTATTTTTTAAATTCCATTTTCACATTCAGGAAATTCAATCCGTTAAATTTGTTCTTGTTTTCCGAAAAATTAATTTTTTGATTTTTTATATTTGAGTTAAGAAACGAAAAAAAATAAATACATTTTTCTCACTTAACAGTTTCTAAATTAACTATTAAACAAGAACAAAAAATCCTGCGGTACGCATTCATTAACTTATTTCCAACGGCACACACTCATTGTATTGTTTAACCAGAGCCTCCTAGTTTAGGAGGCTCTGGTTTGCCCGTCAATGTTCTTTGCCTACGTTATTATACAACAGACAAACAGAAAGATAAACAGATAGATTAACTGAATTCAAAATGACTCCTCAACATAGTTGGAAAGTGTTAAAAATTCTTAACGCAAGCAGAAATGTAATTCTGGCAATTTCCAATCGCAGCCCTTGTCGTATTTGAATATTTTAGTGTGCCTTTGTAAATCTGAAGGTTAAGCATATCATATTCTATGCAAGATATTATTTTAGCATATTAACAATAATTGTCAATTTCTTTATGATTTTTGTTATAGAAAGTTGTTTAAATGTGATGTATAAAAATGTCTATCTTAAAATGTTTTTTTTTTTTTTTTTTTTTTTTTGTGGGGTATACAAACACGTTTCCCTGTATACAAACCAGTTGCATGGGCCCTATTAATGTCATTTTAAATAGGAAACATTCCACAGTGAACTTTAATAACAAATGTCATTTTTTAAGAAACTCTGAAAATATTTACGGACGCTAGAGTCGAGCAGACAGGCAAACAGACAGATGGACAGTCGGACAAACCGAAATCATTAACATTTTTCTACTTTGTTTGAAAGTGTTAAAAAAGAAAAAAAAAATCAATTTTTGAAAAATAAGAGCAAATTTAACGACTGTGAATTTTCTCAATGGATAAATAAAAAAATAAATAAAATAAAAAAATCCATTAGGTAATGAATAATTCTCGAAATAAATTTTTCCATATATTAATATGGGATTTGACTGCTGAAGAAGAAAAAAACTGTGAAAGGTAGAGAAAAACATCAATATGAGAAAAAAAATTACGATAATGATTTTAAAACAGTAAAGACGTCAATACAAACATAACATAAAAAAAATATATGCTGGAACTAAATTAAGAAAAAACTTTAACTGACGTATTTACTACGAAAACATTTGCCTCTTAATAAATCGAAAAAAAAAAAAATATATATATTTTAACAACTTTATTTTAAAGGGTAAAATTTCAAATTTGTTGATAAATAGTGCATCTTAGATACAAATTCCTACCAATTTTTGAGTAGGGCTTTTATATGCCCTAGACTGAAAAAATAATAAAAGCCTTTACAATTACAGAAACCAATTATTTTTTTCATCACTACAATTCTAAATACCTGCATAAGATATAGCTGATATTTTGAGTTTTTCCATTAGTTATTTCGTGAATTTTTTATTCTTTCACCATATTTAAGTTAAATTATGTATTTTTCAATGTTATCTTCAGTTGTTAAAAAATGGTTGTATTTTAAATTCTTAATTTTTACCTCGATCTTTTTCCTGAATTTTCTTTCTTTCTTTTCTTTTTTTTTTCTTTTAGTTTTATTGAAGAGATATTTATGTAGTTTCAGTGTTTCAAAATCTGAAATTGATATCTTGGAAATTTTATGTTTATGTTAATGAAAACAGAAACTAAATATTGCGTTAGCAAACCGTGCATTTATTTACAATGACAGGTTAAAGTAATTAATTTAGCTATAAGTACAAGATTTGAACTAGCCATTAATGAAGTTAATGTTGTAAGTAAAATATGTTCCTGTTAACCGAACTGTTTTTTACAATTTCTTAATATTTTGCACCAATTCAGCAAAATTATACTGCTGAAAACTTTTCTGTATATTTCATCACATCGATATTCTTTGCTGATTTCTTTTCTTTTCTTTTTACTTATCCTATCTTTCCACATGTTTTCCCAGAGTGTAAAAAAATTGTCGAATTTTTTTCCTTGATTTCACCATCATATGTCTAATGCCTTCATACTAATTAAAATATTGCACAATTCGTCTTTCAAATATGAAAGACAAATATATATATATATATATTTTCCTTTGAATATTGAATTTTACTGCCATTTTTACTTTATTCTATATCCGATAGAAGAAAGCATTGGATTCGTAAAAATTTTCGACCTCGGGTTTTTGATGGATTTACACATTTTGAGAGATGTAGAACACGATTTGACCATTTTTAGAAAATGTCTCTCTGTGTGTGTGTGACAAAATTGTGGCAACTGTATCTCAGGTACTACTGTACAGAATTTCATACAAATTGGTATGCAGTTACACATTCACATAAATTAGTGCCTATCAACTTTCGTTAAAAAATGTCCAACAGCTTGCGTTGCCATCACGCCTTTTCTAAAAATTTAACATGGTGGTATAGGACAAATTTTTGTATAAATGTGCATAAAGAGAATTATTTTTTTAATAATCATTATGAATTTACCAGAATTATTTATAATGGAGATAGTCAACTGGGAAAAAGATCGTGTATGTAGGAGCCTCGCCTCCACCCCTGGGGAGGAAGTCTTCCCCCGAGGGGAGTAAATTTTCATGATGGGTATCTTTCAAAAGAGCTCTCCAATATCTTTAAAACGAATGAATGAACCATCGATATGCGATAATTAAAAATAAAGTTATAGATTTTTTTTCATTTTTAACAAAAAAAAAAAAAAAGTAATATTAAGAATAAAATTGACTTTTGTTGGATATTTAGTGTTATACTACTTCTCTAATATGGAAATCGTTTGCACTATCATGGAAGATAATTATTTGAAATAATAATTTTAATAAATTATTTTTACTGAGTGAATTTGTATAGGAAAATATAGAAAGTCATGTGGTGGCCACAGCATACTAGTTTACAAAGTAAATCAAATCTACAATGTCCCGCTATTCTTAACCCAATTGTGTGTGTATATAAGCATGAGAGTAATTCATCATCATCAAAATCTCCATCTTAGTCATCGCACTCAACTTAATGACATTATTCAAAACTTTTTTTGTCAGTACGACATATCCATGCGTGTATGGGGATCGTCTCAAGAGAATTATTGAGGGAGAGGGGAGAATTTTATTATATTTCATCCCGGAAAAAAAAACATTAAGAAATGGAAAGCTACAGAGTTATCGTCAATCAATCAAAATATAAATGAATTATTAAAGGCATACATTCATTTTACTACAAAGATATAGCGATCTGCAAATGTATCTCCAATAGTAAATTACTGAATTAGATTAATTGCACTTAATTTTAGTAGTAATTATTTGAAATCGGTAATACGTTAAGTGTAAAATTGTATATAAATTAGTCTACGGTGAAAAATAATATTTTATTCGTCTAAATGAAGTAAATTAATATCAGATAAAAGAAAATAATTTCAATTGTTAATTTCAGTATCCAGTTTCAACACTTTTTAACAAAATTAAAAAGTGCCTATTGCTTTCATTTGTCTTCTCCGGTCTCTCATTTACGTAAATATCTTTAAAATTGCCCTAAACCTGTTATCTGTTATATTATAGCGTATTTTTTTTTAAAAATAGTATAAATAGCACTATGTTTTATGTACAAGGATGCACAAAATAATTTACATGTATTACTTTTCACAAGAGGTGTTTCTATTAAAGCATAATTGAATATATTTATATTACGCAAAACATAATGGAATTATCTTACATTTTTTAGTTTTATAAAAGTATGTTGCTTATAGAATATGGCGTGATTAATACTAATGACTGATTTGCAAAACTACACAAAAATATTCAGCTACATTATGGAATGAGTGGAAATTGTTTTGAGGAAGGAGAAAATTGCATTTTCAGTACGATTCTTCACTTTTGCTTAACTGCACTAAATAGTTGTTACATTAAATGATGTGTATGCAATTTTTAAAAAATATAGGGGCTAAACAAAACAAAACATTTTTTTAAATGAGTTTCTATAAGCGTAAGCTAAAATACGTTTTTAAATATATATTTATTGTTTTTCCATAGTTAAAAAAAGTTTTAAAAGTGTCTTAATGGAGGTAAAATGCTTTTAAGGTTAAATAAAGGGCAAATGAAATTGGAAAGTGATTTATAATTAATACAAATCACACAACCATTTTTTCTACGACATTTTTTACTGACGACATTATTACATCCTGTTTAGTCTCCCTTCTAAAAAGCATTAGTTGAAAATAGCGCAATTTTTATCGATTTATCAAGGTGCTTTTATGCTTATTCATATGGACATTATTTCTTCAATGAATGACATAAATACGCTAAGCTTGTAAAAATCCCAAAACTTGAATGAAAAAAACCTGAATTATTCAGACACTCATATACTGGAATAATAAATTGTTACAAATAATTCTAAGATTCTAAGACGGAAAGAGGCCGCTCACCACTATGCAGCTGTTTTGAGCATTTTTAACCTTTAAAGAGGGGCTCCAAAGCCACTGTGGAGATTCAAAAGAGTCCGTCTCCAAAGGTTAAGCCTTCCCCGTTGTTTATTGCATAAGCAAAAAAAAAAAAAAAAAAAAAAAAATTGTCGCCAGAGCAGAGCTCTCCCGCGACAAAAGGCGACAAAATTGCATGAAAGTGAAGAAGACCGGAGCCGACTGGTAGTCTATTTACAAAGTTCATACAGGTAATGTACAAAGTTCACACATTCTTTATACCAAGCCCAAACAACCCATGAGCAATGTTGGTAAATAGCAACATCATGCGCTGGATGATTGCTTCTCGAGCACTTCCGTGGAATGCTGTAGCATGAGACATAGCCAGTATTCGCCATGTAGGAGAGGAGGAAAAGATTAAGGAAAGATAGAGAAAGAATTTAGTTTGTTGAGTTTGATAAATCTTGAAGGAAGGCATAGATGCGCTTTAATTTGAGCCGTAAGGGCTTTGTAGTTATTATATTGTTCAGCTAAGTTGCTGGTCTAGAGTTAGGGTTCCTTAACGACCCTCTGCACTCGCCGTCGCCGGAAGCCCGAGCCAATGTTATTCTATGGGGAAATTTTCTTTACAAATAACTTATTAACTAATACATATTTTTAAATTCTGTTTTCACATTCAGAAAATTCCCAACTGTTAAATGGACGGACCTTTTTTAAAAATCTATTTTTTTAATTTTTAATATTTTATTTCAAAATTGCAAAATGAAAAAAATTCACTTATTGAAAATACGTATTTTGCAGCTTCACAATAAAATATAAAAAAATAAAATAATTTTTTAAAAAAGGTGCGTCAATTTAACAGCTGGGAACTTTCAGAATTTGAAAATAGAATTTAAAAATATGTATTAGTTAATAAGTTATTTGTAAAGAAAATTTTCCCATAGAATAACATTGGCTTCGGCTTCCGGCGGCGGTGAGTAAAGAGGGCCCTTAAATGGTAAGGTATTGTAAGTTGACAGTGAAAGTAGTAATGTTGTGCAGTCCCCTCCTCGCCGCATGAGCATAAGGGTGATCGTCGGCAATGAAGTTGTTCTTATAAGAATGTGTGCAAAATTTTTATCCCATTCAGTATAATTTAAAATTAATTCTTTCTAATAAACATAATGGAGGGCTGCTACAGACGACTTTATTATTATTATTTTTATACTACTGCTTCCGTAACATAATATATATATATATATATATATATAAAATACATTTATTCAGCCAAAGTGCAGACCTACCTGCGAAAATATATCAAATTGTTTGGAAATAGTGGTACGAAAGAATATAAAAAATGTCGCCTGTGATGACAGCTCTGATAATGCAATTACGTCTAACACTTAATTAGTTAAAGTATTTTGTAGTAAATTCTTATAAGAATATCTGTGCTGCTTTTTTTTTTTCGGAAAAAAAGACTAATTTAATACATTTTCCCCAAATTCTTTTGTACTTACTTTCATTCACTACGGTATGTTTGTGAATCTGAACCAAATAAAAAATGTTCCTCTATTTTAAGGTAAATACAAGCTTTTTCATTTGTCTCTCCGTGGCTCAATTGGTTAGAGCACCATGTTAGTACTCCGGTGGTCCCGCGTTCGCTACCCTGAAGGTCCGGTGTGTTAATTTTTGCAGACAATTGGTAGAAAAGATGTCAATTGATAAAAGAAAATTTACCGTTGACTACACAGTATTCTAATAATTTTTAAGAGTTCGTTTAAGAAACCCTTTTCTTATATCTCTTTTTAGAAGCAAAAAAGAGTTTTTTGTGGACTACAAACGCCCTCTATTGGGTGGAATATTCACTAAAATGTCAATGAAACAATTAACAATACAAAATAAAAATGATTAGGAAAAAAACATAAACATTAACCAAATCAATAAAATGTTAAGTTATAATATAAAAAAATAATAATAAACTAAAATAATAATAAAAAGGTGCCTCAAACGAATAATTAAATTGCAGATATTGGCCTTTAATCAGAAAATGAAATCACAAAACTTATAGAAAATCGTGTGGTGCTGTCATCTGTTGTGAATTTTAAGAAATAATTTTTCTTTTCTTAACACAGTTCAAATTTCCCCAATTTTGGTTAATAAACAAAAAAGTTACTTTTTTTCTGCAAATTAAATTTTATTCTAACTTCGAAAAGATTTATATGATACGCTATAATACGAATTTGGGTTTTAAAAGTTTTTTTAAACAGATTTGCCCTCTCAATATTAAAAAAAATATTATACTAAAATCGAAATTGACTGCAATTTAAGTATTCTAAGTAAAGAAATTATTTAAAACATGACATTACGATTTTTAAAGGTTATTCGTTGAACAGAAGTACGCTTAATAATTATTTGTCGTCTAAGAAAAATAATTAGATTCATTTTTACAAGACTATATCATATGTCACAGTACTTTTTCTCTATTAATTTACATTAATTGCAAGTTTTTTTCAGGAAGAAAAAGGGCGCAGTAATGAAAGAAAATTTTTATTTTCATAATTATATACTCACTTTAAAAATTCTCTTAACGAGCGGCCGTTCCTAAAACTCTACGTAGATCCCTCGCGCTTTTTTAAAAGTAGCCCATGAACTTCGATAGCACTTCAACTTCTTATGTTATAAGTAAGAGCAAATGAAACGCAAGAAGTTCATTAAAATAGTTAATTAAAATTTATTTATAAGTGACCATCAAATTGTAACTGCCATTTTGATTTTTCCAGTGTTTAATGTTTCTGAAAAAATACACACAAACACACACACAGACACACACACACAAAAAAAAGTATGAAAAATCTAAAAAAACAACATTTAAAAAAATTTATTTTCTATCTTATCTAGATGTTTACGAAATTTCTTTTTAAATTATTTATATGAATAATTAGTTTAATATATTATCTATATGTTGGTTATAACACTTCAGCTTTAGATTGGTTTCTCGTTTTCTAGATAGTACACCAGAAAAAAAAAAATTAAATAAAAAATCACATTTTTTTTTTTTTTTTTTTTTTTTTTTTTTTAAATTGTGAAAAAGCTTAGTTGAAATATGACAGAATTTGGATTATAGGAATTCTACAAGAATATTTACGCTTTCTTTGGTAAATTGAATTTCCGACTCTGCGCCAAGGCAGGAAAAAAGGTTGTCTCTATCTCCCAAAATATCTATAGAACTATCTTTTTGCACTGTCTTTAAAACTTTTCTTGGATTATTTTAATGCGGATAATTCTTAATAGTTTGAAAAGAATAATTATTTCCCTATCATCAGACAATATGGCGTTTCACATATTACTAAATTCCTTTAAAAAAAATTATATTAATCATTAATTTTTTGGCATTAGTTATATATTGTAGTAGCACTTCTACTTTAGATTGATATCTAGTCTTTTAGACAATGTATCAGAAGAAACGTTATCACAGGAAAAAATCAATCTTTTATTGCCAAAAGGTTTCATTGAAAAATGACAGAATTCAGATTATAGGAAACCTAAAACAATATTTATGCTTTCTTTGGCGATTTGAATTTGTAACTTCTCACCTAGAGGAGTCTGTCTCCATTTTTTTTTCTTCTTCTTCTTCCAGGACATCTATAGAGCTTCTAAACCTTTTAAGGGTGTCTTTAAGACGTTTCTTTTATTATTTTAATGAGGATATCCTTAGAAAGTGAAAAGGAAAGGCTCGGATAAGCAAAAAGACAATCGGATAACATCGCTTTTAAAAGGCTTTCTTAATTTTGACATGCTTATCTTACATGCCAAATTTGAAAGAAAAAAATCTAGAACAATCATATGCAAAGAAGTGTGGGACAAAGAACTTTTTAAAATTAGAGAGAATCAACAATCTAGATACGATTAATGTCAGCAGAATAGTTTTAAAAATTATCTTATTATTTGAAAAACATTAAAATGTAATTTAGAATGCGTTTTCCGTCGCTTATAAATGGGGAAAAAATATAGGCTTATGTCTTGATTTCTAACTTTGACTGTTTTTAAAACACGCATCATCAGAGAGAAAAAATAATAAAGAGAATTTGTCTGTTTATTCTTATATTTTTCCTTTGGCTTACTTACGTAACACCTTTTCCTCTTAGTGATGTAGAATAAGATCGATAGTAGAGAGTAATGTAGAACTTGATATTATAATTAACTTATATATGTTGTATAGTTTTTCATAAAAATTTAAAATCTTGCGAGAAAGTTCCTCTTGCATCCCCATTTTCAAGCCTACATTTATAAAGATTTCAAATCTATTATTAAATTAAAAAAATTATTCTAAATAACTTACAAGGAAACATTCAAAAGGTGTCTTAAAAAAATATTGAAAAAAATATGTGTGATTCTTCTGTTCACAAAACACCAGAAAGTGAAAAAATTGTCGGCTAAAATGAATTACTGCGACCAGAAAAAATTATCAAACTTAAGCATTTTTGGTGATTTAGCACTGTTAGGCGATAAGTTCGCTAACACGGAGATTGTCGTGTACGAACAGAACCGTGTTTTGCTTCTCCACCAAGTACTCAAAATCAATCGCCTAACAGTGTGAAATCGCCAAATATGCTTAATTTTGATAATTTTTGGTGGTCGCTGTAATTCATTTCAGCCGATAATTTTTTCACTTTCTGGTGTTTTATGAAGAGTAGAATCGCATATATATATATATATATATATATATATATATATATATATATATATATATATATATATTTTTTTTTTTTTTTTTTTTTTTTTTTTTTTTTTTCAATATTTTTTGAAGACGACACCTTTTGAATGTTTCCTTGTTTTAAAATATCAGCTTTGATTTTCTTGCAATTATTTATTTTAAGATATGCTGACAACAGACATATCTATAATTTAACCGCTAAAAACTTGATTCTCGCATTCAGGGAACTCAAAACGCGTAATTTTATATATACAACATCACTGAAAATTGTACTCCAAAAATATTTTGTTGACCATATGGGTATGAAAAATTGACTTTCATTTCTGAACAGTTTACTTGGACATAGTAAAATGTAATAAAGCATTTTCCTCATTTATATTCAAAAAATAATGTTTTCGCTTAATTTTGGTTATCCCTGTATATTGTCTATAAATTATATGTATATCACATTGTTTACATAAACTTAAGTCTTAAAAAAAAAAAAAAAAAAAAAAGGAAAAGCTGAAATGCTGAAATGCTTTTCCAGCAATTTCCTCCGAATGTAGGCTCAGTGTATCCGAATTCTTTTGTGTAGCTTTGTAAACGAATGGTAAAAGATTTTCAGACTGTATTTAATAAGAAATACGCTTTTATGTATATAAAAAGCGTATACTCATTTTAGTTTCTTTAGTGCAATCTATAGGTTTCAATCTACACCTAACAGAAATTTATTCCATAGACGTAATACATTTGAGACATCTTTCACGTCCCTGTACACAAAACCATGTGCTTGATCGCTACGAAAAGTTTAATGTAGAATCCTACATGATACAGATTTAGACTACTAAGTTTGGACATCCTCCTGCTATTTGTTATTGAGATATACTGATGTGATAACACACACGCACAGATCATTTTCTAAAAACTTATTAAATTTAGGAGTCTCAAAACGGGTATTTATAGCAATGCTCGATTTCGAAAAAATGACCCCAAAACAACACTTCTCTACCATATATGGATAAAAGAGAGGAAAAAATGGAGGAAAAACAAGTAATTTGATAAAATATATAATTTTTCCTTTTGTAGCTTTTTTAAACTACACGAAAAAGCAAAAAAAAAAAAAAAAAAAAAAAATGTTTTTCCATATGAGTGAATTATAATTGACATTTTAAAATTTCTTTAGTTTTATTATTTTTATTCATTTCTTTCCATTTTCTTAAAAAAAAGAATAGAGAAGGAATACGTACAAGTAATATGTATTAGTAAAACATAAAACGAGTTACCTAATATCTTAATGTTACGGCAATATTACACTGAACTCTTTATGGCATGTAACGGGGCAATAAAAAGTGGTGGGATGTTCTTTTTCCAGCTCTTCTTCAAGAAACTCGAAAGTAGAATTGATATTTATTGCTTGCGGTTTTGTCTGACATGAACTAAATAAATCTAAAGTTACTATTCCAAAAATACACAATTAGTTGCATAAACGTTTTTCAAATAAATTATAAATTTTGATACTTGCTTAATAAAATTAAACATAATTTATACGTCTCATTAATATATTAAAACTATACTTGTATTTAGTATTAATTTGTCACGAATAAAAATTAGTTTTAGATCAAGAAAATATTATATATATATATATATATTTTTTTTTTTTTTTTGTAAGTTAAACGATGTTTTACAAAAAAGCAATATTATAATGTAATCAAACAGCTTTTTCTATTTTCTATTTTTATTTTTTTAACGTATCATGCAGAAATTGAATTAGTTGTCATAGGTGGACACTAATTCGCTAATATATTTATTATTATGAATTTCTACCATCGGTCATACTATACACGCGATAGGAGAAATAAATTCGGCTGATGTATGACCGGAGACTGAAAAGCACCTACCACTAGGTTACCCTCTTTCTGTTTCGATTTATTTAGCTTATTCTAATTAGCTGATTAATTTTACTAGGATCAGTTTTGTATTTTAATTTTCATGCAATTCAAAACTATTTCTAAAAATTTTTACCCTTTTCTAATATGTTGAGAAAATTTGGAATAAGTTTTAAAAGTACATAGTTAACATTCAATAATGCTTATTCCAGTATCATAAATGATATTTTAAAACTTGCCAAACAAATCTTTACGACGACAAATAATTCTCACAATGAACGATTATGGAAATTTTGTACTTATTTTTGTCACTTTAAGAAGATCTTCAGTTTTAAATAACTTACCAAATTTTCAAAGTAAACTATTGAAAATCAGCAGGGTTGTAATCAGTATCGTATTCAGATATTAAAATTAGACCGACCTCTTTACAATCAATCGTTCCTTAACAAATATCTACAGTCGGTAACAAAAGTGTCCGAACACTAGCGAAAATTCCTATGTAAAAAAGTACACTTCATACGGTTTTGTTAAATAAATCGTCGAATCCTGTTTTTAGTCAGTGTAAGAACATGATTCGATAAGGATTTATTTTAAAAAACCGTATGAAGTGTAGTTTTTTTACATAGGAATTTTTGCTAGTGTTCGGACACTTTTGTTACCGAATGTACCTAGACTAACAAACTTAGTAATCTACTGATGGACATCCTATCCATTTCATGATTTTTCGGTTTATCCATACCTCAAACGTGTAGAAAAGTCGAATTTTCGTTCGAAACCAAAAAATTTCACGAGTACCCACATTTCCTATACCTATATGATGAACTAAAAAATTTTATATAAACAAATGCTTGTATTTTATGTCATCTAGCAATTAATTTAAAGTTAAATGTTTTTTCTAAAATTTAATAAGAACATTCTTTACATGTATTTACAGGAATAATTTAATACATTTTTATCCGAAAAAAAGTTTCGAATATTTCTATCTTCTGGATTTTTGTGGAACTATATGTTTTGGTAATTTGAACTTGATTTGACAATTAAAAAAAAAGTGTCTTTTCTACCTCATAGTTTATTTTTATTTTTTATTTTTTCGTTGTAGCTTAATAAACAAAATGCCATAAATATCTAGTTGGATTCTTATATAAATTAATCATGAATATAAAAATGTGTTGATGTAGCTTATCGGCAAATAAATGATGCTGCTATGGAGCCTTTTTGCAATTCATTTTATATAATAGTACTGTATAAAAATTAATATATAAAATGCTTATTTACGAAATTAGGTCGATTCGGTCGTTTTGAAGGTCTGTCTAATCTAAAAACTAGCTGTAGATTTATTGCTCTTTGCATCAGAGCCATACCATAGCATGGAATCATGGTAAATTTGTCCCCAGAAAATAATTATTTAAAATGATGTTAATCAAATTTTGGTTTGAATAGCTCAAGAAGGAATGCTTCTAAACTTTTTTTTTTTTTTTTTTTTTTTTTTTTTTTTTAAATAAATATTATCACTTTTTTAGGATCCGATGTGTGGAAGTGGACAAAATGTTGATAGAATATGCATATAGGTGAGAATAATCCTACTTTTCTATAGAAATATATTAGTGTAATATAGAATAAAATTTTGTAAAGATTAATTAGTTGCCAGTTTAAGAAGCACCTAATTTTATTTTATTTCAAAATTTAATGATATACCAACCATACAAAAAAATTATATGTAATAGGAATTCAAAAATATACAGTCAACTGACTCTTAATACCTATTGAATAAATGCAGAGAATATCGATTCGTAAAACATACTTAACGTTCTACTGCTTAAATAATAATAATTATTCTTAAAAATCTTTTAATTTCTTTGCAAACATGTTTTTATTTATATTCAATACCTGTCAAATAAAAGATTAATGTCATAACAAAGCAATTTTTTTTTATTTATTTATTTCTGTTGATAGATAAATATGATTAATTATTCAGAAAATTAAATGAATATTAGATAATTACATTTTGCAGTTCAATAGCTTTAATAAAAGCCATTTTTATTGCTTACATATGAAATGGACACATAAAAATATAAATTAATGCGAATAATTATAGTCATAATTAAGTTCATTGACTGAAGCTTTTAAATTGATAAAGGGAGTTCAAATTCAATTAACTAAATATAATTATGCTTATGGTATTGACTCATTTTATTATGTTAAGTATGTCTGAGTGACAATGAGTGAAAATTAACGATGAAATTTTATTAATCTGGATGAAAGAGCTAAAAGGCCATTCATTATGCCTGTAATTTTTACTTAAGAATTTCATAAAATAACTTATTAATTAACAATTGTTCGAATTTTTTTTTTCGGCGTTATTATCCACGATTACCTTTTTCTGAAAATTTCATTTTCTATTCATTTCGTTGTGATGAAATTATATTTATGTAATCGAATGTTTCTATATTTTACCATGTTGTAGTATATATATATATATATATATATATATATATATACACACACACACACACACAAAATTACTTTACTTTTAACACTAATGCCTACAGAAACATCTTTTAATAAGGGGGGGGGGGGTTAATTACTATTGTTTTCTTTTTTGCAAATTGCGGTTATCCTTTTTTATTTTCTCTTACCCATATATACTGTAGAGAAAGTATTACTTTTGTATGTAATTTTCGAAATTGTTTTTTGTTATATTTACACGATTTAAGGTCCCTTGAATCCGAAAAACATGTGTTTAGCGTTGGTCTCTGTGTGTGTTATTAGCATATCTCAAGAACAAATAATAGCATAAGTCCAAACCTGGTATTCTAAATGTGTATCACATAGGGGTGCTACACTAAAATTTTCGTTGAAATCAAGAAAATGGTTCGTGTACAGGACCATTCAAGAAAATTCAAATACAATACGTCTATGGGAAAATTTCCGGGAATTACAGTGTAACATCTATAGGCTAACTTAAACAAAATGGAATGTTTTTTTTTTTTTTTTTTTTTTTTTTTTTTTTTTTTTTAAATATGCATAAAAGCATATTTTGTGTGGATTGTGGTATGGAAATCACTCACCATTCGTTTGCAGGGCTACCTAAAGTATTTGGATATATTGGGGCTATACATAGAAATTGTTGGAATTGTAATTCATGTTTTGCTAGATTTTTTCAAATAAGACTAATTTAAGTACACAATATTGTTCATAGTGAATATTGTTTCATTATACAGGGCTATGCAAAATTGAGATAAATGTTCTTTTCCATTGAATACAATTGATGGGAAGAGCTTTGCTATGTTTTTTACTATGCCGACGAACACTGTTCGGGAATTTTTCCTACCTATACTTTAAACAGAGCATTTTTTGAAGTTCTATTTTCAACTCTTTTTTTTTTTTTTTTTTTTTTTTTTTTTTTTTTAATATCACATTTTGTGGTATCCTGACTACAAAAGTCCAATTTTTAGCGGTTGATCTGTATGTATATTTGTTATCAGCATAATTTGAAATCAATAAAGTGCATGAAATTCAAATTTGGTATTTTGAAGTTCGTATTAGGTTGCCACTTAAAAATTTGATCAAGATTAGCGAACTTAAAAGCAAATTAATAACAGCCTTTATTTATTATTATTTTTTAAAAATAATTGCAGGCACTATAATTGAATGGGGGGGGGGGGAGTTGAGGAATCTATAACCTTAAACAGGACTATATATGAAATAAAACTGTTCCAAAACCTATTTTAGATTATTTTTTAATTTACATTAAATTTTATTATCTTATCTCATTGATCTTAAGACTTAATATGCAATCTACCTTTAGAGTATTGAATTACTGGGTAAGAGTAAATTGTGTAAGTGACAGACCAGATTTAAAAAAAAAATTCTTTGTAGATAATGTTGTAAGTCGTCATTATTTATCGACTGAAAATAAACTAAGCACACATAAACAAAGCCAAGGGAACACTTTCATAAGAAGCTATTTTTAATGGACACATTTAATGATAATCAAGTGTAAAAGCTAGCTTTATATATAAAAAAAAAAAAAAAAAAAAAAAACCTCGATCTTAAACACTTTTTTGTATAAAATCTGTAACTTTCATCAAGTGGAAGAACGTTAGCTCGCAAATTATAAAATGTCAATGTTTAATTAAATGTTTTTCTATAAAACCTATCATTTTCAACCGAATTTAGAATTTTTTAGACTGTGCATTCATAATTATTTATGAGGAATTTTTTTAATTAAGAAAATTGTTGTATTTTCTTAAAAATTAAAGTTTTGTTATAGATAAAATAATCCTCAATAAATTTGCCATTCTACTAAAAACAAAACGAAAATGATTTTGTAATGCTTTAACTATATGCGATTCTCCCCCCCCCCCCACCCCCACGCATTTGTTATTATGTCTTTTTTAACTAAAAAGTAGAATAAGCGTTCAGCCTATTTTCAAAATCTAATCAATATTTAGAAATAAAATATTTTATTGTTGAATAACAGATCTCAGATAACAAATTTTTAACACAGAACTATAGTTTCTGTAGCAAAAAAGTTGGAAAAAAAAATCTGCATAATGTTTTATTTAACCCTTATTAAGTGCCAATGTAGAAGTATACTTTTTATTACTAATTACATATTATGGAAAACATTAATAAAGTCTATTATTGTATTCATTCTTGCAACTAGTTTAAGCCTAATTGTTATAAAATATTAAAAGTACCTATTAAATAACTGATCAATATACATATATATTTGTTTTTATGATTAATTTTTATTTTTATTTATTTATTAGGACGGAGGACTAGTAGTTTCAATCTGGAGTTTTTGTAGACCAGTTATGTGTAACACACACAAAAAAAAAAAAAAAAAAAAAAATTAAAAATATCAGTCCTATCGTTACAAATTCGGTACCCAATGAGAGGGGCGATTTTTTCTGAATCCAGGGGTGCAAACAGTTTTTTTTTAGCACCACTATTAGATTATTTAAAATTAACTAAAGTATGAAATTTAGGTGGAAACACTTCATTCTAATTAATTTCAGTTATTTTAAAAAGTACGTGGCCCAGTTTTACGGTCAAAAAATGAGATAAAAAAATAAATAATAAATAAAAATTTCTACAGACTGAAATTAATTGTCCTCCGTACTAAACTAAATTCAGTAGAAAGCTGATTATTGGACAGTTATTACTGGGGAGGGGGAAAAAAGTGCTTTAAAATAGAAAAATCAATAACCTTAGATCGATATTCTAAAGATAAAGAAAACTTTCGATAAAAATAGTCCTTCTTTTTCATAAATTATCCATTCTTAAAGTAATATTTAAATCAAAATTCCCAGATGTTCGTTTTATTAATATTCGAAAATACACTAACGGATAAGATTAAAATTAAAAAGATATAATTATTCTGAAAGATGTTAGAAAATAATGCACCCATTCTACTCTCAAAAGGAAAATTTTCAAAAATCGACATTTTTTTTTTTTTTTTTTTTTTAAGGAAAGATAAATTTTTGTTATTTGAAAAAAAAAAAAAACCTAAATTTGATTAATATCTTGTACTATACAACTCATAATTTAGTCTCCGGATTTTTCATTCTTTAAAAACTGTCTGACTACAATTATTTTCCTATCTTTGCAAGTGGCTATATATAGACTATTCGCTAAAGTAAAATATAATAAAAATCTTTAAAATACATTTTTTATAATTATTGTTGAAACAAAATAAATTTTAATGAATCTAGTATAAAAATTAAGATTTTGAAGTGTTTATTTATTTATTTCATTTAATTTCCTTTTTCCCTTTAGTGATATATATATATATATATACACCTTTATAAAGTTTTTTTTTACTAAATATTTTGTTTTTTGTACTTTTTTGCATATATTTTTCAATGGATTAAACATGAATTTTTTTTAAATTTCGATGAAACATATTTAAACATTTTCATCGATATATTCAAACAAAATAAGTTTTTAGAAGTTGTTTTAATTTTATTTTTAGTGAACTACGGTGATAAGGAATTTTGTACATGATGAATATCTTCTCCTTCGTCAAAGTTATTAAAAATGTTATATTTTTAAAATCCTTTTTAACAATATTATGGTTAATGATTTAGCTACAATAATTGAATAATTATGTGATCAAAATTTCCTAACTTATTTCATGAATTCTTAGTAAAAAATCGTTCTCATTTATATTATTGTTTTTGAGATTTTCTATACTTAATAATGATATACATAACGCCTTATTATTGAAAATACTCGTTTAAAACACTCAGCATTAGATTTTATTTTTAGGATGATTTTTAATCGTTCCCTATTCGAACTTTTTACCATTATGGTCAAATTAATAATAATAATAAACTGCAGAATAAAAATAATTAGGCTTGATTTCACAGCATGGTTCACCTATCGTAAGGAACGAGGGGGGAGAATAAAAGAGCACATCGTTTTTTTTTTAAAGCGATTATTATTATTATTATTATTATTTTTTTTTTTTTAAGGAATAATTTCTTTATTAATAATGATGAATATATATTGACGATAAATGCATAAACAATAAAGATTAGGATAGGCTATATAATTATTATATATATTACACATATAAAATATTTTAATTGTAGTATTTAAATTGGCAGGCAATTTTTTACGTAAAATTTTAAACAAAACAAATATGCATATTGAAGAAAACAATACAAGTCTTTCTACAACCAATTGTATTTAACAACGGAACCATAACTAATCTTTTTAGTCACTAAACCGTATTCTGTTAAGTTCTTTTTTTATTGTTCAAAGTTTCGTTTTCTTTTCCTGGAAAAGTAAATAAAGTATACTAAAATCAACTATTAAGAAATGATAATAGCAATTTTTTTTTTTTTTTTTTTTTTTTTTTTAAACAAAAAATTTATTTTTCACAAAAATCAAAACATAAACAATATTTTGAGGATATTTCAGATTATATTAAACCAAATCATTTTTAACAATAAATTGAACTAACATTTACTGATAATATTCTGTGTAAACTTTTAAATGTATATTAGCAGAAGTGAATGACTACTTAAAAGTACTTAAAAATATAAAATTTATTTTATAGAAATATATGTGTGCGTAAAAGATAACAAATGTAATTGCTGATTGAAAGAGTTACAATTACTTACACCAAAAACTAGACAAAAGTTCTATTATATTTTATAATCTGTAAATGTTTCTCTCTCATTAATTATTTAATATATTTTTATCATGTTTTCATAAATGTTGTATGCTAAAGAGAGGGTCGGTGTTCTATTAAATTAATGTCTTATAATTATAAAACATTTGTATGAGTATGCATTAAAATATAAATATATTAAACTATTAAACGATGCTATATCATTCCCACCGAAAATTTTTGAATTTTCGTATATTTTGGGTTTCAATATGCATTTCTAATCATACGCAATTTAAATAATTATTATATATATATATATATATATATATATATATATATATATATATATATTGTTAGAAGATATGATATGTTGCCAAAATGGGAGATTTGACACCTAATTTGGGTAGAAGTGATGTTGAAAACTGCAAAACCCTTTTAAATTAGTTTTCTTGATCCCTGTTAGATATAATTAAAGAAAAGAACTGTTTTATTTCATACCCATTGTTTTAAACCCCTGCACTTGAGTTATTTTTGCTGATTTTTTTTTTTTTTTCTTTCTTTCTTTGGTGATGATTTGCAGAAAAACAAACATCTATCTTTGCTTGAATAATTAAAAAAAAAAAAAAAAGTTACATTACAAACTTTTGAAAAAATTACCAAGGAAGCTAGGCACTTTAATATTTAATGTAATATATATCTTAATTATTTGCAGTGAAAAAATCTTAAACAATTGATCCCGCAGCGGGAGCTTTGCCGCCTAATGGGTTAAGTATTTTAATTAACATTTCTATGTGGAACTGCATATATATATATATATATATATATATATATAATTAAAAAAAAAAAAAAAAAAAAAACCGCTTCTTGCCAACTACTTTTAATTTGACTCCTCGATTTTACATTATTTATATATTATATTCCAAACATATTTAGGTATTACTTTGTGGATTCATTGCAAAGTTAATTTTTCTTTATAAATATTTTTATGATTGAATGCGAAAAATTTGCATCAAACTTCAATAAAATAAAAAAAAAAAAAAAAAAAAAAAAAAAAAAAAAAACTTAAAATATTAATTTAACAATGACTGCAAAAATTAGAACCAAAATCTGTTTAAAAATGTTTAGAATATAACGTTAAACTATAATATGAAAATAGTAGAGAAGTTTTATTATTATTATTATTTTGTTTTTCAAAGCATTTAAAACTTTATTATTATTATTATTATTATTATTTTTTTATTTAACACTTAAATGCTTGATTATTTTAAAAATCAATTTAAATTTTTTTTTACTTCTTTTCTCTATTAAATAAGTAGATCACGGGAAAAATACTTTTAAAAAATCATACTTTATTTTAACTATGGTTTACAATTAAAAAACAATTTGTTATGAATCGGGAAAAAGGAGGCATTAGAGCTTCAATATTATTCTAATAATACTTTAGAAGACAAAATTGGGTATGTTGCCGAGAGACAACAAACGGCATTTTAAGTGTTAAATAGTTTTCGACAATTTTTAATATGTTTAACTCAGTTACATTTCAATACCCATGCATGCAAATTTTCATAAAGATAAGACAATACTTCACATAAAATATTTATAATGTGCACCACCTCCTTAAAGAAACATTAACGGAAAAAAAAAAAAAAAAAAAAACTATGATAACCAGATTCTTAATAGTTAAAAAAAATAAATAAATAAAAAATAAAAAATAATAATATTTTTGAACATTATTTTATAAAAAGAAATAGATTAATAAAATCCGTGTTTCGTTATGTTCTTCAATAAATAGAATTTTCCAGTTCAAGAACGAACGAAACATTTAAACAAAGGAAATGGATTTTTAAAAATATCCTTTGGAAGCGTTAGGATAAGCATTGAATTTTTAAGAAAAATTTAGACAGAAAGACGAGGAGCAAGCGTCTACAATTATTTACTTTAATAAAATTTTAAACTTCAGTTGCTTTTGTTTGAGAATGGAACGTGATTATTCAATACACAATGAGAAATTTCCCTTCATTCTCACACTTGAAAGGATATTACAGATATTGAGAGTGTATGGGTGGATTGTGGGTGGATAAATCAATGACGTGTGGGTTCATTTTCGTGTTATTCAGTTTTATCTTTAGATTGAAACCAACTGAATGTGAAGTCCATTATTTCTATAAAGTTATTTCCCTACCATTTTTATGTATTATGTCAGTCTGATTATTATGATTTTATTGTGTTTTTGAAATTCAATCCTTGACTTTTTCTTTTACAGGAGGAAGAAAAAGAATATATTTTTACTTTACTTTTAGAGAATAACTATACTAAAATTACTTCAGTAAACAGAATATATTATATATAGAATTTTTTTCCCTAAGTTGAAATGCACATTTTTTAAAAATCTCATTTATAAAAAAAATGGTGTGAAACCACACGACTTCCATTACCCACTATTACACGTATTATATGCATTTTTTGGAGATATGTGTATTCTTTGGAATTTTCCAGTGAGAGAAACTTGATACACGTGTAAAGACATAAAACAAAGTTTACACAGCGAGTTAAAAAATAAAAAATATATATTATAGTTATTTTTTTAAACACCAATTTCCGAGGTCTAAAACTGAACTATCTAATCGGAATGACCGTAAATATTTCTGTAATAACCCCAAAATACATGAAAAAGGGATTTATATAACAATTTTTAGGAATATCGTTAGAGCCATTTTTGAGATACCAACTTTTACCAAAACTTGGAAAACTCAATTATTGACCGGAAAACAATAATTATGTACAAAAGGATATTTAAATGGGAGTTAATATGGGGAGTTTGAAAAAAATCCGTGCAGCTGTTTTTAAAGGAACACACTTGCGAGACCTGAAATTGAGTTATTTATACAGGACGCTTATCAATTTTCCTAAAATAAACAACTATACCATTCACAAGGGCATCTAATAGAGTGTTTATTATTTATACAGAGATTATTATTTATATAGAGAGTTATAGCTACATTGAAAAAAATCGTTAAAGCCGTTTTTGAAATACGGACTTACGGTCCCAATTACGGTTTCCGATGGCCCACTTCCGGTTTTCCAATTTTCAAAAAAAAATGTGGAAACATCATCTGTACACCAGACCTGTGTCAAGTTTGAAGTTTCTTCGCTTTATCTATATTAGTTTCGGAGTCTGAAGATTCCGCACATACACACATACTGACTAATTGACGAAAACCACTTTTTTGGATTCAGGGAACCTTAAAACATGTAAATCAAGTGAAAGCTCGATATCGAATTTTTGGAATACAATATTTCCATTACCTACGGTAGTAGGGTAATGGAAGTAATAAAAACGTGACTGACATCAAATTCTAACAGAATTTAATTATCTTCTGCATCATAAAAAATATTTTTTCGCTTTAAAATGTCGCTGAAAAATAAGCAACGAATCGAAGGCTATATTTTTGCGCTTTCCGAAGAGAAATAGTCTTATTCGGTTATGAAAAAATATGTGAAAAGTATGATTTTAATATTTCTACATAAAAAATAAAGGACATAACAATAATAAAAAAAAAATAACGTAAATAAACGTAAAAGTTTTCATTTGACTGGGGAAAAAGAAAAAAAAAAAAAAAGTACATCTCCTATTAAATCTAAAGTATCACCTCATGTTTTAAAAGAAAATCCCCCCCCCCCCCTCTTACAAAAATAAATAAATAAATAAATAAATAAAAAATCGTAAAATCTTTAAATATCCCTGTAGGAACTATGAACAACAATATAAATTCTGATTTAAAGCTAATCATAATAAGAAGAAAAAAAAATAATAATAATAAAACGTGATATTCATCGCCTAACACCTAAACATGCTTCTCAGCGTAAGACTATGTAAAGATTCTTGTATGAAGATTATTTGACAGGTGAAAAATGGAAATATGTAGTTGCAAGTGATTATTATCTGTTTTCAATCGAATAATAATTATAAAATAAAAAACTTTTTATATACCCTGTTTTTAAATTTTCTGTTTAATCTTAGCTATAGAACTGCATTAGCACTTTTTCAATGTGTATAAAATCTTTAAATATCTCTGCAGGAACTGTGAACAACATTATAAAATCTGATTTAAAGCTAATTATAACAAAAACAAATAAATAAATAAAAATATATTCATCGCCTAACAACCTAAACATGCTTCTCAGCGTAAGACTATGTGAAGATTGTTGTATGAAGATTATTTGGCAGGTGAAAAATGGAAATATATTAGGTCGTTCCATAATTATTGGCAGAAAATGAAACAAGAAAGGAAACATAAGACACAAAGAAATGGATTTTATTCAGCAAAGTATCCACCATCGGCAGAAATATACTTCGCCCAACGAGTTTTTAGCGAAAAAATGCCACAGTGGCGAAAGTCAGTGTCACATTGATCAAAGAATTCACGAACCCCCTGAATCAAAGCATACTGGCTCAGGAATTGTTTGTCCCTCACAAACCTGTCCAAATGGCGAAACATGTGATAATCAGTTGGAGCCAGGTCTGGAGAATAAGGTGGGTGCGGCAGAAGCTCATACCCCAAATCCTGCATCTTTTGCCGGCAACCAACTGAGACATGGGGTCGAGCTCCATCTTGCAAGAGTATGGGACCTGACCTTTTGACCAGGCTGGTTGTTTGATGCGAAGTTTCCTGTGGCATTAATCCAACTGACGACGGTACACGTCTGTATTAATGGTCTGGCCTCTTGGGAGAAATTCATAATGGACCACGGTCTTGGCGGTCCACCAAACGGAGACTAGAAATTTCTGTGGATGGAGGTTTGGTTTGGGGATCTGCTTCGCCGGTTCACTTTTATGCAGCTACTGTGCTTTCCGCTTGCGATTGTCGTACAACACACATTTTTCATCCACAGTCAGGATACGATGCAAGAATGGCTCTCTAACCTCACGCTCCTGTAGAGATTTACAGGTTTCCAGGCACCGTAGACGTTGCTCCTCCGTGAGGTCATGTGGTATCCATGTTTCGAGCTTTTTCACCATGCTGATTGCCGCCAAATGTCGTGAGATTGCCTGTGGTGTTACAGATAGCTCGGCTCCTAGCTGTCGTAGCGTTGATGTTTGTCGGGCGTCAACTTTCTGACGGAAATGGTCCACATCACACCGCACTGCACGACCGGCTCCAGGTTTATGGCCAATCTCCATATCGCCACTACGAAACTTGGCAAACAATCTATAGACTGTCCGCTCACATGTCGGGACTGCACCCCATGCTTTGTTGACGTTGGTCACTGTTGCAGCCACCGAATGTCCAAGCCGGAACTCGTGCTGAATCACGATTGTCACATCGCGTTACTCCATCACATCCTGAAATGTTTCCAGTGCCCCGACTGGCATTTATATAGTTTGTGGACTCTTCCACTTCACGTTGCAGAGGTGGTTGGTGTTGCATCACTACTGTACTGGTCGGAACGATCTGTAGAATTTGCCTATATCGGTTGCTGCCAATAATTAGGGAACAACCCAATATATTTGCAAGTGCTTATTATCTGTTTTCAATAGAAAAAGATCGATTTACGAACTAGCGAAAAGGAAAAAGACTTAATGTTGTATTAGAGAAAACAAGGAAAATTTTACTGAAGGTTTTATGGTTATTAATGAATTCTCTTATAACGGAAAACTGAAAATGAAAAAATTAGGAAAAATTTCATAATTAACTCAAATAACTCTCAGAAATATGTTTTAACACCTATTTTAAAGAAGAAATTCCTTCCCCTAACCCAAACAGTCTTCACTGAATATTGAGTTCCATCAGAATAAGATTTACAAGCCATACCTCTTAATTTACTGTTCTATGTTTTTGAAAAAATGAGAAATGAAACCGGAATTGAAGCTATTCCCTTTAAATGCATTCAGCCAAAGTCCCCTGAAGTGTCTGTTATGGATTATTGTACATTTGGACTTTTTAAATCAATTTTTTATAAGCGGCATCCCAAAACATTGAATGGGCTATGGAAGATTGTGGAGAAGGAATGGAACAAAATCAAACTTTATGTTTTAATAAATGATCTGTTATCTAAGAAATCAAGATTTAATATGATAGTTTAACTGTTTAACACAAAGGGTCTATCAGACTGAAGATATTAAAAAATAAGATTCTTAAATTTGGTAAGATCTTTGCAAAATCGTTATAAAAATGTGCAGATAAAATTCAGAATGCTTACAGTGTTTATAGAAATATGGAATGACCTAATTGCCCCTATTTAAATATTTATTCAGAAAATTTAACATTCAATAAAAATATAACAAATTAATTTATTTAGAAATATTTATTCATGAATTCATCAACCGTGAATATTCATTTTAAGTAAATTGGAGTGTAAAGGTTGATATTTTTTATTTACCAACTATGTGAAAAATACCAGAGCCGGGAATCGAACCCGGGCACCTCCGCTTAACGCACGGATGCTCTACCACTGAGCTACCCTGGCTGACAACCAGCTAGGCATTTCTCACATAATATTCGTTGGCCAAGTCACAGAGTCTGCAAACGCAGCTGCGAGCATCCGTGCGTTAAGCGGAGGTGCCCGGGTTCGATTCCCGGCTCTGGTACTTTTCACATAGTTGGTAAATAAAACATATCAACCTTTACACTCCAATTTACTTAAAATGAAATTAATTTATATTTTAAAATTTCGATCTCTATTAAACGTCTTCGGAGCCTTTTTTTTTTTTTTTTTTTTTTTTTTAAATGTAGTATTCATATTTTAGACGGAGAATACTTGAAAATCACATTTAAGGCTTATTTTAACTTATAAATACATCGACTAGAACCTGATCGTATCTTTACCAACTACTTTCTCTACTCAAGACAGTTGACATTTTCGTAACAATATTCTAGTTGAAGCATACGTAAAATCATAATTAAAACATATAACTAATAAAAATTTTAAATAACTATTTTAAAATGTATCTGTAAAAAACAAAATATATTTGCGTAAAAATGTTTCTTAAACACAGATTTAATCGATATGTTCGCAATGTTTTCAAGATTTGAAATTTTTTCCTTTAGTTTTGGAAATTAATGCTGAATAAGCAGAGTGAAAATCGGCTAATGAAATAGGTAAGAGAACATTCGCTAGATACGGGAAAGAAAAAAAAAAAACTGCACCATCAAAAAAGTCTTTGGAGAATTATTCTGCAATTTATTACTTGTAGTCCATTTACCCTGCATTAATCCGGAGGGAGCAATATAAATAGCTCTCGATTGACATGTTCTCTAAATAAGTTAAGAGAGTCCACAATAAATATAGCTTTTTTTTTTTTTACTTTCCGAACACTATAGTGAGGAAAGTATTGTAATCATGTCAAAAATCCGAATTCGAGATTTTGATGTTTCTATACGTTTTGAGGTCCCCTGAGTCCGTTTTCACTATTTTTACGATGATGTATGTATGTATGTGTGTATGTGTGTATGTTTGTGAACACGCTAGCGTCTAAAGGCTTTGTTCGATTAACCTGAAAGTTGGTACGTATATTGTAAGTCACCATAGTACGAACCCTATAGATTTTGGTGAATCTAGCACTTATAGTTTTTTTACAGGGACACAAAGAAAAATTCTTTATCATTATGGCCTATGGGACCAAAATCTTAAAAGTGCGATAGCATCTAAACGCCTTATTCAATTGAGCAAAAATTTTATACCCATATTATAGGTCACAGATACTCAATCTGTATAGATTTTGGAGAATCTAGCACTTATAGTTTTTTTACAGGGACAGAAAGAAAAATTCTTTATCATTAAGGCCAATGGGGCCAAATTTTTAAAAGTGTGATAGCGTCTAAACGCCTTATTAATCTGAGCAAAAAAATTGTACACATGTTATAGGTCGCATTTGCACCAACTGTATAGATTTTGGTGAATCTAGCACTATAGTTTTTTTACAGGGACACAAAGAAAAATTCTTTATCATTATGGCCTATGAGACCAAATTTTTAAAAGTGCGATAGCATCTAAACGCCTTATTCAATTGAGCTGAAAATTTGTATGAATATTATAAATCACTGTTGCACTAACTATAAGCATTTTGGTGAATCTAGCATCTATAGATTTTTACAGGGACAAAACGAAAAATTCTTTATCATTATGATCTAAGGGCTCAAAGTTCAGTAGCGTTAAATAAAACCTCGTGTGATATATGGAGAAAAAAACACTCTATTATGGTTTTCTCTCTTTTGTTTGTTTAGCAATTCCTCTTTCTTTATTTTATCTACAAAACTGTTAGTTACTCAATGTTCGGAAAGTCGAGTGGAGTCACTCCAGATTTTTTTTTTTTTCCTATCAAAAACAATTCGAAAAAAAAAAAAAAAAAAAAAAAAATGGAAAGGTCGGAAATTAAAAGAAATAAGTTTTTCGTTTATTATCGCTTCATGAGATCTTTTCAGTTAACATTATATTTCAAAATAATTTTTACATGTTCAATAATTCATTCTATAGTCAACGAAGTTATAAACCTTTTTATTTTATTTTATTTTAAATAAGAAAAATAGAAAAAGACAAATCAAAGGTTCAAAAATAAGTATCTTAGATAAACTAGTTCTTTCTCTCTCTCTTTTTTACTTTCCGAACACTACATAGTATTGTTATGTCAAAAATCCGACTTTGATATTTTGATGTTTCTACACGTTTCGAGGTCCCCTGAGTCCGTTTCCACTATTTTTACGATGATGAATGTAGGTGTGTGTGTATGTATGTGTGTCTGTGAGTGAACACACTAGCGTCTAAACGCTTTGTTCGAATAAGCTGAAAGTTGGTACGTATATTGTAAGTCACCATAGTACAAACCCTATTGATTTTAGTGAATCTAGCACTTGTAGTTTTTTTACAGAGACACCAGGAAAAATTCTTTATCATTATGGCCTATGGGGCCAAATTTTTAAAAGTGTCATAACGTCTAAACGCTTTATTAATCTGAGCAAAAAATTTGTACACATATTATAGGTCACAGTTGCACGAACTGTATAGATTTTGGTGAATTTTGCACTTACAGTTTTTTTTACAGGGGCGCAAAGCAAAATTCTTTATCATTATGGCCTATGGGACCAAATTTTTAAAAGTGCGATAGCATCTAAACGCCTTATTCAGTTGAGCTGAAAATTTATATGAATATTTTAAATCACTGTTGCACTAACTATAAGGATTTTGGTGAATCTAGCATTTATAGGTTTTTACAGGGACACAACGAAAAATTCTTTGTCATTATGATCTATGGGCTCAGAGTTCAGTAGCGTTAAATTAAACATCGTGTATTATAGGGAGAAAAATACTCAAACACTCTATTATGTTTTTTTCTCTTTTGTTTGCTTAACAAATCCTCTTTCTTTACTTTATCTACAAAACTGTTAATTACTCAATGTTCGGAAAGTAAAGTGGAGTCACTCCAGATTTTTTTTTTTTTTATGATTGTAAAACATTTTTCACTTACCTTGAATAGCATTATATATTTTTTTAATGTTATTTTTCCCTCACATTTTAAGAAAATACACACTCACAGCGTGGAAAATGTAAATTATAAAGGATTAAATGTGTTACATGTTTCGTTCAAACGATAATTTAAAAATTACATACTTTAAAATATTTAAATTTGCATACTTTTATAGAAAATACTATTTTGATTTTATTAAAATAATTAAAATTAAACTATTAATTTCTTTCTTCATTTAAAAGTATTTTCTAAAAAATAATTTAATATTAATATTAATGCACGACGTTTAAAATATATTTCAGGAGATATTTTATATATTGTTACTCAAATATAAGCTTCATTAAAGTTTTCCAAATTTCAATTGTTGCAGATATACTCTACATTAATAAATTTTCTATTCTTTCTGATAATTGTTTTCAATTTTGTTTAGACAGAGTTTAAATAAAACGAAACAAAACAGAAATTTTCTTTCTTTCTCTTCTCCCACCCCTTTAACAGAATTTTGTTACAGTGTGCAGCATGTGAATAGATTTCTACTGTTTCCAACTCTTATTATATGACTATAGAAGTTTTATTAAAAAAAACAAACTTCATTTTTAATTTTACTATTAATTTGTAGAAATTTACACCCAATAAAATATATTTAAGTGTATAATTAAAAACATTTTCATTGAATAATCAAAATTTCATTGAAAATAGTTTTAATTTGCATGTTGGGAATTATAAAATATTTTAGATGATAAAAAAATTACGCTACAATATTTTAATATCTGATGTTTTCATAAGATAATGAATTTAGCTAAATTATCTTGTCACAAAAATGTTGTTTATAATTTATTAAGATATTTTGCTAAAGGTAAATTTGCATATATGTTTTCTTTTTATTGTTGGTTCTCAATAAAGCATAAATTTTGTTTCGGGGTTTGAGAATTTGTATAAGAGATAATATTTTTATAAGTAAAGTTAGTTACAAAAAAAAAAAAAGGGGGGGGGGGAAGGATGGGGAATAATGTAAAAAATTTTACTTATTGAAGTTATTTACATTTCACCTGTTAAAAAAAAAAGGGGGGGGGGGGTAAGGATGGGGAATAATGTAAAAAAATTTCACTTATTGAAGTTATTTACATTTTACCTGTTTAAAAAAAAAAAACTTTTTTTCAGCAAAAAAAGAACAAACTATTTCTAACTTTTCATTCAATGCTGTTCGAACATATGAAAATTTAGAATTACAAGAGATAATTATTTAAACACAAATATACGAGTAATAAAATTTATAAATCAGACTCCCAATCAACACTTTAACTAGTTAGGTTTCTTTATAATTTTCTACATATGTTAATTATCTTGAAAAAATCGTCATTATTTCGTAAACTATATTTTCACCGTATTAGATTTAATGAGACTTTGCGTAGCTCTGACATCCACAAATTCTAACTTATAACATAATCTCACTTGTTAAAATTAATTCAGTGAGATTCAAGACTTGACAGTTTAACATTCACTCAGGCATGCATGAGTGAATGAATGAATGAACACATTATCTTCCTCAGCAAATCGGTGTCTAATATTTAGTAGAAATTTTCCTCGCACAAATTGCTTTAATATCCTCCAGCTGACGGATATATCCGGTCAATGAGCTGTTCTTTTTTCCACAATACACTAGTAATTCTGAATTATGTAATTAAGAAATTTTAGATAATTTTTTGAATTTGAAAATTTTAGTGATAGCTATAAGGTTTATAATCATGTGCATAGTTATATTTTCAATCTCAAGTTGAATTCAGCATTATTTTATTATATAGGAAAAATTGCTGAGTGAAAACAACATAACAATATTGCCCTTTTTAAAGGCGGTCATGGGGTTAACTTGGTAGGCAGGTAATTCATGTGCACAGATTTGCTAAGACAAGTATGCCATTTTGTCTATATATTTGTTTTCCTGATCTTGCATCGAAATAGAAGGGGGGGGGGGATGTATTATTTCAAGCTTCGAATTTTTACTTAACAATTTTTTCAAAAAGAGAGAAAGAAAAAAAAAAGAATTAAGCATTTGCATTTCTTAAGTTTGTTATATAAATATAAACTCAACAAGAAAGATTTTTAGATATAGATCAGACTTAGTTTTAATGTAAGTAAAAGGCACACACATTTTTATTTGTTTTTTAAATAAAGACTTTTTTAATCTATAACAAACAATCAGGGAAGTTGTATTAAAACATATTTTATGAACATACAATTATTTGAAAAATATTTAGTTTATCAACATAAAATATTTCCAGAGCTATAACAAAAAATGATTTAAAAGAATGTGCCCAATACAGGTATGAATAACTGGCTATGTTATATATATATATAAAGACGTTAAAAAAATAAATAAGTTAATTAATAATTAGAATGTTTGAGATCTTCTTTATTGAAATAAATTTAAAATGGTAGGATTTAATATTTCAAAGCAAGTTCAATTTAAAGTACATTATTTTTACCATATTATTTAAATTAAGTTAATACATATCTATGCATTTTTTAAACTATTAATTTGTTATTGTTTTTACAATATTAACTTCAATGTCCAAAAAGTGAAGATATAAAATGTTTAAAATTAAATTTTCTATAAATTTAGCAACGAACAAGAAAATTAATAACTCAATAATCATTTTTATTATGCATCATGCAATTTGGATTTTTATTTCACTTCTACTTAATTTTTTTTCTTTTTAAATATTAAAAAATTAAACTCCTAAAATTATACAGAAAAATTAATACAGTTGACTTGTAACATAACATTGGATTTCTTTCTGAGATCTCTCCGCCCTCATTTCTTTATCTATATTTAATGAGCCTCGTTCAACTGAATTTTTTTTTTTTTCGTACACAAATTCTCACAACAGTAATTTATTACTTCCCTACATTCATTTTACAGCAAACTTAAAAACAAAATTCATGCAAAAATACCGAGCCATAATTATTTCTGCAAGCCATTTATCAATTAGAATGAAGCACTGGAGCGACAAATAACATTAATTTGCATAATTTATTTTCAGAGTTAAATGCTATTCTATTTAAACTTCCCTAGAATTTAGTGACATTTTATGAGTGGGGGATATAATGAGCTTTGAATTTTTTTGCTGAAGTTTAACTCCCTTATGCCTTAGTTAAACTCTTTTATAATGTCCTCGATTATATTTGTTAGCATTTACTCATAACGTCAATAATATTTGTTACTCTTAATAATTCATTAACTTATATGTTAACACAATTTGTTTCTAATGGCTTACGATCACGGCTTTAATGTAAAAAATATACGCACATCTCTTTCTTTCTCCTTTTGGAAAAAAAAAAGGGGGGGGGAGTAAAATAAAATAAGAAAATGAAGTTACTTATTTATTTTTTAAATGTAACATACTTATTTTTAAATTTATTGGATGTTTAACAAAGTAGTACATACATTATATGTATGTACTATTACACACATAATACTCTACCATATGTAATTTTGATATTAATAAATATATCTAAACTGAATTACTTTATATTAAAAAGATTCTTTCTCTGGAAACACGATAAGTATTTTAATACTATTTATAGAACTATTGCTTGATCTTAAGTTTTCTAATAGAGATAGATGTTCTTATTTTTATTATTTCAATTACATAGAGTGATATCTCTTGTTTTTAAATAAAAATCGATTATTAAGTCACTCGGCTATAGCGTCAGAAATGTTTCGATCTCTTTGATGACGTTACAGGCGAGTTCGACAGTATTTTTATTTTATTTTTAAATGTTTGTTCACTTTACTCTGGTAAACAAAAATTAAAATCTCACAAAAATAAATAAATAAATAAATAAATAAATAAATAAAATAATAATAATAATCATTTTAACTGTAAATTGTGCAATTTGGAGTTTTATTTTATTAGTTTTTAAGTAATACACAATATTTATTTTCGTTACAAATTAAACATGTGATTTACTCCTGAGAACCCCCCCCCCTCCTCCTTCCTCCCTGGCAGCATTTTGTTCAATTCCCTACATACATAGTACAAGCAAATTAACAACCAAAAAAAAAAAAAAAAAAAAGCCATATTTATTTTTGCAAGCCATTTATCAATTAAAATAAGCACTGAAGCGAAAAATACCTTTCAAATTTTAAATTGCATAATATAATTTTGAAGTTGAGAGCTGTTCAAGCTTCACTAAAATTTAGTGACATTTTACGAGTGGAAAAATAACAAGCTTTAAATTGCTTCGCTGAAGTTTACCCACTTATGTCCCCCAACTGTATGATTTATGAAAATGCATTGCAGTGATTTTATTTAAACGTGTCTTTTTCGAGTTCACGAGTGTGGAGTTCCCTATCTATCCCCTCCAGAGATCGGATCGTATCTGATTTAACTCCTTTTGCCCTTGAAGCGCTCGAGTCCCTGGTTCTGTCGACAGTCGCAGACTGCGCAATATCGACCACTTCATGCAATGTGGGAGAGTTGTTATTGATTTTTTTTTTTCTTCTTCTTCTCCAGTTTTCTATTGTATACATCATACCCTCGTTCCTAGAAAGCCATGTGGTATGGACTTTTTCACGCATATAAACAATAATAAAACAAGAAAAGTCGATGCAGCAAATGGACACGCTATATGCATTACCGTGTTTTTGACCCCACTTACAAAAAAGCTGACAAAAACCATTTTCCCTTCTTTGTCGCAAGTGGAAAGAAATTGGCAAAAATTCAATTTATTTTACATAAAATAACGTTCTCTTTTCACGAAAGGTTCAATTATTTTTAAAGTGATAGAGAAAATAAAAGAAATTTATTAAGTTTTCACTGAGTGCCTGATATTTTTAAGAAAATTTAATAAGTATATTTATCGGAAATTTTATCAGTTTTAATCTTAAAACAAAGATTACTGCCTACAAATCCATTACTATAATTTTAGGTGAAGAAACTTACTATAGTAAACATTATAAGCTTATCATTAATATTAGTGCTTATTGCATTAATATTAGAAAAAAGCTTACTTAGCTAAGTAGCCAGCATTTTCTCCTAGCATAAAAAATCGATTCAAAAATTTAAATTCGTGTGGTTAAAAACGGGGCTAGTCTTTATTTTCCCTATATATATTCTTTCTTCATTTTTCAAGTTTTATGTAACATACTTAATTTTCCCCTCATTAAAGATGTTACTAATATGGCTGGTTGGTTGTAAGGTTTAGGACCGGTTGACTACGCTAGGGTCCTAGGCCTGTAGGTGAAATGCCTTACACGGAGGTCCTTCTTAGAGGTCCTAGCCCGTATTGACGCGAGTTTCGGAGAAAACCACGGAAAACAACAGCTAGGTTGATGAGCGCGAATTAGAGCAATTTTTTTATTATATTTTTTAGCAATAAATATTATCTGGATGGTGCCTAAATCAACCCCATGCCCCCCTCTCTCTCTCTCTCTGTGTATGTATATATATATATATATATATATATATAAAATCAGCATTTTGTTACACACAGCTTAAATAGAATTGAATAATGCTAGAACAAAGTTTTTATTTATTAATAAATAAATTATTATTATTTTAATGAAATTTGAATTTTTAACAGATTTGCATTAAAAAACAATACATCTTTCATTACATTTTACCTCCCGTATAGGCCCTTGTACAGTTGTTGTAATCGAGAAAAAGAAAAATTCTTATTTCAAGCACTAGTCAATTCTTTTTACTTCCATTACCCTACTACCGTATGTAATGGAAGTATTGTATTCGGTCTGAAAATTCGATATCGGGTTTTCACCTGATTTACACGTTTTATGGTCCCCTGAGTCCAAAAAAGTGGTTTTTGGCAATTGGTCAGTGTGTATGTATGTGTGTATGTATGTATGTATGTATGTGGAGAATCTTCTGTCTATTATAGCTCAAAAACTAATAAAGATAGAGCTACGAAACTTTAGAATTGAAATACGTCTGGTGTACAGATGAAATTTCCAAATTTTGGTGAAAATTGAAAAACCGGAAGTGGGACATCGGAAACCGGAAGTGGGACCGTAAGTCCGTATCTCAAAAACGGCTCTAACGATTTTCTTCAAACTTGCTATATAAACACTCTATTAGATGTCCTTTCGAATGATATAGTTGGTTAGTTCAGGAAAATTGATAGGCGTCCTGTATAAATAGTTCGATTTCAGGCCTCCCAAAGGCGTTCCTTTAAAAACGGTTGTACGGATTTTTTTCAAACTCGCCATTTTAACTCACTTTTAAATATGCTTTTGTATGTAATAATTGTTTTCCTGTCAATAATTAAGTTTAACCGGAAGTGGGACATCGGAAACCGGAAGTGGGACCGAAAGTCCGTATCTCAAAAACAGCTCTAACGATTTTCTTCAAATTTGCTGTATAAACACTCTATTATATGTCCTTTCGAATGATATAGTTGGTTAGTTCCGGAAAATTGATAGGCGTCCTGTATAAATATCTCAATTTCAGGTCTTGCAAGCGCGTTTCTTTGAAAACGGGTGTACGGATTTTTTTCAAAATCGCCCTATTAACTCACTTTTAAATATCCTTTTGTATGTAATTATTGTTTTCCGGTCAATAATTGATTTTTTTTTTTTTTTTTTTTTAAACGTGGTATCTCAAAAACGGCTCTAATGATTTTCTCTTTAGGTCACTTTTCTGTTTTCTAATCACATTATCTCTCAAAAATGCATACAATTCGTGTAATAGTGGGTAATGGAAGTCGTGTGGTTGTTTCACACCAGATTTTTTGAAGAGGTGGTGTGCAAAATTTCAATAAAATTGGGGTTTTAACTTTTGAGAAATTGTGTGCATCGCTTTTTTGAAAGATCTCCGAAAACCAAGACTCACGGGCTGCTTTTTCCAAAATTTTTAATGAAAACTTTGTAAAATATTGCTCTTTTATATACTCAAAATTTTGAATGAAAAAATTTGTTTATTATATTAAAAAAGAATAAATAAGTAAAAAAGAGAGGGAAAGAGAGAGAATATTCTTTTTTTAACCCTGCGAAACCATTGCACACCCTTAATGGACTTTTTTCCCCCCCTCCAAACTATTTAAAATTTAATAGAAGTTTAATATGAAAACAAAATTAAAAGAAATTCATTTAATAAAAACTCTTTAATAATAGGCATTATTTGAATACCTTGTTGCGACCAATTTTTTTTCAAGGGCAAAATCCAATTCGTGAAAATATCCAATTTTTCTTTCCCATGATTATTTTCTCCCACGATCATAGCATGCAAATTAAAACCTGAATGTATGTAATTTTATATAATAAGAAATCTTATACATAAGGTATTTCAAACTTCTAAAATATTCTTCTAAATTTTGGGGATTAATAGCTGTCTGAAATTTATTAGAGGTGGAAAATAATATTGTTCACTACTCACACTATTTCCTCTTACTCGGTTAGTTTTAGAGTTTTACATGGCATATTTTTCTGTGTGAAGGGGGGGGGGGTCTATACAATATACCGATATTCATAAAACATTTAAGGCTAATATTATATTAAAAAATATTTCAAATTATTCAGAGAGCTTTTAGCTACATCATTGTTAGAAATTTACCAATTTTAATCAAAATTATCTAGTAGTAGCCTTATACGATCCTGCTAAATAAGAAATTTAAACTTCTTATGTTTTTAAAATTAAAACAGACAAGCACATAGACCAACTGCTAAAAAAAAAATTATTTTTGTATTCACGGATCTCAAACGCGTAATTAAAAATAAAAAACTCAGCTTCAAAAAATTGGATTAAAAAATAATACTTACCTTCCATATGGTTAAGACTTAAGAGAAAGTTAACATTCCTACGCAATTTTCTTAGACATAGTACAATTTATTAAAGCACTTTCGTGGGTTGCATCCAATAGAAAAAAAAGTAATCGCTTGATTCTGTATAGCCTTGTATAATATAAATAAATTGTATATTGCCACATAGTGTACTTAAATTTAGCGCAGTGAGAAAAAAATCACCACACAATTTCAATTACACTTCGAGCAATTTTGAACTAGTCCTTAATATATTTTGGGTGCCGCTGTAAACAAATTGTGAACGCTTTTTACGTTATATTCTATATAAAGCCTTCTTTTGTTATAAGTGAATTTCCTTTAGTTTAGAGTCTTTAAAAATGTTAAAATATACCATAGAGAAATTTATTAACAACGACAACAGGAATTACCCATAAAGACAGACAGACCAACTGCTAAAAAATCTGATTTTTAAACTCAGGAGACATCAACATGCCCTCCTTTTAAACTCCTGTTTCGATATAGTATCTACAGTTATACGAGGGGGTTTCAAAAAGTAAGATAACAAGCCCATTCAGAATAAACGTTTATTCAGGAAATAAAAAAAATATATACAATGTAGGAAAGCACAGGTACATATTACTTCTCTACATAATCACCATTTTTATTGAGGCTTACATTCTATCTGTACACCAAACCATCGAAACCGCCATCGATGAAATCAGCGTCAAGATTGTGTAGTCAAGACGGCTTGCTGAACCTCAGCATTAGCTCTGAAATGCTGACCTCCCAAGTGTTTCTTTAAAGGTCTGAAGAGCAATGGAAATAAGGAAAATATTTTTCACATAAATGCTCATATTTCACGAGATATTTAAGATACTTGTAATCCGACTGCAGTATATTGTTTCAAAAGTGTTTTTTTTTTTTTTTTTTTTCAAATTATCTGAAAGTGGGAATAATTTTCGTTTAAAACTCTGTATATTATATAAATAAAAAACATGCTGATTTTTTTTTGCGGAGTTTTAAAATAAATGCTTATACCTTCATTATTTAACTTGCTATTGTCAAAAAAATTCATCCATAAATTGCACTGGGTCTATATTAACATATGCAAAAGTTACAGATCATTTCGTTCACGTAACGATACAGGGTGATCACAAACATTATTGATTTTGCTCAATTTGTTACCTGCCCCCTAAATGTTGTCTTCCAGTCTTCACTGAAAAACACGAGGAAGGCTCAGTTCTTTAAATACCTAATATGTTGGAAAACACTTCATCGAGGGTTACGTTTTTAAATTGGAGGGGAAAAAAAAAAAAAAAAAACTAATTGTTTGCAAATTTTGCTAAAGTTTTGAGCAAGAGTAGCATCTATGGACGACATTCTTATTAAGTGCTTTTTTAACATCGTAACATTGCATTTAACATTCAAGGAAGCTGAAATAACATTTAACTAATAAGTAATGAGTAATTTGTATTGCATTCAGCATTCTAGTTGTATGGAACGCTGACGCTTCTAATCTGTCGATTCACTTTTCTATGTTATAAGCAAATTCATTTTCCTAATCTATTAATAATTTTCCAATGTTTGAAAAATAATTGCTTGATTTTAGTTGCAGGATCGTGAATCAATGATATCGATTTGTCAAGAAATAAAATCGTATACCACTTATTAATTACGTAATTAGTTTAAAAGTGTTATGATTTCTAAAAATAATTTTGTGTAATTAGTACCACTTAATAGAGTAGCAAATAATTGATGCGTTAAATTGCCTTTAAAAAAAAAATACAATTAACTCTTTTGAAATGCCCTAATTTTAGCATTTCGTTAATGAAGTGAAACATATTTTTTTCTTTTCTTTGAGAGCAATTTCAAAATAAAATAATGTAAAAATAAAAAAGAACGTTAAGATTTATTTGTATAGTACTTTAGATTTATTTACTTACGCATATTAAATACTTTTTATCATCAATTCTCAAACAATATTTACAATTTCTTATACCAGAAAGAAAAAAATTATCGAAAAATCTTAATTTCGTGATAACTTACTAAAAATCATAAATGGAATATGTGGAGTGATTTGGAAATGTGCGTCTGAAGCTAATAGTTCAAAAACATGTTATTCATCGTTATACTATAACATATTGCAGTTTCAAATTATTTGTATTTCCATTTTTTAAAGCGAGTTAAAAATGCTATTAAGAAATAAAATTCTTCTTAAGTAAAATTCGTTTAAATTTTTGTTGTATAGTTTCCAGACATAGTATTACACACCCACACAAATTTATGTATAATGGGAAATACATACATACAGGTCGAAAAAATAATTTTGATATCTCTCTCTGTAAACAGTAATTTGGATTCAGGTTAACAAAATGTTTATTGTTCAAAGAAAACTTATTTATTTTTTCTATATAGGGTTTCACAAACAGTTTTATTTTCATTTTTTTTTTTCTTTTCAATCATATTTTCGATGATAAACTATTTCCGAATCAATCATTCGATTGTTTAATACTGACACACACACAAAAAAAAAGAACTCTTTGCATTTATCAAAGAAGAATAATTTTTTGATGAATATAATCTTTTAGTATACTTTGAACTAACTCATTACATTTGCATTATAATCACCGGTGTCCCATTTTTATAATCCCTTTAATAACACTGCTCGGCATGAAAATTGACTCTGATACCATTTCCGCATACTGTTATGTAAAATGACCTCCTGAATCCGAATAGGACGCCCATTTTGCCCTATCATAAACCGTTTTTTAAGAACGGCCACCTATTTTTATCATTTTTTGGTGATTTTATGGCTATAAATTTGATTTTTAGGAGGAGGGAGGATTATTTTAACCGTTAAATATCTTCTGAGGGGCTACAGAGTTAGAAAATTCTAAAACATGGACAGTTGCGACAAGGGAATTTATTTATTTATTTATTTTTTTTTGGGGGGGGGGGGGAGGGGGGGATTTGCCACTGAAATAATGCATTACATATTTTATATTTTTTTAATCTGTTATTAATGCTATTTTTTAAACTTATATATATATATATATATATAAAATTGTTTTTAGGTGTTAAATTGATTATTTTTCATTCTTCAAATCAAATCCATGGTCATAAAATTATCGAATAGGGAAAGAAATTGAAGGAGGAGGTGGTGTATCTAGAAAATGGTGGGTTACTGGACAAATGGGAGTCATATTCGGATTCAGGAGGTTATTTTACATAAGAATCAGCAAGAATGGTATCAGATCTCGAATTTTTTCTTTTTCTTTTCTTTTTAACACTTTCCAACAAGGTTGAAAAGTGTTTATGACTTCGGTTTGTCTGTCTGTCCGTCCGTCTGTCTGTCTGTCCGAACTCTAACTCCCGTAAATATTTATGGAATTTCTTGAAACTGATATATGTTATTCAAGTTCACTATCGCACGTTCCCTATTGAAAATGAAGTTTATACCTGTACTAGTTTGTGTACAGGGACACCCGAAAGTATTTCAAAGCATTGTGTTCTATGAGAGGTATTTCTATAAACCATATTTTCCTACCTTTAGTGTAGACATATCTTAATGAAATTGAAATATGTTATTCAAGTTCACTATCGGACGTTCCCTATTGAAAATGGAGTTTATACCTCTACTGGTTTGTATACAGGGACACCCGAAAGTATTTCAAAGCACTGTGTTCTATGAGAGGTATTTCGATAAACCATATTTTCACACCTTTACTGTAGACATATCTGAATGAAATTGAAATATGTTATTCAAGTTCACTATTGGATGTTTCCTGTATAAAATGGAGGAAATACCACTATCGGTTTATGTACAAGGACACTCAAAAGTATTCCAAAGCATTGCGTTCTATGAGAGATATTTCTATAAATCAAATTTTAATAACTTTACTTTCCACGAAGTTTTTGTAAATTGAAATATGTTATTTATATGCACAAAAGAATGCTTTGCATAGAATATAGCAGGACTAGCATTAGATTTACAGGGTGACACAAAAATATCCAGTTACATTAAGAGCTATTAATAAAAAATTGCTAGAATTGTACTTTCGTTTACGTTAAGCGTTTTTAACACTTTCTAACATTTTTAAAGTATGAATATGATTTCGGTTTTGTGTATCTGCCTGTCCGTCTGTCTGTCTGTCGGACCTCTAACTCCCGTAAATATTTATGGAATTTCTTGAAACTGATATATGTTATTCAAGTTCACTATCGGACGTTCCCTATTGAAAATGGAGTCTACACCTCTACTGGTTTGTGTACCGGGACACCCGAAAGTATTTCAAAGCATTGTGTTCTATGAGAGGTATTTCTATAAACCATATTTTCATACCTTTACTGTAGACATATCTCAATTAAATTGAAATATGTTATTCAAGTTCACTATTGGATGTTTCCTGTATAAAATGGAGGAAATACTACCACCGATTTATGTACAGGGACACTTTAAAGTATTCCAAAGCATTGCGTTCTATGAGGGATATTTCTATAAATCAAATTTTAATAACTTTACATTCCACGAAGTCTTAGGAAATTGAAATATGTTATTTATATGCACAAAAAAATGCTTTGCATAGAATATAGCATGATTAGCATTAGGTTTACAGGGTGACACAAAAATATTAATTTATATTAAGAGCCATTAATAAAAAATTTCTAGAATTATACTTTCGCATACTTGCCAACCATCTCATTTATAACCGTACAATTGTTAACGCCCCCTGAAAAAACGCCCCTTTTCTCTCACCACAATATTTTTAGAGTTATTCTCTCCAAATGTTGTTACTATTAAATAAGACTAAAATTACTCTAAAAAATTATTGGTGTTAAAAAAAAGGCGGGTACTAAAAATTGTACGGTTCATAATGAGATGGTTGGCAAGTATGCTTTCGTTTACATTAAGCGTTTTTAACACTTTCTAACATTTTTAAGTGTGACTATGATTTCAGTTTGTGTATCTGTCCATCTGTCTGCCTTGCTGCGCTTTAACTCCTGTAAATATTTATGGAGTTTCTCGAAACTGATATGTTTTATTGAAGTTCACTTATCGGATGTTCCATATTGAAAATGGAGTGAATATCTATTCTGGTTTGTGTACAGGGACACCCAAAAGCATTCGAAAGCATTGTGTTCTATGAGTGTTAATTTTATAAATATTTTCCCTATAGAATGTTCCCCATTTAAAATGACATTAATAGTCCTGTATAACTAGTTTGTTTACAGGGACAAAAAAAAAAAAAAGCCTCTGCATTACGTTTTAGGACAGAATTTTTTGAAAGTTATATTTAAAAATGTTTCTACTGTAAAAATCATAAAAATATTGAAATGTATTGTTAATATTCTAAAATGATGTTTTGTGTATAATATGATATGATTAACTCTCTAATTTACAGGGCTACACTAAAATATTCAGAGAGATCAAAAGCTGCAATTATAATCTAATGGCTACATTTTCTTTTGTGTTAAGCCTTTTTAACTCTTTCCAAAATGCCTAAGACTAATTTTAAAATCAATTAGTCTATTTGTATATTTTTCAGTCCTTCTGTCTGTTGTGTGATAACGTAGGCAAAGAATATTAAAAGTTATTCGATACAACAATTACGTACAGTTGGAAATTGTTACTAATCAATGCGTACTGCATGATTTTTTTTTTTTTTTTTCGGAGCAGTTAAGTTGACGCATCAACCGCCATATTTTTGTTTCGGAAGATGTCAGGTTTCCTGCTTGACGCATTTATCGCAGCTAATACGTTCTTCATTTCGTAGGATTTGAGGAAACTACACTACCTTTTCTATAAATGATCGGATACTTTTGATTTCAGACGTTTTTCCAAATATTTCAGAAAGTACTTGGAGAATCATTCTGAAACTTCAGAAGTGGGAATAACATGTTACACCTTATACATTTCAGTGAAAGTTTTGCCCCGACAATAAAAGGGAGACCAGCAAAAAATTAAAGATGTTTGGGATCACCCTGTCAAAAGTAATGCTTGAAATGCAATCTATGTCTGTAGTATGTGATTATGGGGTATCTTATTCTCTGTATAAATTTGTGTGAAGCTACCATACATATTCAGAGAGATATAATGGTTCCTTTAAAAAAAATCTCAAAAATATTTGTCATTTTTTTAAACTCTAATACGTAAGGTATTAAAAATCCAGTGCAAAATCCTTTTCATAAAACTTGACACACAATATTAGGTACAGCATACAGCAATCAGAATGTAAAAAATATTAAATATCTAACGAAATACGAGCATTTTTTACTAAATTTTAACTGCGCATGCCCTAGCTTTAGCGAAATTTCATTTGCATAATATAATAGCCAAATGTATTGAGCTGCCTATGTAAAAAACCCCAAAAAAGTATCGAGTGAATTCAAAAAATTGCACATGATAGAATGAACTGCTTTTCAATTCCTCTCAGCTAAACTATAAGGGGGTATTAATTAAACTGTAATTATTCAGCTAAACTATAAGGGGTTTTACTCTCTCTCTCTCTCTTTTTTATTATTATTATTATTTTTTTTTTTTATTCGGTTAACTGTAATACAATGTTCGTTGATTATAAATAAATACTAAGAAACCCCCTCATCATTTTCCTTATTTTTGATAACTGAAATACAGTTCATTCTAACACGTATAACTTTTTGAATTTATATGATATTTGCTTGGGGTTTTCATATAAGTAGCCGAATACTATCGGCTATTATGTTACGCAAATGAAATTTCGCAAAAGTAAGCGCATGCGCAGTTAAACATTTAGTGAAAATGCTCATATTTCATTAGATATAATATTTTTGCATTCTGATTGCTGTATGCTGTGTCTAATGTTATGTGTCAAGTTTCCCGAAAATGGTTTTGCACTGGATAACTTAACTACACTTAACACTTTAACTACAACCTTGCGTGTTGTTGTAGTTAAAGTGACAAAATATTTTGCAATTTTTTTAAAGAAACCGTTATATCTCCATGGATATATGTGTTAGCCTTATAAAAACGAAGAATAAAAAGAAAGAATAAATACGAAGAATAAAAAAGGAGCGTCATAATCACATATTACAGCCAGGTTACATTTCAAACATAATTTTTTACAGGGTGATATCCCAAACATTTTCATTATTCTTAATTTTTTTACTGATCCCCTTTCACTTTCGGGGCAAAACTTTCACTGAAGTATATGAGGTGTAACATGTTATTCGCACTCCCGAAGTTTCAGAATTATTCTTCAAGTACTTTGAGATATTTGAAAAAACGACTGAAATAAATATTGAGAAAACCCCTTATCATTTTCCTTATTTTTGAGAAGAACTGAAATGCAGTTCCTTCTAACGCGTATAGCTTTTTGAATTTATATGATATTTGTTTAGAGTTTTCATATAAGTAGCCGAATACTATCGGCTATTATATTATGCAAATGAAATTTCGCTAAAGCTAGCGCATGCGCAGTTAAAAATTTAGTAAAAATGCTCATATTTCATTAGATGTATAATATTTTTGCATTCTGATTGCTGTATGCTGTGTCTAATGTTATGTGTCAAGTTTCCTGAAAATGATTTTGCACTGGATAACTTAACTACACTTAACACTTTAACTACAACCTTGCGTGTTGTAGTTAAAGTGACAATTTTTTTTGCATTCTTTTTTTTTTTTTTTTTTAAAGAAACCTTTATACCTCCATGAATATATGTGTTAGCCTCATAAAAAATTTATACAAAGTATAAAAAGGAGTGTCATAATCACCGGGGCAAAACTTTCACTGAAATGTATAAGGTGTAACATGTTATTCACACTCCTGAAGTTTCAGGTTGATTCTTCAAGTATTTTTTGAGATATTTGCAAAAACGTGTGAAATCGAAAGTGTCCGGCCATTTATGAAAAGGTAGTGTATAAACATTTTATGTCCTTTCCTGGAGTGATTTGAGCAATTTACTGAACAATCTCTCATATCACATTTCATTAAGCTAAAATTACAAAAAACAGTAAAAAATGTAACTCAAAAGTAATTCATGATTACCAAAACAGAGACCATTGCTTGATAATCTACGGAGTCGCTGGGTACATGGAACAACACTAAGGTAAAAAAAAAAAAAATGTCGACTGCGTCAGGTCGTATGTATTACCCCCCCCCCCCCTTCCTTATTTTTTTCTTTCTTTTTAGAATCCAATACCAATCACCAGTTTTAATATTTACATTTAATATATATATATATATATATATATATATATATATATATATATATGTAGAATCTTGGCTGGGTGTCTAGGGGTGGGGCAATGATGAGCTGCGACTTAGATAACGAAAACATTTATTACGTAACATACACAACACAGATTAAATACAAGGATTAATATAATAGCAGACTTTCTATCATTAACCAACTGCTGGTTTCGAGGCTTAGCACATAATAAACTCTCTTGATCAGTATAACCGTAACAAGACAACATTTAAGCACCTACTCGTACTTGTATTCACAAAAACACCTACGCGTGCTATCAAATAGTAAAAATGAAGTAATGAGCCCTCCATGGCTCTACACACTTATTAAGAGCATTCTGTGCTCAAATTAGGACTAAATGAGCATGTCAGCCTTCACGCTGACGGTCTCAACCGATCTCCACTGCAGCCAGATCTCAACTGACTCCCGTCCGTCATCTCATTCAAAGATAAGCATCAGAGGCAGCGCCATCTGTTGGCTGTGCAAGGAACTTCCCACAACGCTCGGCCATTCTGATGTGCGGTGACCTCACCGTAAACCAGCCTGGGATACTAAAGAATATCTGCAAAATACAATTAAAAGAAAAAAAAACAAAAAAGAGAAACAGACATTAAAAAAAATTATGTACATAAAAATTCACAGTTAACTTTTTCTTTAAAGTTTATCAGTCTAGTTTGTGGACCATAATTTCATATGGTCTGCAGAAGTACTAGTATGAGTAGTATGTATAGGTCCTTCGTGATCACCTATCTTCTCGACTTCATATCTGTGTTTGGTCTTTACTCGCACAACTTTATAAGGACCTAAGAATTTTGGTCTTAGTTTCATGCCGGTTCCAAACTGAGTTCGCTGGATGGCAACTAGATCATTAATTTTATATACATGGGCTTTCTTTCTCTTCTTGTTGTAACATCGGCGATTTTCTTCTTAAATCTTAAGAATGTTTTTTCTTGCTTCTTCACGAATGGTGTTAAGATTATCAAGTATGGAATTTATCCTTTCCTCTTCGAGAAGTTCTAGTATTCTCTTATCTTCTTTCCTTCTCATTGTTACTCCAGTGAGTAATTCGAACGGAGTTCTTTTGGTACTTCTTGATACGGTGGAATTAATAGTTCTCTGGACAGCCTCAACAAACTTGTACCACTTGTTAGGGTCATTTATACATAACTTGGATAATACAGGAATGATTGTTCGATGAAGTCTCTCAATTTGACCATTCCCTCTTGGGATTCCGGTTGTGATGGTGTCATGTTCGATTCCCTCGGATACACAGTAATCTGCAAACTCCTTAGATATGAACGCAGGTCCACGATCAGATATTATTCTTGCGGGGTTACCAAAAATAGCAGCTTGCTGTTTTAATTTTTGCAAGGCGTCTGCTGAAGAAGTTGACTTCACCGGATATAGCCACGAAAATTTACTAAATCCATCGATGACGGTGAAAATGTGATTATAGTTTTTGTTAGTGGTTGGTAATGGACCCACAAAATCGATGTGATACGGAGATAATGGTATATCTCCTTTAGGGATAGGGTTCAAAAAACCTTCTCTTTTTCCCTGTTTCTTATTTACAAGTATACATTCTACACAACTTTTTACAACGTTACCTACGCATTTTTTCATATTAGAAAAATAGTAGTCTCTTTTTACTAACTCTTCAGTTTTATTAGCCGAAAAATGTCCTAAGGCATGACATTTCTTTACGACCTCGATTTGCATGATCTCTGGGACAATTAGTACATCCCTATCATTTAACACTTTATATAAAACATTATTTTTTAACACATATTCGTCATTTTGGTTCTGTTGTAAAAGAGATTTCATAGTGTTGATAAACTCATCATTTTCTTGAGCAGTAGCAATACGATGAGTAAGGGTATCAGTTGTTACAGTCATTACAGGGTGTCTGCTAAGCGCGTCAACATGCTGCATTTGTTTACCAGGTCGATGTTCTACTTCGTAGTCGAATTCCTGTAGCAGGAAAGACCACCTGGCTACCTTAGGTGTCAATTCACGTTTATCTAAAGTTTTAGTGAACGCTTGACAGTCAGTATAAATTTTAAATTTACTACCTAATAAATAGTTCCTAAATTTTTTAAGGGCTTCTACTATCGCTAACACTTCTAACTCATAACTACAGTATTTTTCTTCTTGTACAGAGGTCTTTTTACTCATATAATGGATTGGATAGTACTGTCCATCGTTATCTTCTTGTAGTAAGATTGCACCGAATCCTAATTTAGACGCATCTGTATGAACTTCTAACTTATAGCCTTGTTTAAAAAGATGTAAGACAGGCGTATTAGATAAAATGTCTTTCAGCTTTTGAAAAGCTAATTTCTGCTCTTGCTCGAATTTAAATGGAGTGGAAGCACGTAATAAGTCACTGAGTGGTCTTGCTATGTTGGCATATGAACGAATAAATTTTCTAAAGTAACCCGTTAAACCTAAGAAACTCTGCACTTCCCTAGCATTACGGGGTTCTGGGAAATTTTGGACTGCAAGAGTTTTTTCTACTGAGGGTTTAATCGTGCCATTCTCAATTATGTGACCTAAGAAATCGATCTTACGTTTCAAAAACTGACATTTCTTTAAATTTAACTCTAGACCAAATTTTGATGCCGTTTCTAACACACGTTTTAATTTATCTAACCCTTCATTCTCATCTTTAGATGGAATAATTATATCATCTAAAAATAAATAATTACAGTACCATCTTTTAATAGGTCTTTAAACACATAATTTACATATCTTTGAAATACTAAGGGACTATTACATAATCCATAGGGAACTTTTAGAAACTCATACTGGGCATTATCGGTCACAAAAGCTGTATATTTCCTACTTTTTTCCTCTACATCAACTTGTAAAAACGCATTCTTTAAATCTAGTGTCGAAAAAACTTTACCCTCCCCTAATCTATCAAATAAATCCTCAATATTTGGCAACGGATATTTATCTTTAATAATTTTCTTATTTAAAGCACGATAATCACAGCATAACCTTATTCCTCCATCTTTTTTCCTACACACCACTATTGGCGAAGCATAATTTGACGTACTTTATCTAATTATACCATCTTTTAACCACTGGTCAATTTGTCTATCCACCTCTGATTTCTCTACAAATGATAATCTGCGAGAGCGTAAGCACACTGGTGTATCATCAGATAAAATAATGGACATTTTTAAATCAGTACTTTTTGTTTTAACTGGCTTATAACTTTTTATTAATTCGCTTAATCTCTCTTTTAACGACTTATCTAAAATATAACTGACATCAAATTTTTCTTCTTCTGAAAAATTGCACATATTTGAAAAAAAAGAATCTATTTCATTTTCCTTTCGATCGAATACAGGAAAAGAACACTCACCTGCTTCATCGAAATCGCTTTCCCCCGAACTCAGAAAATTTTTCCCCCCTATGTCGGAATTCGAAACATGTGTTTCCTCTTTATTTTGTTGTTTCAAAATATGAAAGATATTACCAGGGAGAATTACGTCACATGACAAATTGTTGCAAAAAGCCCCGATTACATTTATTGAATCATGATTAGGTAAAGATATTTTAAATTCAGTCAGATTTGCATCTTTCTTTTCATTAAAGCAGCTAACTAGAGTGGTTGAAGAAGTAACATTTTTAGTCTGTGGAATGCTATTTTTATTTACAATTAGAATCGAAGAACCTGAATCTTTTAACCCTTTAAGTGGGATATCATCCACTAAAATATCAACATATTCGAGCTCATTAACAATTAGGTTAATCGGACTTGTTTCGGATTGAACTACTGAATTCGTTGGAAGATTTTCACGGAATTCTTTTTTCTCCGAAATACGTTTAGGACACACTCTAGCGAAATGAAATGTTTTCCCTTTTGCACCACAAATATAACACATTTTTTCATGCTTTTCGTGAGTTTGATTAGATACCGAATTACGTACTATGGGATTTTTATTATTATAATGTGTCTTTCTAAAAGGAGTTTTGTTTACAAACCGCTTATTCTCTGAACTTTCGTTTCGCGTATTATTATTAGTTTCAATTAACGATTTCCCTCTAGAAGAGTAGAATAAATCACACTCCCGGCCTAATTCGTTGGGTTTAAACCAATTTTGACCTTCTCGAACACTAATATGTTCCTTAGTTCTAGAATCCAACGTTTCATATAATTTATCAGAAACTATAAGATCACACAATTGCTTAACGTCGTTAACCCCTCTCAATCTACAATAGTAGTCAAAAGAAGCGCTTAGACGGGAAGCGAACTGGACATGAGATTCTGACGGATTACGCAACGCATTTTTAAAATTACTTAAACACGCGGAGTTGGTTGAAATTGTCTTAAAATTAATTCCTTAACTTTTTCATAATCGTTAATTTCTTCGGTGGTTACGTACGCAAGAACCTGATTACATTTATCTCCCAATAAATTAATCAATATTTCCGATTTAAATTTAGACGGTACATTTTTAGAAACGAATGCTTTTTCAAGGGATTGAAAAAATAAGTGCAAAGCTTCCGGTTTCTCAGGTACTGAAATGGTTAAAGTTCGAATACTTCTAATTAAATTTTCTAATGATTGTGAAGTAGTTTCTGAATTTGATTGCTCAACATTATTACTAGAATTATTTGCTGCAGCCTGTAACTTTAAATTCTGTAACTCTATTTCTTTTTCTAACTGGGATAATTTAATTCTTTCTATCTCAATTTTGGTTTGTTCTTCTACAGATTTCAACTTTTGTTCTTCTACTAGCATTTTAATAACACCTCTAACAAATTCTAAATCATTTTTATAAATATCAGAACTCTCAATCAAAGTTTTGATTTCAACTACCTTAGCTTCCGCCGGAACAGTTAGGCCTAATTCTTCAGCAATTGTTTTTAAATCGGCTTTTCTAATACCTTGTAACACGTTTTGGGCCATTATAACTCTAAATAATTATTTATACCAAAAAATATTTTAATATTTCTACCAAATTAATATCATACTTAAATAGAAACAAAATAATTTTTCTTAAAAATGATTCTATGCTTTTTGTTCTCAAATCAAAATTATCATGATTTTTAAATAACCACATGCAGAACAATTTGTATTATACAACAGAATATTTAGATCATCTTATATATTTCTTAATTATTACACATATTTCATATAATATCACCATTATCATTATTGTTCTCTATTTAATAATTGTTATCACTTTCGTTTTAAAATAATATTGTTATAATATTGTTAAAATAATATTAAAAACAACAATAAGCAAAATACTAAATGATTATTCAGAATATTTTTTCAATCATAATTCTTATTTCTATTCATTCTTCTCAAGTAATGTATTTATTAAATTTCATCACACAGTGAAACCAAAAGTGTTCTCAAAAAATATTTCACCATTAATTTCTAATTCAAAACTGTATTAAATTCCTTTTTCTCAATTTATGCATTAATCATTATTATTTATTATCAAATAGAATGATAAATATATAACAGTTACCTTTTATAACTTGTTGGTGCCATAATATCGCGGCAGAGCCCCCACTTGTAGAATCTTGGCTGGGTGTCTAGGGGTGGGGCAATGATGAGCTGCGACTTAGATAACGAAAACATTTATTACGTAACATACACAACACAGATTAAATACAAGGATTAATATAATAGCAGACTCTCTATCATTAACCAACTGCTGGTTTCGAGGCTTAGCACATAATAAACTCTCTTGATCAGTATAACCGTAACAAGACAACATTTAAGCACCTACTCGTACTTGTATTCACAAAAACACCTACGCGTGCTATCAAATAGTAAAAATGAAGTAATGAGCCCTCCATGGCTCTACACACTTATTAAGAGCATTCTGTGCTCAAATTAGGACTAAATGAGCATGTCAGCCTTCACGCTGACGGTCTCAACCGATCTCCACTGCAGCCAGATCTCAACTGACTCCCGTCCGTCATCTCATTCAAAGATAAGCATCAGAGGCAGCGCCATCTGTTGGCTGTGCAAGGAACTTCCCACATATATATATAGTTCATTTAATTTATTTGCTTTTTAAATCACTTGGACTAATTTATAATTAGTCTCATAGAAGGTGACACTACTCAATCTAATATTGCTTTTACCCACCTTGATAAAGCCGAATTCATCCTTTTATTATTTTACGAAATTTCTAATTTTTGTTTATTTAATCAAACATTTAGATATTCATATTATTTTCTAATAATTACTTTTTAAATGTTTATTTATTAAATAAATAATAATTGTTTTTATTCTTTAAGTATACATTTTATTTAGTTTCTAACTTTAACTGCAAATATATAGCTTCATGGTTTCTTGTTTGTTTAATGAATTCTTTAATAGCTGTAATTTTTATGTAAGTAATATTTTATTATTTTTCTTATGAATTTTTTAATATTATTTTAGCTATGAAATTTTACCATGTCTGTTAGATTTTATTTTCCATTTTCTAAATCTTGCTATTGAAATAATTTACACGTCATTTTAGGTGTTAATTCGGCTTAGGTTACTGGGATTTTTTTGTTGGTTGTAGGGCTTAAAGCCGATGGACTACGCTAGGGTCCAAGGGCTATGGGTGGAATTCCCTCCGTGGGGGTCTTTCTAAGGGGTACTAGCCCGTATTTACTCGAGTTTCGGAGAAAATCATTGAAAACTCCGAACAGCTAGGTCGATGAGCGCGACCTAGGATAGAACCCGGCACTTCCCATCTGCCAATTTTGAGCCCAGAACTGCTCGGCCGCTGGTGGGCCTGTATATTTTTTTTGCAGATACATACAAAGTAACAGAAATTACATCTTTTTGCATAAAACATTCAGTCAAATCCCTGAAGAAGTATTGTGTGATATGCCTCCCTTATAAGGATTCTTATTAATTTTTCAAAAAGATTTTTTTCAAATTCTTTCTTGTTCTTCATGTGATACACCATTTCTTCTTGTGCAATGTTTAAAAGGCAGCTCATAATATACATATATAAGTATATATTGAAGTATTTAATTTCGTTATAAAATTTAGCAATTAATAGATACATGGTAATACCAACAACATACACATAAAAGTGATTATGATTCAATTTGAATGTTAGCACTTATTTTTGTATAATTTATTTACAGTGCCAATTAATAGATAAATCCATTTTAAATTACTTACGCTAAAGTGAACATATAGGACCATAATACTAACTAGGAGTAACTTATGTGAAATTCATGATATTTATTATGCATAAACCGATAAATTTATAAAAAGTATGAAAAAAAGATAACTGGAAATGAGAATTGGATTAAGAAATGCTCAAGAATCGAAGTATTCGATCTTCAGGAAACATGTACTTCTAAGAGGAGAGAAATCGCAAGATTTCGGTAAACTGTATAGATAATTCAAGCCAAAAATACAGTTCATATTTCTATCTTGCGACAAAACCAAATTAAAAGAGGAATGAAATAAATTATTAAACAAACCTTCAATGAATCAAGATAAAAAAAATAAAAAAAATAAAAATAAAAAAAATAAAAAAATAACCACATGTCATGCGACTACAAACTAGAGAGTAACAATAAACAAGTTGCCATTAGAACAATTCTAATAATAAAAATAATAAAAATAAATAAAATTAACTTATATATATATTTAAATATGCGCGATACAAAAATCAATGTAATGAAAAGCAGAGTCAATCATAATTATTTGAGTATTCCTTTTCAAAAAGCTTCATGAAAGGAGCATTTTTTAATTAATTATTTTATTTATTTATTTTTGGTACCAAAACCCATAATACTGTATGGGGAAATTTTTTAATTCTGAACATTTCCTTCTAAAGGATTGGAAAAATGCTTTTAGGTCATTCATCTGACTTAAAACCAATGTTGGTGTTGGAGATTAAAGCCAGTTGACTGCATTAGGGTTCAAGGCCTGGGTGTTCCATCCGTGGCGGTCCTTCTAAAGGGCCTTTGCCCGCAATTACGCAAGTTACAGGGGAAAAAAAAACATGCAAAACTCCGAACGGCTAGACCGATAAGCGCGACCTGGGATCGAACCCGACACTTCACGTCCACCAGCATCAAGAAGTCAATTTTTGAAGAACTAGAACAGATTTAATGGTCGAGAAATTTCTGAATGTGCAAATGGAATTATGAAAAATATACTGGATAATGTAATTCTATGAACATCCATCTTTGTAACAAATAGTATGATACCACTGTTTCCTTGCATGTAAAATAATACTCCGTTCCTTAACAAAATTAATGCTGCCTGGTACTCATAATTTCTAAAATATTCTCTCAGCGTTTTTATACAAGTTCCTATAGTAAGATTTTAATTAAAAACTATTATTTTGAAGCTTAGAGAACATTTTTCTCTTTCTAGAATGCATTTTTTTTTTTTCTCCTTTTTCTACTGGCGCAACAAGAATTTGGAAAAAAAAGAAGAAGAAAAAAAAAAACCTGTCATAATAACATAATTAAAAAGTAATGGTTGGTTGTAGGGTTTAAGGCCGATTGCCTACGCTAAGGTCCTAGGCCGTATTTACGCGAGTTTCGGAGAAAACTACGGAAAACGCCTAACGTCTTGGTCGATGAGCACGACCTATGATCGAACCTGACATTTCTGAAAGGTAATAAACACTACTTTAAAGAATTTGATTCAATTTATAAATTGTTTAGGATATTTCTATCTTCTTTCATTTCTTTATGTTTGAAATATAAGGTTTGCCAATATGTATTATACAATGTGTCCCAAGGAGAATGATATATGCTTTAATTCTTAATTTTTATAGATAAATGGGCAATGTGACTCAAGTGTGTTAAAAATAAGATGTTATTAAAATTTATCACTTTGTTAGTTTTAAAGTTACAATTTAACTTTTATGTTACTCTTATAGACAAACTTCGTCAGTTAGCAAATTTTTACTTTTACTGCAACCCCACCCCCTACACAAAAAAAATAAAATAAAATAAAATAAAATAAAATAAAATAAAATCATTAAATTCATATTTTTATTTCATATTATTGCACGCGCACTATTTATTTCCTAATTCAAAATTATTAAAAAAAACGTTTTCGATATCTCTTGTAACGATACTGATTATTATTAATTTTCTTTTCTTTTTCTTTCAAAAAAAAAAAAAAAAAAAAGATTTTGATGAAATTCTGGCAAAAGCAGAATTTAGTTTAGGACGGAGGACTATTAGTTTTTTTTTCTTCCCAATTATAACATCGCTTTCAAATTATTCAATTATATTTTCGATAAATTTTAGATTTCGATAAATGTCCAACTATCGAAAAATGATTTCGACAAATGTCCAACTGTCGAAAACGACAACGCAAAAATCGCTGTCTGAGACTAATAGGCCCTCAGTCCTAATAAGACTAGTAACGATTAATCGATAATGGTTCTACAAATGAGTAATTTTATTAATAATTAAATTCACTATATTGAACGAGACAAAAAAAAAACAAGACGTGAAATATCTTTATATGTACTAAAAATATATGTCCGCAACAAATAACAGGAAAAAAAAAGTAAATTAAGAAAATTAATATACGCATGCAAATTTTAAGTAAAAATAAAGGCTGCAATTTCTACAATAGTATGTAAACATTAAATAACGAATCTAATTTTCACAGATTTTAAATTATATGGACTGCTAGAATAGTTTAAATTAAATCTTCATGAAGAACAATTCCCATTAAAATACAAAAACTGACTTTAAAAAATATAATAAATGTTAAAAACATTTTTTTTCCCTATTATTCTTCTTAACATGTCATATCATTGACAATTTTATTCATATTTTATTACAAATTAAAGTATCACGTGATCCTACGAATAAAACACAAAATCGCGTGTATTGTGCGCCAGACACATTTTAAGATGAATGAAATTGCAGTTGATTATGTAATGTAAATACAGTAAAGTTTGTTCAACTTAAAATTTTTTTGAACTGAAAAGTCAACAAGTAATTCAAAATTATATAAATGTCTCTTCACTTCTTTTTCTTTGTTCTTACGAATAAAATAATAAATGGCTCAATGTTTTAAAACATTTTATAAAAACTGAATATATAAATGTGCATGTTGTGGCTATTACAAAACTTTTTTCTATATTTTCCCATACAAATTCATGCAGTATAAATGATTTATTAAAGTTAATTTATTTACTGGAAGAGAGGAGTATTTCAGGAGCATCCGTAGAGCATCGGCACTCCTCCCCCAGAATTCTCAAGTGCGTCGGTATTCGTGAATAAAAAACCCCTGACCGGGAGATCAGGGAACCGCACCCAACAACGAAATACCTTTAGGAATGATCTTGCAGAGCTACTTTTCAAAGCATAATAGGGAGCAGGTAAGAAAATGCTGGGATCACAAAACATTCTTCTATATTTTCCCATACAAATTCACGCAGTATAAATGATTTATTAAAATTAATATTTATTTACCGGAAGAGAGCGACAGTTCGGGAACATCTGTAGAGCATTAGCCACCTTTGCATTAGCTCTCCTCCCCCGGAATTCTCAAGTGTGTTGGGATTCGTGGATAAAAAAAAAATCTCTGATCGGGAGATCAGGGAACCGCACCCAACAACGAATTACCTTTAGGGATGATCTTGCAGGGCTATTTTTCAAAGCATAGTAAGGAGCAGGTAAGAAAATGCTGGAATTACAAAACATTCTTCTATATTTTTCCCCATACAAATTCATGCAATATAAATTATTTATTAAAATTAATATCTGTTTATTTACAGGAAGAAAGTAGCAGTTCGGGAACATCCGTAGAGCATTAGCCCTCCTCCCTCGGAATTCGTGGATAAAAAACTTCTGACCTTCAGGAATAATGTTTCCTATCTGCTTTTCAAAGCATATTATAGTTAAGGAGCAGGTTAGAAAGTACTGGGATCGCAAAAGACCCCAACAAAAGGAAAGAAAAATTCTTATTTATAAAAAATATTTACCATGATAAATGCAGACGATCGTCATCTCAGAGAAGTATAACACTGAATGTCGAAATAAACTCAATTTTGTGCCCTTTAAACAACATCTGATTTTTTTTTTTTTTTGGTTAAACTTGTTTTAAATTGTGTCGGAGATCTATGGATTAACCATTCGTTTTAAAGATATAGAAGAGTTCTTTCGAAAAATTCTCATATTAAAAATTTATAATAGTAGAAAGAATGCTCCTACAAGTTTTTTTTTTTTTTTTTTTTCTTTCTTTCCCCTCTTGTTGAATTTTATTATCATTAAAATTCATTAAGCTTATGTACTATAAACTGGATATATTACAAATCTTAATATATTATATTAAATAGTATGTACTAACAAAGGAACATGAAAGGCATATATTATACTATGAATTTGTATTCTAATTATTTTTCTTTTAAATATTTATTACTCATAAATTAAATATACTTTTTCTATTTTGGTTCAACAAAACAAAAATATTCTAAAAGAAATGGTGTACAGTTACAGTCAGACGATTTTGAAAGTGAGTACATGGTCTGAAATAGTGAAATAATCCTAATCAATACACTATGTTATGTACCAGAACTTCGATTGCGCAGGGCAAGTGATTTGTATAAAAATCAATAGTGTTTCCGTGATGAAATGGTTTCAGTTTTATTTTTTAATCTAATAATTTAAGTACGGTTGTTTTTAGTTTTAGTGACAGTTACATGCAATCTTTTATTGATTAGTCATTCTTTTATATAAAGAAGAATTATTAACAAGGAGAAGACCACTGTTAAACTAGATCAGACAAGTAGATACAGATTCAGAAATTTTACGTTCAAAATCATTTGATTTAATGTATCTGTACACTTTTAAATAAAAGTCTGTACAAAATAGTCTTCATTGGAGTTAAATTTAAATCGAATAAAATTTATTTGGTTTTTATAGTTTTTTAAAATTTCAATGATTGATTGCAATGTGAATAAGTAATTAGTGACGTGATAAGCATGGGTAATTGCAATTACACTATTTACACAATAATATATAAATATATAAAAGTACAGTGGTTTTAGCCAAAGTTAAAATAAACTAAATCTGATAATATAAAACTTGTTCGTATTTTTGGGTTTTTTTTTTTTTTTTTTTTTTTTTTTTTTTTTTTTTAATAATAAATGATTCTATTAAAGTTTGGTGTCGATATCTTTAAAGCAAATGTAATTCATAATTTGCTTTTTTATAAGATTTTTCCTAACATCATGCCTTTAAATTTCACAGCATGCAAATATTTTTATATTAAAAATTTTAAACATATATGCGCTTTTTAATTAATATTACCAAAAAGTTTTTTTTTTCTAAGATAGTTTACTGTCCAGTAAATTAATAGGCCAAGTTCTATATACTCACACTTAGAAAGTAAAGAAAAATCTATACCTTATTAAATCGAGGAGAAATAGATCTATGATCAAATCTACGGTTTTACCATAGTGAGTAGATAAAGGGAGAGAGGGAAAACAACTCTTATTTTCATGACGCACTAGAGGAATTACTTTCTGCCAAAAAATAATTGCTGAATTCAACAGTCTTGAAAAAGCCTACGTAAAAAAGTAAAATCGATTCCTATCTAAAAATATATGGCTGCAACACAGCTTATTTGGAGTGAGATTCATTAAATTCAACACATGCATCTATTTTGATCAGATCAGTTTTCTAAAATAAAGTACTAATTTGGGTATTAAAAAAATAAATCACACATACGTGTTGTTCAACTTTACGATATTGATAATATAATTATCTCTTTTTTGTAATAAAGTATTTGTAAATAAAAAGAAAAGAACTATAAATGGTAAGCAACAATATCAAACATTTATTAGTTTTTTTTTTTTAATGTTTTAAGCAATTTAATATTACTAAATCAAACTTTAAGTACCCTGAGCCCATAGTCCTCAATGTAAAAAATCTGGAGTGACTCCACTCGACTTTCCGAACATTGAGTAATTAACAGTTTTGTAGATAAAGTAAAGAAAGAGGAGTTGTTAAACAAACAAAAGAGAGAAAACCATAATAGAGTGTTTGAGTATTTTTCTCCATATATTACACGATATTTTATTTAACGCTACTGAACTTTGAGCCCATAGATTATAATGATAAAGAATTTTTCGTTATGTCCCTGTAAAATCCTATAAATGCTAGATTCACCAAAATGCTTATAGTTAGTGCAACATTGATTTATAATATTCATATAAATTTTCAGCTCAATTGAATAAGGCGTTTAGATGCTATCGCACTTTAAAAAATTTGGTCCCATAAGCCACAATGATAAAGAATTTTTCTTTGTGTCCCTGTAAAAAAACTGTAAGTGCTAGATTCACCAAAATCTATACAGTTGGTGAAACTGTGACCTATAACATTTGTACAAATTTTTTGCTCAGATTAATAAGGCGTTTAAACTCTATCACACTTTTAAAAATTTGGCCCCGTAGGCCATAATGATAAAAAAAATGTTCTTTGTGTCCCTGTAAAAAACTATAAGTGCTAGATTCTCCAAAATCTATACAGATTGAGTATTTGTGACCTATAATATGTGAATAAATTTTTTTCTCAATTGAATAAGGCGTTTAGATGCTATCGCACTTTTAAGATTTTGGTCCCATAGGCCATAATGATAAAGAATTTTTCTTTGTGTTCCTGTAAAAAAACTATAAGTGCTAGATTCACCAAAATCTGTAGGGTTTGTACTATGGTGACTTACAATATGCGTACCAACTTTCAGCTTATTTGAACAAGGCGTTTAGACGCTAGCGTGTTCACTCACAGACATACACACATACATACACACACACATACATACGTCATCGCAAAAATAGTGAAAACGGACTCATTGGACCTCGAAACGTATAGAAACATCAAAATCTCAAATTCGGATTTTTGACATGATTACAATACTTTTATAGTGTTCGGAAAGTAAAAATTCTACTTAGTATCCTGCACTTATAAGTCCTACACTCATGTAAAGAACCGGTTCTTGCGATGATGACAAGCCTAACCATTTTATATCGTAATTTATATGTAGAATTTAGACGATATAGCACACTTCAGATAATTTGAGTTCATGTTAAAGAATTTTTACTTATGTCACTGTAAAAAATAAATAAAATACTAAGCCCTACACTTATTAAAATCTATACATTTCTTATGACGGTGATCTAAAATATATCTATTAACTTATTAGTAGAATCGAACAAAGCGTTATTACATTTATCGTGTTTATTCACACACATCCATACATCATTGTAAAAATTTGCAAAAAAGAATTCTGAAGACTTCAAAACATATAGATACAGCGACATCTCATAGTCTCTTTTTTACTTTCCGAACACTATAGTGAGGAAAGTATTGTAATCATGTCAAAAATCCGAATTCGAGATTTTGATGTTTCTATACGTTTTGAGGTCCCCTGAGTCCGTTTTCACTATTTTTACGATGATGTATGTATGTGTGTGTGTATGTGTGTATGTGTGTATGTTTGTGAACACGCTAGCGTCTAAAGGCTTTGTTCGATTAACCTGAAAGTTGGTACGTATATTGTAAGTCACCATAGTACGAACCCTATAGATTTTGGTGAATCTAGCACTTATAGTTTTTTTACAGGGACACAAAGAAAAATTCTTTATCATTATGGCCTATGGGACCAAAATCTTAAAAGTGCGATAGCATGTAAACGCCTTATTCAATTGAGCAAACATTTTATACCCATATTATAGGTCACAGATACTCAATCTGTATAGATTTTGGAGAATCTAGCACTTATAGTTTTTTTACAGGGACACAAAGAAAAATTCTTTATCATTAAGGCCAATGGGGCCAATTTTTTAAAAGTGTGATAGCGTCTAAACGCCTTATTAATCTGAGCAAAAAAATTGTACACATGTTATAGGTCGCATTTGCACCAACTGTATAGATTTTGGTGAATCTAGCACTACAGTTTTTTTACAGGGACACAAAGAAAAATTCTTTATCATTATGGCCTATGAGACCAAATTTTTAAAAGTGCGATAGCATCTAAACGCCTTATTCAATTGAGCTGAAAATTTGTATGAATATTATAAATCACTGTTGCACTAACTATAAGCATTTTGGTGAATCTAGCATCTATAGATTTTTACAGGGACAAAACGAAAAATTCTTTATCATTATGATCTAAGGGCTCAAAGTTCAGTAGCGTTAAATAAAACCTCGTGTGATATATGGAGAAAAACACACTCTATTATGGTTTTCTCTCTTTTGTTTGTTTAGCAATTCCTCTTTCTTTATTTTATCTACAAAACTGTTAGTTACTCAATGTTCGGAAAGTCGAGTGGAGTCACTCCAGATTTTTTCATAACTACAAAGTGTTATTACATTTATCGTGTTTATTCACACACATCCATACATCATTGTAAAAATTTGAAAAAAAGAATTCTGAAGACTTCAAAACATATAGATACAGCGACATCTCATAGTCTCTTTTTTTCATAACTACAATACTTTCTTTACATAGTGCAAGTTCCGAAAGTAATAAATAAAATAAAATGATTTAACCCCACGAGAAAACAAACAATATGTACAGTACTTTAAATGAAAAGTTGAAACAATGATCATTGATTAAAATAAAATAAAAATAATTTTAAGATAAAAAAAAAAAAAAAAAAAAAAAAAAAAAACTTTTTATATACCATGTTTTAAATTTTCTGATGAATCATAGAGCTCTTATCAATGTGCATAAAATTTTTTAAATGATAATGACGTCAATATTTGTGAGATGCATCATTTAACTTTTTATAATTTTTTAACGCTCACGTTTAATTAAATGTATTTATTTTTATGTCGAAAGAAAATGAACTCGTAACTTTTTTCGGTAACAATTAAATTATAGCTAATATTTTAATGGCTATTTTAACGCTATTAGGATATTATTTTGAGATTTCAATTAATTATAAGAAAACTAATCAAAAATTCGAAAATCTGACTTCGAAGTATTGTGTTGTCACTGGGTTCTGAGCTACTGTGAAAGTTTCAAACGTCTAGAAAGTAGGGAAGTTAGTTAAAATTCGATTGCAAGATTTGTACCGAACAAACAAACAAGAATAGAGGTTAATAAAAACATGGTAATAAGTTTATATATTAATGAAGTTTTCGTAAATTGTGTGTTATTTATTGTTAATCAGGGATGTTTTTAAAAGATTTGTTTACTTTTCCTTTAAGGAAAGGAAAAAAAAAAAAATCTTTCAACGCAAGTAACTAAGATATTTGATACTTCAAACTTTTTGCCTTCTGCTTTTTTTTTTTTTGTATTATTTTGTATTTGAAATTTTGCTTCTAATAAATAGAAATAAATATTTATATCAAAAATGATGTATGTAATTTCAGATGTTTCAATCAAGGTTTTAACGTTTTCTTGTTAATTTATCCTTTTATGTTATTTGTTTTACCTGGGACAATGGGCAGTCGAATTATTAAAACTTCTTGCTATTAAAATTATTTTTCACTAATTTTTAAGGTGTGAGATTTCTGTTAGGATTAATATAAATATGTTTCATAAGACTAAAGATTTTCATAAAGACATTTTTATCTAGTTATCAATAACGGAATAAAATTTAACATTCTTTATATCTACTGAATATTTTGAAATACAAGAAGTTTGTAAGTAATAAATTTAACAAATCTCAAAACAGCATTTATTTATTTATTTTTAAAATAGAATAGATAAATTAGAATAAATAATCGAAATTTCGATGTGTTTAAACTGTCAGTGTTAATAGTTTTTATTGATTTGTTTTAGAACAATAATATACACTTATAATATAAAACACAAAATCAAAATTATAATTTTTAATTCTTATCCTGATACTAATTTTAGTTTAAATTGTTTCTCTGAATGTAATTTGAAAACATTAAAAAAATGTTCTTGACTATGTTTTTAAAGCTATATTACAGTAAAGCACCGTTTATACGTCTTTTATATTTATACGCCCTTTTAGTGAAGTCCCAATTCATTCGTATTCATTTTAATGCAAGAATTCTTTGTTTATACGCCGCTAATATTGGGTATACGTCTTTTCCACTTTACTAAAATTTGCAAAATTTCTGGACCGGTCATTATTTTTCCATTCTAAATAAGACGGATTTTTTCTGGGAAGCATCTTAAATGTAGGAACGTAGGAAAGATCGAAGAATACTGATCAAAGAATCAATTGAATTCACAGTAGAATTTTTAATACTCAGATTTTCGTTTAATCTCATTTTATCAGGGTTACGCTGCATTTAACAAAATTAAATTAACATACATTACTGAGATGATTTAAAGCATGCTTTCGGAAGAAAATGTGTGCTTAGACAATAATGAACATACAAGACCTTACAGAAGTCTTCTAAAAACGTCCTGTAATCCCTCAAATTATGTCAAATTTCTTTCATATTCATTCAACAGACTGGACAAAATAAGGTATATATGCATTAAATAATTTATTTACAAGACTACGCACAATAATTCCGATGACATTCTGTAATCACACAAATGATGTTAAATTTGGTTTACATATTAATGAGTTAAAATAAATTAAATGTATAGTTTTTATTGGTGTATATAAACTCTGTGGTTAGTGTAAAGGAACACATAAAAGAATTTCGTACCATTAAGGTATATAGACGGCATTTCTTATAAGCAGTAGTGGCACCAAAAATTCCTCGACGGGGGAACACCACCTCCCCGACAGGGGGGCACTACATAAAGAGAGTTTATTATATGAGTATTTATCAAAATCTGCAATGCTGTCAATAACATTACTGTTAATATTTGTACCATTCCATTTGTTAGCACTTCCTCGTGGTTTTGGAGATCGTGCCACAGAGACACATTTTCTAAAAATATCGTGGTCAAAACGTGTTCTGTACCTCTCACAACATGTATATTGATGGAAAACTGGAAGCTGAAAATTTTTACGAATCCAATACTTTCTTCTGTTGAATATAGAATGGAAAAACTGGAATGCTCCAAATTTGTAAAAGGAAAGAAAAGTGCTGCTAAAAGTAGAAAAACTGAAAATTTTGTATTTTTTCCCCTCGAGAGATTTTAGGAGTATGCCTCGATGGGGGGGGGGGGGGGGCATGCAGTATAAATACAGGGTGATTATCATTAAAGTTACGATTTCAAAACGCTATAACTTGATATTTTACCAGAACAATTGTTAGGCAATGGAATTTTGCTTAGCAAAGGGGAAAAAAAAAGTTCCAAAATATACCGTTAATTATTCGTAAGATGTTTGTTTCATGAATCTCCTCTATTTCTCTTGTCACTATCACTGTTTTGCTGTAAACATGTATTCTTGTTTTTTTTGCTAAAAAAGGTGTCGTAAATTTTCAAAGTCTATTGTTTCCTGCTATTTTATTCTATTGCTAACAACATTCCTGCGTATAATGAATCTATTTGGGCATTTCTTTTGAGATTACCTTGACAGCGTTATCTGTACGTACATTTTATAAATACTTTATTCCTTCACAAAATAAAATTCCATTGCATCCCGATTGTTCTGGTAACATATCAAGTCATTTTGACCGTTAGTTTTAAAATTATAGCGTTTCGAAATCGTGACTTTAATTATAATCACCCTGTATTTCATTACAAAATCCCACAAGTTTTGCAGCATGTAATTCTAGCTCTACAATATATTTCAAATCAATAATCTCGGAATAGATTTGATAAGTCGTATTTATCAGAGTAGAAACTGTTTATTAAAAAAAAAAAAAAAAAAAAAAAAAAAAAAAATCAAAATATATTACTCGTGCTAATTTATGCACATGCTTTACTCGTGCTAATTTATGCACATGCTTTAAAATCAAACAAAAATATTAATAAAGCGCCAGAAAAAAAAAATATACACATCCATAAATAAATTAATCTGGGCTCTGTGATTAATGCTGCGGAGAGGTATATTTAGATATGAAGACTTATAAGAAAGGTAGATAAAAAACAGTGAGTCACTCAGTAAACGCGCAAAAACATGGTAAGAAAAAAAAAAAACTGTTTAGCATACGTTGAATCATTTTTCATTTATTTTTTCTTTGTGCACCAGTATTTGTTTTCATAATTAGTATTTATCCACTATAGGTTGTCGTCGATAAAATATTATACGTAAATACAAATTTTAAATATCGAATGAGAAAATCTATCATTTCAAATAAAATTGTTTGGATTAATGTAGCCCCTTTCCAACTTTATTTATAAAAATATGAAACATTGCCTTAATTTTTGTTCACAAACACACTTATTAATAAAGCATTAAAATGATCTATAAACTACAGAGAGCTTCAAAAATAAAGGTGATAGGCAAAGAAAGTTGGAGAGATTTATTTTATTTATATGCATATATCTTATGTTAAGTCAAAAATACAATTTTTCTAACTCACATTCCAATATTTTGCTCATTAAATCTATCAGGATTTTCTTGCCCTTTTCTTTTTCCTTTTTTTTTTTTTGTAGTAATTATTATCTCTATTTAAACTTTTTTCTTTTTTTTTTTATAGTAATTATTATTGATCATATTTGCTATATATAATCTCATCCATCATTGTTTCATAAATAATCCCTATTAATTTTTTAAAATCTTTTGCCTTGTATAAGGCTTCATTTCCATATGTGGTTTTTTGTTCATTAATCCACGTCTTCTTCCTGGTGTTTGATCATTGTATGAGAAATTATATTATATATATAGCTAAGATAGAGTTGTATTTTATTGATTTTAATTAATTCCTGAAATTATCAAATAAACATTTTTAAAAAATTCAATAGATACGTATAATGCTGAAAACAAAAAACAAAAATTTTTTTGTTTTTTTTTTGTTTAGACAGCTCAAGTAGAATAAACGAAGAAAAAAAGTTTAAATATTGATTCAAGTATTCAACTATTAGTGTTAAATATCGGTTTAATTGAACAAATGGTGTAAATATTTGTAGCATCATGCTTTCATATTCTTAAAAAAAGCATTGTATAATTTATCAAAAATTTAAATTTTAGTTAATACATTTTAAGAAAATTCAGAAGATTACACCACATATACAGGGTGATCAGTTTAAAAGAGTACCCGTGGATTTTTCTTATAACCCTTAAATCTGACGGATGTGGCAACTATTCTAACATTAAAGTATGATTGTTTGAACCTTGTTTAAGTTTGTGAGGCAATTTCTAACACTGTTAGACTGTTACAACTTTATTTGTGAGGTAAAACAGAAATGGACAATTTTTTTAATCCATAATTTTTTTAATCCTGTAATAATTTTATTTTTGAAAAACATTATTTAATTCAATTTTTTTACATTATCTTTCCTAACAGAAAAATGTTGAAATTGATCGCCACTATTTTGAATGCAAACATGAATACGTCGAACCAGGTTTTTGACGCACTTCGCTGCATTGTTGGGTTACTGACGAGATTTCTTCAGTTATGATCTGTTCTAATTCATCGATGTTTGCAGGACTTCTCTGGAAAAGCCTACGAAATGATAAAGTAAAAATGATAATAATAATGTAAATGTAATGTAGGAATGATAATGTAAAAAAAAATTAATTAAATTTTGTTTTTCATAAATGAAATTATAACAGGGTTGAAACCTCGCGTCTCCATTTCTGTTTTACCTCACAAATAAAGTTGGAAATTGTCTCCCACACTTAAACAAGGTTCAAACAATTATTGTTCAGTGTTAGAATAGTTGCTGTAACCGTCATTATTTAAGGGTAATAAGAAAAAACAACGGGTACTCTTTTAAATTGATCATCTTGTAGATATTTCGATAGATTCACATAACTTTTCAATAATAATCAATGCAGAAATGAATGGTACGTTTTTGTAGCTTAAAAAAATAAATAAAATTGTACCAAAACTACATATCTATTAATAATATTTTTAAAATAATAAATTGGCAACACTTTGCAAACTAAAACATTACATATCTAGAATTTCTACTAAATGTTATGACTATTGCCTGCAATTGATTATTTAAAAGAATTTTATCTTCCGATATTCTCAGTTTCAAAGTAAGAAGTTAAACATAGCAACTGTTCAGTGAAATATCGAAGTTGAAATGTGTAAAAAAGAGGATTTCAAAATTTTCAAATCATTCCAAAAACTCGAAGCTAGTATTTGAAGAACAAATCTTTTCCCTGGGAGACTGTATGTAAACAACAGAGGGGAACATATCTATTTAAGGAATTGAATAGAATGTTTCAGTTTAAATTGTCAGTATTTGAATATGTATTAAAGACTATAAATGGAACTAAAAGAATTGTCTTCCAATAAAGTTTATAAGGAATCATTTAAGCATATAATATTCTGAGAATGAGTTTCTGCCGATTTTGCCATATATTTAAAGAAGCTTTACTCGAGGAAAATAAAGAAATAGATAATGTTTTAAAACGCGGAAAAATTAAATATAGAATAGAAACACTGATAGCAATATAGAAATTTTTATTTATTAATTCACCAACCATGAAAATTCATTTTAGATAAAGTGGAGTGTAAGATTGATTTTTACACCAACTGTATGATTTTTATACCGATGGACCATATTCCCACTTTCGGTTCGAGGATACAAGAATATCAGCTGATTAGGCAAACAATCCTCAACTCTACCATAGCAAAGCATTGTGACTTACAAATTTTTATCTTGCAATATTATTTATAAGAGTTACAGATTATATGAAACTGAAGTAAGAGTGATATAGCGATACCTTTGTTTTGTTTTTAATCCAGTTTTAGTAATATACTTTAATATTAATGAACATATGTAATATTAAAAGTTGCCATGTGAACTGTGGCGATGTTAACAAATTTAAATGGATTTTCCATTTAATAAATTCCTTTATTAAAGTGATTGAAATTCTAATTATTTAAGCTTTGATGTCTCTATATATGTGTGTGTGTGTATAAAGTGTTCTTATTAATCTTTTATTCATTATATATATGTGTGTGTGTATGTATACATAAAATGATCTGCAATTTTACGATATGGAATAGTCTTAACTTTATCATTCGATTCAGTTGTTTACATTTCTCTTTTGTTCTTGTTTGAACATATATCTGATTATTAAGTTTCACTGGAGAAATATTTAGGAAAATGTTATGCGTAACAATAAAATGGCATCTTGAATCTAATTTGTTTACAAAATTTCGGCCACGTGTTCGGCGATTTTACCTACTGTGACGTCACAGGAATATTGTCGATTTCCGGCTCTGTCATTTTTCACATAATTGATATAAAAATTAACCTTATACTCCACTTTATCTAAAACTAATAGCAGTAATTTGGAAAATTAATGTTTAAAGGCTTCATTATTAAGCAATATCAAATGTGCAAAATAAAATACAAAATGTACCAACGTAGGCCACAAGTATTAAAAAAAAAAAAGTATCAACGTAAGCCACAAGTAAAAGAGTTATTTTAAATTTGATAAATTTTGTTTAAACTTAATTACAAGATAAAAAACTTTATATATATATACATAATTTTTTTTTAATTTTCTGTTGAATCATAGCTATAGAACTACATTAAGCACTTCATTAATGTATATAAAATTTTTAAAGTGATAATGACGTCAATTTTTGTGAGATGCATAATTTAACTTTTTACAATTTTTTAACGTTCACGTTTATTTAAATGTATTTATTTTTATGTCGAAAGAAAATGAACTCGTATTTATTTATTTTATTTTATTCAACAATTAAATTATAGCTAATATTTCAATGACTATTTTTAAATCTATTAGGAGGTTATTTTCATATTTTAATTAAAAGAAAACTAATCAAAAAGTCGAAAATTGGGCTTCGAAGTATTGTGTTGTCATCGGGTTCTGAGCTATTGTGAAAATTTCAAATGTCTAGGCCAGTAGCGCAGTTAGTTAACAATCAATTGCAAGATTTGTACCGGACAAACAAACAAGAATCAAAGTTAATAAAAACATGATAAAACAACTTGATATTGTCTAATATTAAATATAATAATTTTTTAATTGAATTCAGCTAGGAATTAAAATCTCTCATTAATAAATATTTTTAAGGAAGTATCAATTTAACAATTTTAAAAAAATTATCACAAGCAAAAAAGAAAATTTGAAATTACGATTTATTGAAAAAACTAGGACACTTTAGTTTAACGATAGCTTAATTTCGACACTAGTTATAATAATGCATAAATTTTATAGACGTTATAAAGGAAATAAACAATTTTAACTTTAATTATAGTTTTATAATAACTTTGTATAAGTGGTCTAACAAAAGATATATGCTATGCTAATAAACTAATCTTAACGTTTTACTTAGCATATTATATATAAATCAAAATAGATTTTAAAAGTTAAGATAAAGAAAAATAAAATTATGTAATTTCTTTTCAATGAATTTTGAATCTTTCTACTAATCATATATAATCTTTAATATATAACATATCTGCATAAGTACAAACTTTTTCAAATGTTAAATTTGGGAAAATTGTCATGTAACCAACATATTGGGAAAAAGAAAAAAAAAAAAGAAAAAGAAAAACTCTTAAAACAGGAATGCTTACATAAAATTAAATAAAATAAATAAATAAAAACTAATTTAGAAACCTCTGTAACTAGACATTCCATGAGGATAATAAAATATGTCGACTTAGCGAAATCTTACATTTTCCATCAACATTCAAAACTTTTTGGTGTCATTCATCACGTTTGATGTTTTCTAATCCAATAATGAACTTATCATGTTCTTAAAGCATTAAAGATTTTGGATTTGACATTTTATCATAGTTCATTTTTTAGCCATGTGAACGTATAGCTGAAAAAATTGCTGATTTGTACTCTTAATTTTTTTTTTTTTTTTTTTTTTTTTGGGGGGGGGGGGGGAAATAATACCCGTCATAAAAAAAAGACCTGTCATAAAGACCATTTATAAAAGACCTAGCAAATAAATTAATTAAAAAAAAAAAGGTTTTGCTTTCTTTTTAAAAAGGAAAAATAATGAAGTATGGTGGGTCATAAATAGACTGATACATGCATTATTAAAATGTCCATTCGGCAAGTTTTTTTTTTTTTCTTTCATTTAAATTGAAATTATACCAATCATATGAATAAAAAGTGTCAGGCAATCTGTGTTGAATTTTCACATGGGTCGCAGTTCTACTGCATTCCTGGGTATAGCAATTCCATTAGTATTTGACAGGATTATTAAAAAATAAGCTTTAATGTTTTCTAGTTCTTTTAAGTTTCTCTCTCATAAATGTATGTACAATTCATTTAACAAAATTTTATTTTAAACAGTTTTTGAAATTTCAAACTTTACTGTAATACTTTCAACATCACTTTATTTTATTTATTTATTTTAAGTGTATGCTCTGTATAGTATATATATTGTTAACATCAAATTCAGATTTTTACGTTATAAAAGCTTTAAGATTTTTTTTTATTTATAAGAATTTCCTTTTATTTTATTTTGAAAGTGATAGATGTGACAGAAATATAAAGATTTTTTCACCTTATAAAAGCACAAAAACAATGCAATGTACTCAGTTTTTATTTATTTATTTTTGTTTAACTATTGTATTTAATTAACATTCCATTATGAAGAAACCCAAGACAAAGTATCCATTCTGAAAGCATCGTACATTGTCTCTTTAAATTTATTAAGTTAAAAACGCGTATGTGTGTGCGCACACACACACACACACTCACACACACACACTCACACACATATATATATATATATATAGTTACGTATTTTTTCAGTATTAAAAGTAAATCATGCAAAAAATAATCAAAATTTAAAACAATTTAGACAAATGAATTTACATAAAGTTTGACATATAAATGAGCACAAATATTTATGCCAAAAAAGGGAGTTTTTATTTGAATTAAACAACTTCTCTTTTTCAAATTAGTTATTCTATAACGATATAAAATTTAATAATATTCAACTGAATGTTTATAGCAATAATAATGATTATATAGTGGGTGTGCAAATGCCACTGCCTACTAAAACGACTGATAACACTGGGTGAATTATCATGCATTTAGGGTTAGTTATTGGGGGATGTTCAGCTACGGAGATAAGTATTATAAGAAAAATTAAATATTGCTAAGAACTTCAAACCTAAAATAGGTATTAGTTTTAAGCTTAAAACTAAAACTAATTCAGAGTCGCTAAAACAATATTAATTTTCTATTTTATAACATAAAATATTCAGAGTTCATGTTTCAGAATACTCGCATAAGATTATTCTACAATGTTTCGTAAGAATAAAATTTAAGAATTTTTTTTTTTTTTTTTTTTATAAATGTAATAAATCTTGTTGGGTAATTTATAATGCTCTCACTCTAATATACATGAATATATATTATTCAAATGAAATTTTTAATTACATAGCTAAATTAATTTTTTTTATTCATGTATTCAAATGAACATTTTTTAAAATTACCATTACCTTTTTCGATTTTACGTATCCACTATTATGTGAACGATAAGTTACATATTAAAAATTTAAGAAGCGATGGTGCAAATAGTAGACGCGCAACTTAATATTATGAAACTTTAACGACAAGATTTTATCTTTAAAGATTCTTATGTTGTTAAAGTTATTTATGTGTATCTTTTCTTTTTCTTTTTTTATTTATAATTACTGATTAATGAATTAAGTTTTTATTTTTCAATTTTCATTTTTTCATTGCATGAGTAAAATATTTTATAATTTTTTATTTTTCACGGGAAAGCATATTTCATTTTATGTTTGAAAAAATAAAACGTAATTTCTTCTTCTTTTTTTTCTTTTCTTTTCAGCAACAATTAAAATTTTAAATGTCCACATTTAAAGCTTTTACCATGTTATTATTTTCACATTTTAATTAATTTAAAAAAATATAATCAAAATTTCGTCACAAATAAGTTACCAAATGAAAGGGGCATTTTTTTTAATCCATCGGTTTAATTAACTTATCGATCGAACAATTAGATTTTTTTAAATTAACTAAAGTATGAAAAGCTGGTGGCAACAACACACAGACAAACAGAAGAAAATCTCTCTTAGCCAATCAACTTACGTTCAGCCACGGACTTAAAAGAAAAAACTCTCTTAGCCATTTATATATAGAGATAGAATTTATTTGCACTTTTCTTTAGTTTAACATTGACATGACACTTATACATAAAAAATATGAACATAAAATTTTATTTATTTCTTTATAAATAATTTCTTTAAAAGTAAATCTTTAATAAGTACAGTCGGTCAAAAAAAAAACGAAACACCCCCACCTAACTCATCAGTAAATTGTTGCAGAAAGACACCGAAGGTACCATTCGTCAGGGAATTTTGTTCTCTTTTAAGCTAATTGGAAAAAAATAGCTTAAGGGGTCGTCTCCATATTGAAATCGTGTCAAACTTTAATTTTTTCAATGGTAACATATAATTTTGATTTCGGATATCGATTCTACAGTCAATTTCATCCCCAGATATAAATTTGGAAGTCATATGGTGTATAAGTTTAGGAGTTATACACGTCTAAACTTTCGAGCTTCTAATGTTAAAGTCTGATTACACATTTTTATTCATATCTCCTACATTTTTATTTTTTTTTACCTGGTTTTTTTTATGATGTTAATAACAGGTTTTCCAAACATATTTATGAGTTTCATTAAGATTTTAATGTTTTTTATCTATAGAATAAAAAATATTAAATTAATATTTTAAAAAATTATGTATTGTGACCTATAATTTTTCTAACAGATATCGATTTCTAGCACATTAAAATACGCGTATGCAAATTTGCAGCTCATTGGGCCAAATAGTTCTCGAGATATTCCAGAAAAACGATCGAAGATCAAGTTTGGGGGCCATATAACGATTACAAACTGTATTTACAAGTAGCATTCACAACAATCAGTTTTGAATTTTATTGCAGACGATATTAAGAAAAAAAAAGTTTTAATTCACTTTCATATATTTTTAATTATTTCAACAATGTTTTTTTTTTTTTTTTTTTTTTTTTTTCAGCTGAAATAAATTGGAATTTAATTCTGAAATAAATTGTATTATAATATTAGACATGCGATTTAAAAATGTAGTTTAACATTTTTTTTTTTTTTATTTATCTCTTTCCTTACTATATTATATAATGTTTTCGTAATTTTCTTTAGAAGAATTGTGATTTCTAATTTATATAGTCGCTATTATTAATAGTGTTGGAAATATAAATTAACCAATTAAAATAATATAATATTATTACAGAATAAATTATTTCTTTGAGTTGGACAGAACTTCATAGCTGAGAGATCAGATTTTTACTTTCCGAACTTACGTATGTAAAGGAAGTATTGTAATCGTGACAAAAAACCCGACCTTTGAGATTATGGGCTTTCTATACTTTTGAATTACACTGAATTCATTTTTACTAGTTTTCGATTATGAATGGGTGTATGTGTGTGAGTGAATACGACAGCGCCTAAATCCGCTGTTCAAATAAGTTGAAATATAGTAAGTTATTGTATGGCACCATAGCACGATCACTGTTGATTTTGGTGAATCTAGCACTTAAAAGTACTTTTTACAGGCACAAAAAAGAAATATTCTTTATCGTTATAGCCTATAGGGCCAGGTTTTTCAAACTGCGATAGCGTCTAGATACCATTTTCTTTTGAGCTAATACGTGTGTTATAAATGTCCGTCGCACAAAGTGTATAGATTTTGATGTATCTAACATTAATAGTTTTTCACAGGGAGACAACGAAACATTATTTATGATTATTGTTTATGGATCCAAATAAAATAAAATGCGATAGCATTTAAAAGCCTTATTCGTTTGAGTTAAAAAACTTTTATACATGTTAATAATCACTCTCGCACAAAGTGTATAAATTTTGATAAATCTAGCATGTAATTTTTTTTTTTTTTTTTTTTTTTTTCCTTTTTACAAGGACAGAAAGAAAAATTGTCATTATGGTCTATGGGCCCAATCATTTTAAAATGCGATAGTATCTAAACACATATTCTATTAAACTGAAAATTTATGCACATGTTATACATTACCGTCGCACAAATTGTATAGATTTTGGTAAAGATAGCCTTTATAGATTTTTACAGGAACACGACAAAAAATTATATATCATTACGATTTGTGGTTTAAAATTATATGAAGTGCAACAGCGTAAAAATTAAGCAAGGGGAGAAAATACAACTCCCTGTAATATTTTACCATATTACCATGTTTTTATTAACTTTGATTCTTGTTTGTTTGTTTGTTTATTTGTATGGTTTTTTTTTTTTTTTTTTTTTTTTTTTGTCCAGTACAAAACTTGCAATCGATTTTTAACTAACTTCCCGACTAGCTAGATATTTGAAATTTTCAGGACAGCTCACAACACGGTGACAATACATTTTTCTACTAATTTTAGTCAACTATTTCAGGTCCCACTGCCTTCGGCAGCGCTTATATGATTCGACAGAAAATTTATTTAACAAAACTTCCCGACTAGCTAGACATTTGAAACTTTCAGAATAGTTCAGAACACGGTAAAAATGAATTTTTTAAAATACCTTTAGCCAATTGTTTAGGGTATCTGCTGCCTTCGGCAGCGTTATCAGTACGAAGCTTCCAATCGATTTTTCACTAACTTTTCGACTAGCTAGACATTTGAAACTTTCAGGATAGCTCAAAACACGGTGACAATACATGTTTTTAATACTTTTAGTCAACTGTTTTGGGTCACTACCCGTTTATATGATTCAACAGAAAATTTATTTAACTTCCAGACTAGCTAGACATTTTAAACTTTCAGAATAGTTCAGAACACAGCGAAAAGGCATTTTAAAAATATTTTTAACCAACTGCTTCGGGTTCCTGCTGCCTTCAACAGCGTTACCAGTACGAAGCTTGCAATCAATTTTTCACCAACTTCCCGACTAGCTAGACATTTGAAACTTTTATGATAGCTCAAACACGGTGACAATACTTTTTTAATACTTTTAGTCAACTGTTTCAGGTCCCTACTGCCTTCGGCAGCGTTTATATGATTCAACAGAAAATTTATTTAACTAACTTCCTGACGACATTTGAACCTTTCACAATAGTTCAGAACACGGTGAAAATACATTTTTTAAATACTTTTAGCCAACTCTTTCGGGTCCCTACTGTATTCGGTGCATTTATATGATTCAACAGAAAATTTATTTAATTATCTTCCCGAATAGCTAGACATTTGAAACTTTCAGAATAGTTCAGAATACGGTGAAAATGCATTTTAAAAATATTTTTAACCAATTGCTTCGGGACCCTGCTCTCTTCGTTAGCGTTACCAGTACAAACTTGCAATCTACTTTTAACTAACTTCCCGGCTAGATAGCCATTTGAAACTTTTATAATAGCTCAAAACACGATAGCAAGGGATTTTTTTAATACTTTTTTCCAATTGCTCCAGATTCCCACTGAGCTCATTAGTGTTTATATGATTCAACAGAAAATTTAAAAACATGGTATATAAAAGTTCTTTATATCTTGTAATTATTTTTATTAACTTCACTTCTTGTTTGTTTGTTTGTCCAGTACAAATCTTGCAATCGATTTTTAACTAACTTCCCGACTAGCTAGACATTTGAAACTTTCAGGATAGCTCAGAACACGGTGACAATACATTTTTTTATCACTTTTAGTCAACTGTTTCAGGTCCCTACTGCCTTTGGAAGCGTTTATATGATTCGACAGAAAATTTATTTAACTAACTTCCTGAAAAGCTACACATTTGAAACTTTCAGAATGGATCAGAACACGGTGAAAATGCATTTTTTAATTCTTTTAGCCAACTGTTCCTGGTTCCTGCTGCCTTCGGCAGCGTTACCAGTGCAAAACTTGCAATCGCTATTTAACTAAATTAACGACTAGCTAGGCATTTGAAAATATCACCTACTTTTATTTGAATTTAGGCATTTTCATTAAAAAAAAATATCTATAATTTCAATCATGGACTGGATCCTGCTTCCTTCTTTACCAAATACTTCAACACGCACAAACATCAGCTACCTTTGATTAAATTAAATTGTATTAATATATATATATATATATATAAATAGAAAGAAAAGAAAGAAAACAAGATGCACAATAAGTATACAGTTATAGACTTGAACCTGCCTCATTATTTACCAAATATTTCGATGCACACAAATATTGCTTGAATCGATTACATTCTCTCGTACTAAATTTAAACAAAATAACAAATGAAGTCATGAACTGGAACCCGAATCCTTTTTTTACCATATACTATGACAGCGAACGCTAATTTTTCTGTATAATCCAAACTTTCTGCACCTCCGAAAACACTTAATCCCAAACTTTCATCAAAATCGATACATCCGTTTCCGAGTAACCCGAATTTGGGCGATATGTTGCAATTTGTCGATAAAAGTTTAACTGATCACGCCATTTTTTTCAAAAGATGAGAATAAGTCCAAACATTTTTGCATCCCTAAAAACACTAACCACAAACTTTATTTGAAATCACTATATCCATTTCCGATTAAGCCTATTTCTAAAGCTTGATGCAACTGGTTGATATATGGTAAACTGCGAACAATTTTTTTCTGAAGATAAGGATATGTCCAGTTCTTTAAGCACCCAGAAAGTTTTTAACCCCAAATTATCATCAAAATCCCTATATAAATTTCTAAATAAACCCAACTTCTGCTATAATTTGCAACTGGCCGATAAAATGTTAATTGAGAACGCGATATTTTCTGAAGATAAGGATAAGTCCAATCATTTTTTCTCATCAAAAAGCCGTAACTCCGAACTTTCATAAAAATCGCTTTGCCCATTTCCGAATAAACTCAATTTCTACCGTATGTTGTAATGTGTCGATAAAGAGTTAACAACGAATGCGACTGTTTCTAAAGATGAGGATATTTCCAAAAGCTTTTTCTCATCAAAAAGTCCTAACTCCAAGCTTTTATGAAATTCGCTATGTCTATTTTTGTGTAAACCGTATTTCTGGCAAACGTCGCAATGGGCTTTTAAAGGTTTAACAGAGAACAAGAAATTTTCTGAAGAATAAAATAATTCTAATCAATTATGCAACCTCAAATTTTCATCATAATCCTTATACCTATTTACAAGTAGACCCAATTTTTGTCATATGTTGCAATTGGCCGATAAAGGGTTAATTGAGAACGTTATTTTTTTTTCTGAAAATGAGGGAATACCATTCGTTTTAGCAGTCCCCGAAAAAACTTAGTCCGAAAAATTCATCAAAATCGCTATATCCATTTCCATGTAAACTCAATTTCTGCTATGTGTTGCAGTTGGTCAGTAAAGGGTTAACTATGAATGCTAATTTGTCTGAAGCAGAGATCCAATCGTCTTTTCTCATCAAAAAGCTCTAACTGTAACCTTTCAGAAAAAACATTTTCTCAATTTCCGTATAAAGATAATTTCTAACATACGTTGCATTTGGCCTTTAAAGGATTAACAACGACAAGGAATATTTATGACAGTGAGGATAATTTCTTCATCTAAGAATCCCCGAAAGCACTTAATGCAAAACTTTCATCAAAATCCTTATATCAGTTTCCAAATAAACCCAATTTATTTCATTTGTAGCCATTGGCCGATAAGGGGTTAACAGCCAATGCAAATTTTTCTGAAGATGGTGGTAAGTCTAATATTTCGAAAAAACTTAACCCAAAACTTTCATCAAAATCCCTAGAATCATTTTCGAGTAAACCCAACTTCTGCTATGTATTGCAATTGGCCGGTAAAGGGTTAACTATAAACGCTAATTTATATGAAGATGAAATCCAATTATTTTTTCTCATGAAAAAGCCCTGACTTAAAATTTTCATAAAAAATTGTTTAGTCCATATCCGTGTAAAGCCGATTTTTGACATACGTTGCAATGGCCTTTAAAGGGTTAACATAGACAGCAAATTTTTTTTTGACGATGGGGATAATTCCATTCGTTTAAGCATCCTCAAAATCACTTAACGCAAAACTTTCATGATATCCTTTCATCAGTTTCCGAATAAACCCAATTTCATTTGTTGCCATTGGCCAATAATGGGTTAACATCCAACGCAAATTTTTCTAAAGATGGTGGTAAGTCTAATATTCCGAAAACACTTAACCCCAAACTTTCATCAAAATCCCTAGAATCATTTTCGTGTAAACCGAACTTCTGCTATGCATTGAATTGGCCGGTAAAGGGTTAACTGTAAACGCTAATTTATCTGAAGATGAAATCCAATTGTTTTTTTCTCGCGAAAAAGCCCTAACATCGAACTTTCATAAAATTTGCTTCGTCCATTTCCGTGTAAAGTCCATTTCTGACAAACGTTGCAATTGTCCTTTAAAGGGTTAACAGCGACAACGAATTTTTATGACGATGGGGATAAATCCATTCGTTTAAGCATACTCAAAAGCACTTAACGCAAAATTTTCATCAAAATCCTTATAACAGTTTCCGAATAACCCCAATTTATTTCATTTGTTGCCATTGGCCGTTAAGGGGTTAACAGCCAACGCAAATAATTCTGAAGATGATGGTAAGTCTAATATTCCGAAAACACTTAACCCCAAACTTTCATCAAAATCCCTAGAATCATTTTTGAATAAACCCAACTTTTGCTATGTATTGTATGTATTGCAGATGGCCGGTAAAGGGTTAAATGTAAACGCTAATTTATCTGAAAATGAAATACAATTGTTTTTTCTCATGAAAAAGCCCTAACTTCAAACTTTCATAAAAATTGCTTAGTCCATATCCGTGTAAAGCCGATTTCTGACATACGTTGCAATTGTCCTTTAAAGGGTTAACAGCGACAACGAATTTTTATGACGATGGGGATAATTCCATTCGTTTAAGCATACTCAAAAGCACTTAACGCAAAACTTTCGTCAAAATCCTTATATCAGTTTCCGAATAAACCCAATTTATTTCATTTGTTGTCATTGGCCGATAATGGGTTAACAGCCAACGCAAATAATTCTGAAGATGGTGGTAAGTCTAGTATCCCGAAAACACTTAACCTCAAACTTTCATCAAAATCCCTAGAATCATTTTCGAAAAAGCATAACAGAAATCTAATTTCAATTAAAATCTTTTGAAAATGCGATAATAAAACATCAATTTTGAATGCCGGTGCCCCTCCTTCTCCCCTTCACACACACAGGTGTTAATAGACCCTCCTATGTTATTTTTTTTGGACAGAATATTTCTTATAGTTCGAAATTTCCACATTAACATGCTCATTGAAATTATATTCCTTTTGATGTATTTAGAAATTTGTAGATGAATGAAACGCATTGAATAATAGAAGAGAGCTCTAATAAATTCGTTGAATCTGACCTAAATGATAAAAAAATAAACTTCAAGATAACCCCCTAAAGAAAAACCTTAAATATCTCAGGAACCAATGTTGATATCTTCGTGCAAATTTATATCTAGGCTATTTTGATACTCTAGAATCGTTTTCTGTCGTCAAATTAGTGGGTTAACATTCGAATTTTCAAAGTTGGACCCATTTTTAATATGTAGGCGACCCCCAATGTCATTTTTTCCTACATACAAAAAAAGTAGACATAATTTCCTGACGATTGGTGCCTACTGCATGTTTCTGCAATAATTAGGTAATGAGATAGGTGGGGGTGTTTCGTTTTTTGTTTGACCGACTGTACATGTTTGAAATTTGACTTTTAATACAATTACTGGTCAATTAGGCTAATCTTAAAAAAAAAAAAAAAATTAAAAATGTGTTTGAGGTTTTGAAAATTTATTTTTTTATTTTTTAAAAATGACTTTTTAGTACCTGAACTATGAACACTTCGTCATATGAGTTTCCATCCTTGTTTATGAGAATTAGAAAAAAAAAATTGCCTGGTGGAGAAGAATCAAGAAAACAGCACAGTGAAAACATTAGCAATTAAATGATTAAGTTTCATTACAAATATTGAAATACATTACTCACACAAAGAGAGGATGATTTTTCCTTTGAGTTTATTTTCCATCTTTTACAGTATGTAGGCTACATTTGTTTTCCACAAAATTAAATGTTAAAGGAATTAAATCAATGTACAATCGAAAAATGGAAAACAAGATAACCACAATCTTTACTAATTCTTTAAATAAGAAAGGAAATCAAACTAGAAACTATCAACCCATTAATAATGAGGGTTCGTGTATAAAAATCCGCACCTGTCCAATTACGAGCTCTGTACTGCGGACCAAAAGTTATTTAGGGAAAAAAATTTTGTATAAATAATTTAAAAACATTTCTATCATGGAATAACATACTAATCTTTTTTTTTTTTTTTTTTTTTTTTTTTAGGGGGGGGGGGGGGTAATGGTCAGTATGAAATATATCAGAAATTTTACGAATGAGGAAAAACAGTAGAAAACATTTTGACAATGATATAATTATATTGTATGTACGTATATATATCGTAAAAGAAAGTCATTATGATAATATAATCTGGATGTTCGGTGTGCGGACCAAATGTAATTAATTCATTTCAATTAAATAAATAAAAAGCATACACATATTTATTTTATTTATTTTACTGAATGAACTAATTCACTAAAAGTAGAAATCTCATTGGAGCTTTTGTAGTTGTTTTCTAATTTAATATTTTAAAGCTAATCTTTATTTACTGTATAGGCGCACACATCATTCACTATTGAGGCCGTATGGATTTTTACTTTCTCTTACCCATAAGGTAGAGAAAGTATTGTTTTTTGGGTCAAATTTTCGAACGCGAGATTTTGTTATATTTACACGTTTTGAGGTCCCCTGAATACGAAAATCATGTTTTTAGAAAATGGTCTGTGTGTCTGTTATCAGCATATCTCAAAAACAAATTATGGCAGAAAGTTCAAACTTGGTATTCTAAATGTGTTTCATATATAGATGCTACAGTAAGCTTTTCGTTAAGATCAAGCAAATGGTTCGTGTACAGGGACAATCAAGAGAATCCTAATACATTACGTCTATGGGAGAAATTGCAGGTAAGTAGAGTTTAACGTCAATAGACTGCACTAAACCAAATGGAACGAATATATATATATATTGTAATAGAGATAGTCCACTGGGAAAAAAAAATTGTGTACGTAGGAGCCTCGCCTCCCCCTCTGGGGGGGAAGTCCCCCCTCGAGGGGAGTAAATTTTCATGATGGGTATCTTTCAAAAGAGCTCGCCAATACCTTTAAAATGAATGGTTGAACCATCGATCTGCGATAATTTAAAACAAAGTTATCGATTTTTTTCACTTTTAACGAAAAAAAATTTTTTTTTTTTTTTTTTTTTTTTTTTTTTTTTAATATTGAGAATAAAATTGACTTTTTTGGGATATTTAGTGTTATACTACTTCTCTAATATGGAAACCGTCTGCATTATCATTTTTAAAATAATAATTTTAATAAATTATTTTTTAAAGACCGAATTATTTTTTAATAACCGAATTAAATTTTATATAAATGTAGGTGCATTAATGGAACGGGGGTTGAGGGGGGGGCGTAGCCCCCTCACACAGAATTAATTATCATATAAAACTCTTCCGAAGCCTAATTTGAATTGTTTAACATAGGTTTACATAACATCGTTATCTTACCTCTTAATCTCCAACCTGTATTTATACTATTAAATTTCAGGGTAAGAGAAAGTCGTGTGAGTGACACACCAGATAATTTAAAATAATTATAATATAAAAAAAGTGGAGTCCGTTAATAGAAATTCCATTTTATTTATATATTCTGTATTAAAGTATCTTTTTGTTAAACTTAAAGCAGTTATTTTTTTTCAAACCGATTTCAAAACTATTTCAATATATATATATATATATAAATAAACGAAAAAATGTCCTTGTCGTTAATAATAATAATAAAAATATCTGGAGTGACTCCACTTGACTTTCTGAACATTGAGTAATTAATGGTTTTGTAGCTAAAGTAAAGTAAGAGTAGTTGTTAAATAAACATAAGAGAGAAAATTATAATAGGATGTTTGAGTATTTTTCCCCATACAGTTCACGATGTTTAATTTCTCGCTATTGAACTTTGAGCCCGTAGATCAAAATGATAAAGAATTTTTCGTTGTGTCCCTGTAAAAACCTATAAGGGCAAGATTCACCAAAATTCTTATAGTTAATGCAACAGTGACTTATAATATTTATATAAATTTTCAGTTCAATTGAATAAGGCGTTTAGACGTCATCGCAGTTTTAAAAATTTGGTCCCATAGGCCATAATGATAAAGAATTTTTCTTTATGTGTCTGTAAAAAAAACTGTAAGTGCTAAATTCACCAAAATCTATAGAGTTGGTGCAACTGTGACCTATAACATGTGTATAATTTTTTTTTTTTTTTTTTTTTTTTTTTTTGCTCAGTGTAATAAGGTGTTTAGACGCTATCACATTTTTGAAAATTTGGCCCCATAGGCCATAATGATAAAGAATTTTTCTTGGTGTCCCTGTAAAAAAAAAAATATAAGTGCTAGATTCACCAAAATCAATAGGGTTTGTTCTATAAGGATCTATAACATAAGTACCAACTTTCAGCTCATTCGGACAAAGCGTTAAGACGCTATCGTGTTCACTCACACACATACATACGCAACGCGAAAAATTCGTGTAAAATCGTAGATATTTCAAATAGGGAAGATCGTATCAAAACTGATGTTGGAGGTATACTACTAAAAAGCATGATAGTTCCAAATATAAATTTGCAACATTCTATAACTATTCTTTTTTGAGATATGCCTGATACAAAATCCATTTTGCAAGTCATGACTACAATACTTTCCTTACATATAGTGTTCGGAAAGTAAAAATGTGTTGGCATATAATAAAATTATCGCATAACATAATGCATATCATCTGTGTGTACTAAAAGGCAGACAGGAAATGAAATGATGAAATTTCAATTTTGAGAAAACAGTCATTTTTAAGCAATACACAAAGATATTCAAAGATAACCATCATTAGATAACCTACGTACCACTTAAACATATCCCCCTCCCCCCCCCCCAAAAAAAAAAATAAATAAATAAATAAATAAATAAATAATAATATATACGATCTGCAAAACACACAACATTTTAGATGATCACAAATATATTCTTTTTCGTTATTTTTTTTAATAATTTTCTTTTTAAAAACTAGACTATCGACCATGGAAAACTAATCAATACCATCTGTGGATTGTTAAAAAGAAAGAAAGAAAAAAGAAAAAGACCGACTCTACTGAAATTTCACAATTTTGAGAAAACAATGATTTTAAGAAATACATGAAAATAGTAAAAGAACAACCATCTCTGTTTCTATAGAAACTACGGTAGATGTAAAGATCATAAGAAAACGGCCATCTTTGAATACATAAAATGTACACATGTTATTTTTTTTTTTTTTTTTTTTTTTTTTTTTTTTTTAATTAGGAAATATAGAACGATATTTGTGAACGATATTGTTCAAATGATAAGCCTCTTTCATGGAATACTAAATATAATGAGAAGTTTACAGCATAGTTTTGGATTGCACCTGTTTCGTATCTGCAGAAATGCAACCTACATGCCCAACTGATCGATAAAAGGCTTCTTGTTAAAGAACTGCGTCAATATGAGCTCTCGAACAAAATAAATTTTGTTTCAAGGATTGCGGACAAGCAGAAATTTTTAAATTTCGATTATGGAATATTTTGCCAAAAATCACATAAGATTTTAACATATGTGTTTGTGAAATAAAAACAATATATAAAATGTTTTAACCATTTTTTTTTATTTTTTTTTTTATTTTTTTTTTTAGATATTTGAATATTTCTCATGATAAAGTATTTTATATATATCCTGCTGTGTTTTAAAGTTAATTCCATGCAATACAGATTTTTTTTTTTTTTTTTTTTTTTTTTTCATGCAATCTTCAACTAGCAATATTTATAGATTGATTGTACATATTCCTATAAGCATATTAATCATATAATCCATGGGAGGACTAATGCAATCAACAATTAATGCATGTTAGTTTCAGCATAAAATGTTGCTAGACACACATATATAATATTGAGAAGCAACTAAAACAATGTCAAATTCACTTGAATAATTTTTAAAGTATTTTAAGGGAGGGGAATTATATAAAAAAAATAAAATAGAATGTTCTCTAGAAATTTATGTCAAAATATTGAGTTTGAGTAGATGTAACATTAGATTCATTTTGAACTAAAATGAGAGAAAATATCAACTACATTATCGCATAATTAGATTTTAAATACATACTTCTTCATCTTGAACAATATAAATTATGGTTTATGTTTTTAAAAGATTTAATTAGCAATTTATAAGGTTAAAATATCACAACAACATTAAAATATTTTCTGAAATGCAGACGATTTTATTTTTAAGACAGAATACTTTTAATGGTTTATCTTCAGTCTTCAGTGGTTATCGTTAGTCTATTTTAACTTTTTTTTACTGGTATATTTTGATTGTGTTTTCCTGGTAATCTATATTTATTGGTTTAAAACTTTTTTAAATTTTATTTTCAACTTTTAGGTACAAATACTTTAGTAGAATGAAATTAAAATGACAAAATGATTACTGAAATGTAATATTACGAAAGAAAATCCATTTTATTAATTTTTATTAAAAACACTTTAAAAACACGCAAAATTAATTTATATTTAAAATATTTTTAAAATATTATCCTAAGCTTTTCGTTTTGAAATTCCAAAGCATCATCAGGGACTTTTATCTCTTTTTTAGAGATATTGTTTAAATACATTTTAATTTACAGATTTAGTAACTTTTCAAATATCCATAAAAAAATTTATTTATTATTTTAAATCTATATTAAAAAAAAAAAAAGAAAGAAAGAAAGAAAAAGGAGATAACAAGTATACTCTATTTAAATATAGAATTCGGATATTTTATGATTAAATCGTTACTGGTTCAGCTGTTTATTATAGTATTTTAAATATGTTATATGAGTTATCCCAATTCAACATATTTTAGATAATATGATGAGGGTATTTTTCAGCGAGATGTATGTTTAAAATGCATAAATATTTACATGAAATAAAAAACATATTCAACAAACTAAAGAAATGTCCATACTATCACTTTGTAAATATCAATATTTACATTTTCATAAAATATAAATTTATAATTAAATACTTTTATTTGAACAGTTTCTTTATAATTCATTATATTTCAAGTTGTGACTTTAAAAGATAGTCATATTTTTCTCAATGGAAAAAAAAAGCACATTTTTCACTGAAAAATCGTCATGATTTAGGCTTGTATGTTCAAACAATCAAAACGATCTAAGAAATATTTATAAAGAATCACCGTATTTTTTATATTTATTTTTTATATTCATTTCAATAAAATGAGTTTAAATTAAACAATCTTTTTGATAATTTTGATACTCACCCCAAGAGAGACGCAGTCCTCGCTCCCAGATGGAAACTTAGCTATAAATTTACTACCAGCTTTTTCCTCTGCTGAATTGAGAGGTCTGAACCGGCAGACCACTTTGATGCTGCATTCTGATGGATTTTCATTCATTTTTATACACTTTTAAAAACCTTTCAAAATCCACACAGAAGATGAATAAAGTGCGGAGTCTGACTCCTTTACACGCTAATACACAGATGCATCTTTGGTTTTTCTTGTAATCAGACACACTCTCTTATAGTATTTAAGTGAATATTTCTATCTAAACATAAGAGGGATAAATGTACAAAAATCCTATATTTTTAAACAGAAAGATGAGTTATTACGGAGAAGAGAAAAATTGAACTGGGGGAAAAACTCGACGGAGAAGTTACTGGCTCTTGGGCTGCTTCATTTCGCTAACGCACTAGCGCGTCTTTCTCAAATCGGCTCTCTATGAAATAATGCTATTAGGCCTCCTTGGGCATAAGTGAGACTAGTCTATTATTTTCACACGGGGGTGTATGGTGGATTGACTTGCATGTCTTCTACAGCGAAGCGAACTTGGAATTGGAAACTAACTGTGGAAATCCGGTTGATGTATGCATGTCGCGGATTAAGAATTTTTAATCCGTGCTGCCTGTGCTAAGAGAGATAGCTTAATTTTCTTTGATAATATAACTAAAACTTCTTTAATTCTGAATTTTTGTTATAGCTTGCTGCGCATAGGATTTTTTTTTTTTTTTCTGACAGCAACAAACGTTGTTACTTTTTAATCACGTAAATATTTAAAAATTACAAGATTAACTGATTTATTATTGAAACTTCAATAAAATATTGTGGATAATCGTTTCAAATAATGATCCTGATAATATTTACATTTAAAAACTTATGAATAAATGTCGCGTGTGTTTTAAATATAAGTATATACAGAAATTTTATTTTAATATAAGAATTTTTTTAATAAATAAGGAATATGTATATAAAAATTTAATTTTTTTTTTCTTAAGTACATATTTTAAAGATAATTATTAATAAAAGCATATTTATTATTTAATGCATAGGAATTTCAAAACTCTGAATCAGTGTAAGTGGACAACAGATTAATAAGAATTTAGGAACATTTTAAACTTATTATAATATAAACTAGCAAGCCAGGCTGCAGCTAGAAAAAATGTTTGGGGGGGGGGGGGGGGTTAAAGCTTTAGTACAGAATATTGAGTATTAAAAATGACATATAACTGAAATTTTTCACAAATCTTCAAAAATACCCCTCCCTTCCCTGGCTTATAGCCTTACTACTTGCATTAAAATTACCTGTGTGTATTCAAGTGTTTGTTTTGTCATATTGTTGTATAGAAAGGGGGGGGGGGCTGAGATCAACTAAATTTTGTATACATGTGTATCATTACAAAATCTAATTCGGTATTTTTCCTGTTTGAGGACCAGGGCCTGATTAAGGGGGAAGCTCGCTCTTCACACATTATTTATACTTACACCGTTATTTTTTAACAAATACTTTCCTCCTATAATAAACAGAAAATTTTCATTAAAAATTATTTTAAAAGAATTCTGGTGTCTAATAATAGTGAGAAAATTAGATTGTTTTACACCGTTCATTTTTTATAAAAAATGTTTCCTCGTCAAAGCGTGGAATTTCTATGACATGAAGTAAAAAATAATTGTAAAAATATTCCGGTATGAGCGAGCTTCCCCCTTAATCAGGCCCTGTTGAGGACTGATATTTCACAATCTAGCAAGTTTATTTCATGGATCTGTAATAAACTGTCTAATTATGTCTAAAACATTTAACTAAAGTAGAAGCAATTATAAAAAAGTAATTAAAAGTATTACAATAATTTTTTAGAATGTAACAATAATAATGTATATATTAATAGATTCAAACCAAATGAATTTACAATTTTTTTTTTTAATTATTACAGATTTCTTCTTTATGAATTTTGTAAAGGACAAGGTCATACCCAAAGGGAAGGGGGGGGGCACCTTTGAAATTCTATAGATTGTCGAAAATTATAAAGTTATTCTTCATTTTTAACACTCCTTATTATGTTCTGAAGCCTGAACCCTCCTCTGACACTTTTCTTTCTAGCTATGGCCTTGGTGAAAGAAGATCTTGAATGGTTTAGTCCTGAGATAGTACTATTCTTAGTTCTTGCCATGTGTGTGATTTACCAAACTGCAACTATGAAGCACAAACAGAAAAGTTTCTTTGTATATGAAACCTGATTTTGAATTTTGCTTTTGAATTATTTTATGTTTTCCAAAACCTGTGAAATTGATGTCAGGGTAAAGACAATATGTATATTTTCACATGTAGAAAATGAATATGAAAAAACATTGTGAAATTGACATCATTTTAAGATTTTTTCATATCTTAAAATGATAATTATTAAAGATTACGATTTGATAAATTCTTAATAATTTATCACATCTTAGGATTTTATCAAATCTGTGGGAAATGACATCATGGTTTTGAGGCAATATATATTTTCATGTGAAAATGAATGTAAAAGAATATTTTGTGAAATTGACATCATATACTGAAAAAAAGTATGTGTTTCTATTTATTTTGAAATAATTGAAATTATAGCTATAATAAAAAATTTACTTTTTCTAATAATATCTGTATTTCACATAGTAATTGACCTCAGTTTTGAATTCAATATACCAGGTTGAATCTGCCAGCAAGTGTTAGTTTGTATGGTCAAATTTTTTATGGGATGCGAACAGGCTGGTGGTGTTAACCAGAGGGGGGGGGGGTTGTCATAGGCAATTGTGATTATGCGTTTGCTGTATTAGAAAATTTTCTGATCTATGGAAAATTTGTTTGGTAGTATTTGCAGCAATCAGATTTGTTTAAAGCAACATATTGTACACCCCCCCAAGTACGAGTTTACTATGGTCGAATATTCCGGAGGTCATTAATTTGAAAGAATGATTAACTAACTGCTTAAAAAAGTGGATATTTTCAAAAGTGTAAAACATATTAGGAGGAGCAAGAAAGGGGGGGGGGGGCAAAGGTACTAAAATGTGAAAATAATGTATTGAAAATTGGTATTATTAGGTTTTTAAAACCAGATAAATCATATGCCACTCACATTTCTGGAGAAAAACATGGAAAACCAAGAACGACTTCATTCTTTTACATTTTGCAGATTTTTGAATTCCGATATTCAGGTTACATTTTGTTCTAAGATTTTTTAAACGTTATTCAGATTGGAATTATTCAACTTTCAGAGAAAAACACGATAAAATCAAACTCAAATCTTTTTATAACAATGTTTACATTACTTTTGTATCTCAGCTTCTATTTAACAAAATTTCATAAATAATATATCATTTTAAAACTTATTTGAATTGGAATTGAAGATTAGATGTCAAAAATCTGTCAGATGGCAGTTCTTTAATATTGTAAAATTTCAATAACTCCATTCTAATTATGTTTGAATTGCTTATAATACATCATCCCAAAATTATTTAAAAATACTTTTATTGCAGACTTTTAAACTGCCTTAGTCGTAATCAAAACAGTAACGAGCTGCAACCAAACTAACCGCGAAAGCGAAACAAACTCATTGCGGCTCCCCCAGCTCCTAGCTCTCATTTTCTCCGTTACCACCTGCACGTATAATAAACTCGCCCGTTTCGTAGAGAGCCGATTTGAGAAAGACGCGCTAGTCGCTAACGCTACACGCCGCTTTTCCTATCGGAGAATGGCAGAAGGGTTAATAGAAATTGAAATTTTTCGCCAAGGCCAAGCAAAATCGCCAAGAGAAAGCTAGTTTTGGAGATTTTATAATGTATTAAAAATTTAATAAGTGTATTACATATTTTCGTTGTTTATAAGACTGTTACGGGGACGGTGGACGTTGAAAAACGTTTTTTGAAATTGCTGTCTTACAGTTATAAAAGTTTGCGTACATATACACTGAAAATTTATCAATATTAAATGTATTAAAATTTCTTTTAAAAATATTAAAATTGAAATTCAAAATTTTTTGAAAAATTTAAAATGCTTCATGCGATTGAGTTTTTAAATTTCCCGATCTATTTTACATTATAATAGTTTATCGATATATTCTAATCGTACTTGTGCATTGATTTATGGATTGACTGATAAGTTGATTTTTTAAAAATATATTTGTATGTTTAAATGTCAAAAATCTCCATGAAATTTCTGCATTCAAACATAATATATATATACATATATATTTAATTAAAATATAAATTAATCCACAAAGTAATGCAAGAGTTTCTTTTAAATGTATTATTAAAATATAATAATGTAAAAATTCGAGAAGAGATTTTAAAAAATAAGTTTCATAAAACATTTTAAAATGAAACAAAAGCTAAATTTTCAAATCTAGGGTAAGTGCACCAGTGATTGACATTTTTAGAGCAATCTCTGATGTTTTTAATGTTCTAGTCATCAGAAAATATTTTTAGAAATCTTAAGTTAGTACATATGGTATGAAACACATTCAGAACGATATATATGTTAAAATATATACATTTGATAACAATTATTTTTTTAATGAATTTTTATTTGGCACCCACTCAATGATCCAGTAATTGACACTGCCAGTTTTTCATTTTATCATTAGTTGGCCCCCTATGTTCCAGTGTTTGACACTGCTAGTTGTTCATTTTACCAGTTATCAGCACCCTATTCTCCAGTGTTTGACACTGCTAGTTGTTCATTTTACCAGTTATTAGCACCCTATTCTCCAGTGTTTGACATAAATTGTTAAAATTCTTATATGTAAAATGTATGATTTTCTTATTTTTCTTATTTATTAATTATTTCGGGATAGATGTCAATTACTGGAGCATGTCAATCACTGGAGCACCTACCCTATTATTTTTCATTTCAATAGTTTTCGATAAATTTTAATATACTTAATACTGATTCGTTTCAAACCTTATGCAAACCAACTTTCACAACGCTAAGACAGTAATTTAAAAGAACAATCCTGTGTTTTGCCAGTCAAAAGCACCAGTCATGAGAAAAATAAGTTTTTAGAAAGGTTTCGGATTTTTATTTGAAAATTCATTAACTTAAAAAGATCATAATTAATAATTACGGGTATTATTCTTAAGGGTAAAATCAGCATAATAATGTTTTAAAATTTCTACCAATATTTTCAATCACGTTTCTAAGTTTGACGTGGACATACGTTGCTGATACTTCTGTATTTCATATTTAAATATTTTTGCGATTATTTAAAAAAATAGATTTCAGATGTAAGCGTTATTTCAATCCACATAAAATTAAATTATTTATTATTTTAATTTATTTCGGATTTAAAAGTTTATAAAACATTGTAGTGAAAGTTTCTGAAAAAGAAAAAACTCAATGATATTACATTTATAAAGTTTTGTGGTTTTATATTATTCTGTCATTTATAACATGAATTAGATAATTACAATTAAAGAAAAATTAAATGTTTTTAAAGAAGATTAAACTGATAGAAAATTTTTCTTTGGATCAAGAATTTTTGTGTTTTCATTCTATAACAGATACTTATCTGAATGAATTATCAATATTGTTCCAAATCCTATTATCTTTCATTATTTTTACTAATATATTTTATTGTTTAGAAAACAAATACTCACTTGGACGTTTGTCTTATGTTTTAATCGATAAACACTAAGAATAGTTTGAAAATCAGAAATCGGTAAATATTTTTTAAACGCATAATTGGTATTAAAAAATACAACAGTTCCTGATAAATAATTATAACAGTATATGCATTTTTATTGTTTTCTTGAAACATCTTTCGGACAAAAATATTTGTTTAATGACTTAGTAAACTAAAATAACCTCTTTTTTTTCCTCTTAAAGGATTTTTGTTGTTTTTGAACAAAAATGATTTTTTTTTTTTTTTTTTTTTTTTTTTCATTTAACATCATGGGGTGAATAATTCAACTATTTTGTTTTCCTTCTCATTCTTTTCATTATTCTAATGAAAAATTATATATATATACCAAACAATACATATAATAATTTTTATAACAATTGATGTGATTAAATTTAATTTACTAATATTTCATAAAATTACAAGTGACAATTTCTTTATAAATTGACACCCAAAGATTATTTTAAATTCTGCCAAAATTTTTTCTTAAATCTATTAAACCTCCACCCTCCCCCCCACCTCCCCAAAAAAAGAAAGGAAACATTTATATATTTGTACACATAAAGAAAAAAGAATTGAATCTGGTGACTGCTTTCGGAAATTGGTGTATGGGTCTTACAAAAATAAATAATCCTTATAATTTTACACTGCCTCATTATTTTCAAAACTGTATTTTTAAAATGCTCTTTTCTTCAATTTTTAGCACTTAAAATGAAAACTAAAATGAAAAATCTCCTTTCATAAAAATAAATAAAATAATGGTATGATCGTCGTCATTAAATTCTGATTTCAGGAAAGGAGAAAGATTCTTTCTCAGTGAGGGTAGTCCACTGATTGAAAAAACAGTTTTACAGGCGTCGATCAATAAAGTAGCTGATGTGTAAAAAACGCATTTTATAACACAGAAAAGGAAAAAAAAAAATGTCAGCCAGAACTATACTTTTTCCCCCTTCAGGTTATTAAAATAAAATAAATAAAAAATAATAATCTGATATGGCACTCACACGACTTTCTCTTACATTCTGTTTCCATAATATAAAGGCAGATTGCAAATTAGTGGGCAAGATAACAAGTATTGTATATAAACCTGCGTTAAAACAATTCAAATTAGGTTTCGGCATTTTTTATTTGACATATAATCCTGTGTATGGGTGAGTGGGTTGGGGTCTGTACCTACGTTTATACACAACTCAACGCCATTATTAACCCATTTCCTGCCATGATCCCCAATTGGAGATTGCCCCCTAACAGCACAGTTAGGCTTAACTTATCCACAGTACATCTTAAGGATGTTTCTGGGATGTCTTTTCATCCAGAAGACATCTTGAAGATATCCTGGGGAGGTGATGTGCTGTCTGGGTACATTACTATGCATTTTGACGTCATGCAGCACCTGGGTGGCCCATTACGGGTGTCATGAATTCCTAAAGATTGCAACTGAAGGTAAAATTCTTAAAAACCCACATGAACTCACGAGTTTATTTTCCTTACTCTCTCATTACTTTTTAAAAAAAGTAAAGTAATGTGGTTATTTTCAAAGCAGAAAAAAGTTACTTAGGAATAATTGTTTTTCTTGCACAGAATTTATCTTAATCATTGGTAAGTAATTAATGTACAGGGTGGGTAAAAATCCGTAAAAACTTTAAAAATTCATAAAACACGAAAAAATAACCAAAATAAAAAACGGTTTGCAGGTTTATCATCGATAAGTCACGGGATTTTTTTTAAGATAAGAAAATAATAATAATAATAATTAAAAAAACAGCCGATAGGTGGCGTTTCTTACATAAGTGAATGAAAAGACAAGCAAATAACAAAAATAATGTTACCAAATCACTTATTATAGCTATACACTCCTTCTCATATTTATAAGGACACTTTATGTTTTGAAATAACTAATGTAAAAATAATTGTCAACAAGATTATACTAAGTGTACTTAATATATCTAGTATTCTAAAAACCAAAACTGCTATAATTTTTTTAATATGAAACAAAATTAATAAAAAATAATGCAAAATATTTTTTTCTACACGTTTTTAGATGTTCATAATTATAGGGACAATCAAGATTTTTTTGTTTTATTTAACTTACTAGCGGATAAATTACAGTTAACATGCGAATTTGTTAAATATTTCTGAATTCTTTTGTGTGGTCCTGTAAACGAACGGTAAATGATTTTTATACCATATTCTATACTAAATATGCTTTTATGCATACAAAATATATATGTTTATTTCCTTTTATTTAGTGCAGTCTAAAGATTTTAAACTGTAACCTACCGGAAAATTTCCCATAGACGCAATGTATTTGAATTCTCTTGGGTGTCCCTGCACACGAACCATTTGATTCATCTCAACGAAAATTTCGGTATAGCATCCCTATATGATACAATTTTAGAATACCGAGTTTTAGCTTCCGGATACCATTTATTCTTGAGATATGTTGATAAGAGACATAGAGACACATACAGAGAGACATACAGACTAACTGCTAAAAGCAGGAATTTCGCATTCAGGCTACCTCAAAACTTATAACAGAATAACTTGTAACATATATAGTCTGCCCTAATCAAATGATATGAATATATTTTAAATGCTTAAAAGTATGTTTTGTGTAGATTTGTGGTATGGAAATCATTCATCATTCGTTTAGAGGGCTACCCAAAGTATCTGGACATATCAGGGCTATACTTGGAAATTGCTTGAGTGTATTTCATTTGGTGTTAGGTGTTTGTTTTTCACATAAAACTAAATTTAAGTACACAATGTAATGTGCATATAGTTTATAGACAATATACAGGCCTACCAAAATTTAGCTAAAGGTTCTTCTCTATCGAATGTAATTTATGAAAGTGCTTTGCTACATTGCATTATGCCGAGAAACGCTGCTCAGGAAGTAA
>OZ005649.1:4348700-4510276 GCA_963930645.1 Salticus scenicus | reverse complement strand
AGGACTTATAGTATTTTCTTCACTAATAAGGAGAATTTTTATACATTGCAGCCTATGCGCTCAAACTATTAGAGTTCGCTTCAGTAATGTTAAAATGTTTAAAACATAAAAAAGCAAATAAATGTTTGATTTTTTAAGTTTTCATTTATAGTTCAGTGATGTACAAAATAACTTGGATACATTAAGATATATTTAACGACATACAAATTTTGGAAAAATAGTCAACATTTGTTTGCTTAACGATTTCTCTTATCTTATACTATTATGTGAGCAATATTTTATATATATATGTATATTTCACTGTTCTCGAAAACGGTAGCTCGGACTTTCACGCGATTTAACACAAAGGTGCCCTCCGAAGGATCATTGTGCACATCGAAGTCAGATTTTCGAATTTTTGATTAGTTTTCTTTTAATTAATAAAAATATGAAAATAAATCTTTCCATTTCAATAATGACGCAGAATGGAGAATCTTAGGCGAGATTTGATTGGTTTATTTTATTTTCATTGATTTGAGTGTATTTTACATTGAACTTGAGCCATGTTTTGATGATTACGAGAGATTGATTGGTTTATTTGATTTTCATTGTTTGAGTGTATTTTACGTTGAACTAGAGCTACGTTTTGAGGAATTACAAGAGATTTGATTGGTTTATTTGATTTTCATTGATTTGAGGTAGGGGTGTTCAGTGAGGCTTTTTTGGTTTTAGCATGCTTGACTGTGATTGCTGCGAAAAGGAGTTTCGTGCGTTTTCAGATTCATTCACAGCGAGGTAGGGGTGTCCAGTGATGTTTTTTGGTTTTAACATGCGGGATAGTGATTGCTGCGAAAACGACTTACGTGCGTTCTCTGATTCGAATCGTGACTTTTACTGTACGAGTAACAGCTTCAAATGTTTCCAGAATATTTGAAGAATTAACATTTCTATTTGTCTGTTTTCGAGTATATTTTTTTTAATAATAGTTTTGTTACACAGATTCGAGAAGTTCAAAAAATTTTTGCTATTGTCAACGACATCCCATACTAAAGCTGTGAAGAAAATAGTCGCCAATAGAAATATATTTATTTAAACGTTTCAATTATTCATTTAAAAAGAAATCCTTTAAATATAGTGCCAAGCGAAGCGGGCGAAGCCTGCTAGTTTAAATTAAATTTATTTAAACAACCATTAGTTACTAAATGTTCGGCAAGTCGAGTGAAGTCACCCCAGATTTTTCATCAATAAAATGAGAGAAGACCTTTTTTATTGCAATAGCATGGAAAACACTACGAAATGAAAACATCTGTGTTCTAGAATTGCGAAGTTTTTCATTGACTATTTGAATAAATAGTTGAATAAATTTTATATATTTTATACAAATAATACCTGTGGGGGTTACCGAAGCGGAAATCCCCTCCCTCCGCAGAGGAATAATTTTTAATCATCAATCAAGAATATTTTAAATAAATGTTATAAATGAAATTCTAAACGGAAAACTTTTTATTCAATGATACAAGTATAAGAAAACGATTATAATGTGCCGATAGAAAATAAACTTTGTCGGCGCCATTTGCGGAAGAAGACATTTTATTATTTTCTGAAAGTGAAATTTAAATAGCAAAGTTTTCGAGTAAAAGCCTGGAAGCCATTTTGGGAACTTTTAAAAGAACAGATCCTATTCACTAAAAGTTAGTTTACACCATCAAATGATTGAAAAGCGAATCCATTTTTCTCATTATGTTTATTCACTCGCCATAAAAGATTGAGTTCTTGGAATTGGGAAATTTTCGCAGCTATTCAGTCTTGAATTATTACGAGTGATAAACTTACCTAACTGATGGTGCATAAACTGATTCATCTGAAGGATTCAGGTTTGAAGTTCAGGCTTTACTTTCCCCGTATTCCGGTTTGTTTTATCACATTCGCGCGCTTTAAAGAGCTCGAACCGACCTGGAATTCATATGAATTTTTATTATATTTTTAACCCTCTATTTTATAACATCAGATTTAGCGCATCATTCTGGAGAGTTTAATAAAAAATAAAAACTTTGCTAACAACTTTGTTAAACATATCTCTAAAACATTGTATGATAAAATGCTAAAATTTTATATATGACCTTATTAGTGTATGAGGCGCATTTTATTCATACGGAAAAAATTTTTTCGTACATAAGTCATATTAAAAATTTTAATCTCGTAATTTTTAAAATTGAGCCCTATAACGTCTTTTAAGTAAATTTATGAAAATGTGTAACTTTTTCTTTAATGCCTATATGTATAACTTTATATGTGTATATACCATCAATGTTTAAGGAATTAAATCCAAGATCGAGTGTGTTTTTTGGAACTCTCTGTATATGCAGTATACATAAGGAAAATGTCTTTTATCTTTGAAACCATTTTTCACAAACATATACTCTAAATTACAAAAAAGTTTCAAATGAGGTAAACATTTCATTGTATATTATAATATTTTAAAAATTATAAAATCTAATCTTGTAAAAATTTCAAAATTTAACATTCTCTTGAGGTCACTCACTCTTAGTATATCGTAAAAGATTATATGTCATAAAAAGTTGCACTTATCCTAACAAACGTAACAAAAAGAATTTCACTTTTGTCATATGAAAAAATGATTACTTCGGAATTTATATTTATATTTGGATTTGTTGGGTTGCTTGTTCATTGATAACACATACATCAGACTTGTATACTAGGCTCGAAGTCCGCTTTTAAATTTAAATAAATAAATATAATTGGCGTAAATTTCAATAAAGAGAGGGTTCCTCTAATTTCTCAAAAGTTTTAAAATATCGAATAACAATAAAAGATATCATTTTGAAATGATAGGCAGTAATTTTCCTTTTCGGGACATAATACATATAGAATTATGAGCATGTAACTGTCCTTCATTTACTTGAGTAAATAAGAATAATTTACATAATTTAATGGATAATATAGCAACATCATAGAAATTGTTTAAAAATAGTAAATTGCGAGTACTTTTAATACTATTAGTACCTATTTTAAATACTGTTTTATCAACGATAATTTTTACACTCGTTGTTTTAAATTGGTGTTAATAAAATGGTGAAAGTGCATTGTATTTTTTTTTCTTTTTAATAAATTGTTATTTTAGAAATAGTAAACATTGCTTATATATGCATTAGAATATACCAACAATAAGTATATTAAAATTTTACAAAATCTATTTAAATTTAAAAAGTTTTTTTTAATGGTCTATTTTAATTACTTTTTTCCCCTCTTATTTTACTTTATTATTGTATAACCATACATTCTTCTTAGTTTGTTATAGCTAAACAATTCATTCAAATTAAATATATTTAGGTAACATCGTATTGTGGGTGAATAGGTAAGTTAATATCGTAAAAGTATTTATATATTTGAAGAATGTTGAAAATTTCAGTTAAATATGATCACTCAAAGAAAAAAAAAAAAAAAAAAAAAAAAAAAAAATCTGGTGTGAAACAACCACGCGACTTCCATTACCCACTATTACACATATTATATGCATTTTTGAGAGATATTGTGATCAGAAAATATGAAAGTGACCTAAAGAAGTAGAAAACTAAAATTTTTCCGGTAAGAGAAACTTATAAAGACATATAAAATGAAGCTTACATATAGCGAGGTTAAAAAATAAGAGAAAAAAATTGTAGAGTTATTTTTTTAAACATAAATTTCCGAGATTTGAAGATGACCTACCTAAGCAGGAAGACTGTTAATTTTCCTCTAACAACCACGTAATACACGAGAAAGAAATGTATTTATATAACAATTTTCAAGAAAATCATTAGAGCTGTTTTTGTGATAACAACTTTTACAAAAAATCAATTATTGACAGGAAAACAATAATCACATACAAAAGGATATTTAAAAGTGTGTTAATATGGCGAGTTTGAAAAAAAAAAAAAAAAAAAAAAAAAAACGTACAGACGTTTTCAAAGGAACGCGCTTGTAAGACCTGAAATTGAACTATTTATACAGGACCCCCGTGGCAGAAACACGGCGACACGGCGACAATGTCGCAGAAACAGAAATGCTGCTCTTGCAGAAAGATTTTACTTAAGTCAAATAAATTTTGACATTGTGTTAGGGAAAAAAAAAAAAAAAAAGAGAGAGAGAGAGAGAGAGAGAAAGAGAGAAAGAAAGAACCTCAAAGAATGGCATATAAACTGTTCTGCAGAACAAATTTTCGTTTCTGCAGATACGATCGCGTCAATCCTGAATAAGAAGAGGAGGCAAAGCGGATGTAACTCACTTGGACTAGCTTTGATACGGCATACATTAGCGATTCGTGATGCGGTGATATGATTCGGTGTATCGACATTTTTCACTGGTAACCTCTTCACATCGGAACTTCATTTTCGTGTCTTGAAACTTTGTTTTCGCGCTGTGCCTGCCGCTCGTATCGTGTGTATTTATTGTATTGCAAAAAGATGTTTTTTTCGAAAGAATGTGGCTTGCGACCATTTTCCGATTTTCATATTTCATGCATTTTCAGATTCATGCATAAGAAAATAGCTGCATCCAGAAGTGCGTGATTGCTGCTGTACCGATTTTCATACATTTTCTGATTTACGCACGACAAATCAGTTTTATCTAGTGATTTTTTTTTCTTTAATGTGTTTTCTTTAAGCGTGCATACGTGCGTAGTAGTAAATACACGTAAATTTTTAAAAGCTGCATTAATTTTAATGTTTGGTTCAAATTACGCATTACACTTCACAAATATATACAGAAATAAGACTATGGGGAAATTTGTAACGTCTGTAGTTATACGCAAAATAAAAAATGAAGCTGAATGCTTACCTTGCTTCAAAAAATAGAAAATTAAGAAATTAATCTTAAAAATACTTTGATTTTTAGCATTTTATATGTAGTAAAAGATCTTAGCAAATATTAATGGGTATCTTAAGTTATAAAACTGGTAACTTTTCTAATTTTTTTCTTTACTAATCATTAATTATTTTAATTGTGATTAAAATTCTTAGCTTTAAATTTTGTTGTTTAAGCATATGAAGTCGTTAAAAAAATTATTAATTTATTTTACAAAAATACTCTTATCATTAGTTTCTACAGCTTGTTCATTTCATTTTTTAAACATTTGAATTTTTAAAAAATGTTTATTCTTTTATTTGAAATATTGCAAATTAAGTAGTTATTTTGAATAAAAATCAAATCAAAGGTTTTGTTGATTTTTTTTTTTTTTTTTTGTAAGCAAAAGGAGTTTTATCTAATAGTAGTTGTTTTGAATAAATACTAATTAAACAACAAATGCTTTTATTTATTTATTTTTATTTACTTATTCGTATAGATATCAATATCAAATATTATTTTTAATTGATTTCTATTTATTTCATTCATCTGTAATCATTATTTTCTATTATAGATTTTATCCATGAAATTTGTTACATTTCAAATTTCAACATTTCCTTAAAAATTAAATATTTCACTTGCCTCAATCTTTATGAAAATATTTTGACTATGTTTTGTCTATAATTGTGTTACTTAGATCTTGTATTCTGTTTTCTTTATGTATTTAAATGATGGTATAATTATACATTCTGAAATCTTTAATGTCAAATAATATTTTTTAGATTTCAAATACACATCTTTATGCTTTTTGAATAGGATAATATAAAAAATGAATCTTGTGTATTAAAATGTTATCTTACATCTTTCTAATAATCTCAAAAACTATAAATGTTGTAAATTATTTATATTTCATTATAATATTCAGTATTCTATATCAATTTTTACTTTTAATTTTGAGTTCTGTTTTAGATTTTTTGTTGTTTGGTTTGCACCTTATGAAATAAGTGCATTTGTGTATTTAAATATATATATTTAATATTAAAAAAAAGTAATGAAATTTTTAAAGTGTTTGTAACATTTGTTTAATTTAGACATTTCATAATTTAAATGCCTTAAAAAAATTTGTAGATTATTTTTTATGTGTTACTGCATTTTATGGTTTGAATTCATTGAATATTTTATAAACAATATTGTATATTAATGTGAACAAAAAATCTGAAGCAATTAAGATCAATAGATTTATTTTCACCTTTCTTAAAAAAAAAAAAAAAAAAAAAAAAAAAAAAAGTATTTTCTTGCAATAGTGCAGATATATGCATTTGTGCCTAGTTAAAATATAAATACATTGGTTATACAGAATATTATTTACTATTTCAAAATAATGTATTTTGAATTCGTAAATGTTAACTTCACAAAGATTCAGAAAGATTTTGGTGTTGATGAAGCTTGTCGCAGAAAGCATAATAAATTTCTGCCACAGGGTACAGGACGCCTACCAATTTTTCTGAACTAACCAACTATATCAAGAAAATCGTTAGTGCCGTTTTTGAGATACGAACTTACGGTCCCACTTCCTGTCTACGATGTCCCACTTCCGGTTTTTCAATTTTCGCCAAAATTTGGAAAATCCATCTGTACACCAGACCTGTCTTAATTCTGAAGTTTTGTAGTTCTATCTTTATTAGTTTCGGAGATATGATAGCCAGAAGTTTCCACACATACACACACACTGACCAATTGCCCAAAACCACTTTTTTGGACTCAGGGGACCTTAAAACGTGTAAATCAGGTGAAATCTCGATATCGAATTTATGGACCAAATACAATACTTCCATTATCAACGGTAGTAGGGTAATGGAAGTAAAAAAATTAGCATATCAATTAATCCACAAAGTAGTAACCAAATATGTTTAGAATATATCGTTAAACTAATAAAGTAAATCCGAGGGCAAATTTAGAAACTAGTTAGTAGAAACTATTTATTATTATTATTTTAATTTTTTTATTTAAATATTTTTTGAGAATTTTTATTATATTAAATAGTGATACATTTTTATGCATATCTATACAAAATTGCATGACTCTAATGGCCACACCATATGAGATTTCGTTCAGCTTTTTACAAAACACAACATAGTCATACTTGTTCGAAAGACAATGGAAAAAGTCGATTACCCGCTGACTTTGAATCTTCTTCATACGCTGCTGTGTTGTGTTTAGTAAAATGTTGTGCAGAAATAAAACACATATAACGACCATTCCTTTAATTGTGCTACATTCTCATATTTTTTGCATTAATTTGGTTTAAAATAAATAGTTTTTTTTCCGTTTATTGAAATACCATTAAAGTTATATTTTCTTTAAAATACTGTAGAAAGAACTAGTATGTTGTGGCCATCACAAAACTTTTTTCTATATAAAATCGACACTTACTGTTACACATGTATACAAAAGTTTAACCATAGCTACTCACAATAAAACATTTACATATGGAGTTTAGTGCAGTTTTAATCAACAGATGCTGATATAAAGCCATGTGAAATATCACAATATCAGCGCCATTTATCAGCCGATTTACACCTAAACCGTTTTCATAATGTTTATTTTTTATATAAAATTTCGTACGGTTATATGTCGTAGAAGTTGAGAATTAGCCACCCTACTAATAGGGTAAATTGCAGCGCAGTAGTGTCACCTGTTGGCTGATATAAACCCAAATTAAACCAGTGTAGTGTTTCAAATTGATTCTCTCATAAACCAAGTTTTGTACAATTATACACAAAATAATCTGAGATGTAGCCTTCCCGTTCTCGGAGAAAATTGCAGCATAACAGCGCAATTATGCACATAAATTGAGTCAGCGTAATATCTAGTAATTGACTTCTTACATATCAAGTTCTGTTCAGTTATATGTAATAGAACCTCTGATATTGTCTTTCATGAAATTGCTGAAATAGCTCTTTAGCAGTGTCACCTCTTGAGCGATTGACAGTAACAGTTAATAGGGATTAACTTTTTTTGTACTATGTGAATTTGTGCAGCAGATTATAGAAGAAAGTTTTGTGATAGCCCTATAACGTACCAGTTTATTGTCCTATTTGTAATCATATTTCTCGGACTAATTTAGATTAAATTAAAATGTGGTTCTGGGAGAGATAGCAAGAGCCGCATAATATGAAAGAAAAAATATGATATGAAAAGTTTTACACGGAAATACTCTAAGAGAAAAGTATAAAATAACTTAGAAAATATTTTTCTTTCTTTCATTTTTTTTTTTTTTTTAGGGAAAAAAAAAAACTTTTCTTAGATTTTTCTGAATTTAACTTTGAAAAAACTTTCTCTTTAACTGAATTTTGAAAGGAGTTTTTCTTAATTTTTGTTCTGCCTTCGTCTTTGATTCTAAAAATCATCTCTCCGATATATTGAAAAGGTATAATTATTTCTTCACCAGATAAACTTAAAACTTACTAATAATTTTTTTTTTTTTTTCGGTTGAAAATTTTAATTTATCTTGCATTTTTTAATAGTTTGGTGTTTTACTCATATAGTTATTTTGTATTTAAAATAATAAAAACCTTAAAAATGTGAAACTGTTACTAGTTATTTGTATATTTTTCATCATAGCTTTGAAATAAAAAAGAGCAAATCCTTTTCTGTTTTACGTTATTTTAATGGAACAAAAAAAAAAAAAAAAAAAAAAAAAATCGTCTTTTTTACAAAAAATTAACCCGACAATTGGATTATTTTTGAATGAAGCATGCAAATATTGAAAATAAAAACTTAAGAAATAGTTTTACTAGACAAATCTCTATCTGAGAAAGAAAATGGAGGAAAAAAATCATGCACTATGCATTAGTTGTGAAATATTTTCCGAGATTCAGGAATACAGTTATAGTAAAAATAAAAGTATATCAGTGAATAATGAACGCTATTTTTAAGAAATGTAAAAAATAAAAAGTAAGTAAGTAAATAAATAAATAAATAAATAAATAAAGATATTAATGTGGTAATTCAGTAACCAAGGTTGAGAAACTATGCTTTAATTTGTTTTATTCTATTTAACTTCCATTTAACTTCTATTTAACTTTATTCTATTTTAATTTGTTTTATTCTATTCTAATTTTTACTATTATGCTTTCGACATCACTAAATCTTCTCCCATGAGAATTTTAATATCTTTTAAATAAAATATTTTTGGATCAATTCACATTATATACTAAACGCAAAAGTTAACTAATTGCGTTATTTGCTGTAAAATTTTCTTTTACTTTTCATAAAAAAGTAGTAAGGAGATATAAAAAAGTTACGCTAATTATAAGATAATATATATATATATATATATATATATTGCATACTTTTAATTTAAACATGGAAAAAAATTACATAGAGTAAATATTTTAAGTAACTAGTTTTTTTTTAGAAGACTGAGAATAAAACACAAAGAAAATAAACTTAATTAAAGCAAATGGTCGCCAATAAAAGCGATAAAGGCGCTAAGCAGTAGAAATGCACTTCATTCTAATGTTTGCTGCATCATGGGGAGTACCGTCGAATGCGGACTGCTTGCGTCATACAAATGGAGATTTTCTTTTAGAGAAGACTCTTGAATTAAGGAATGAAATTTCATATAGCTAATATTATTTCTCCGTTTCTGAAGATAAAGGATAAAATAACACAATTCTTACAAAAAACAATTTAAACTAAATTCAGATAATAGTAAATATTTTCATTCACATAAAAACCACTATAACTACATTCACTGAAGAATTGAATCTTGCTTACGTTGTTCGCTCTCAATAGAATAGATTGTTTAAAAAATTTATTTTAATTAACCAGCCTGCAGAGTGGCCTTGTTGCAACGAAAGATGGATGAAAAATTAATTATAGAAGACAAAAAAAAATTATTTTTATTTCTATTAATTATTTTAATTAATTATATTCTAATCCTGTGCGTGTGTGTGAGAAAGAAATGCAGAAAAGTCAGTCATATAAAAAATACTTAAACACAATAATTGTTACTGAAGTATGCAGAACCAAACACAAACGATTAAAATTTCTTTATATAATTATTTTATACAATTATTTCAAGTTAATTAGTTCATGTGCATATAATTTTTAAATAATGATGATGATGATGATAATTACATTGTTAAATTGAACTATTGGATTAAGAACATAATTTCATCTTTTTATTTTTAATAATTTAAAAAATATATAACTTGTTTATTCTATATATTATTATGTACATTTATATTTTTTTTACTTCTATTAAAATTAAAAAGATGATTTTTTACTCTTTATTATTATTTATGATGATTATTTTTTGTAAAAATGTATTGTTAATATCACTATTAATGGTAATAGAGATCAACACGAAATAATTATTTATCATTAAATTTTGTCAGAAATAACATTAATAATAGGAAAAAGAAATGATAATTTTGTACTGCCGACTATCTATAGGGATAATTTTTACTTTCTTCTGTATACATAAAAATAAAATGTTTTATTTTTGAAAATTTTCGACCTTTGTTTTTCGATAGATTTACTTTTCTTCAGAAAATGTGTTGAACAATATTTAAAATCATTTTGAGAAAAAAAAAGTCTGTGTGTCTACTTGTGGGTATGCCTGTCTTTCTGTGTAAGTTTTAACAAAATTTAGTAGACGCTGAATCTCAAGATAAATGGTCGGAATTTAATATGAGTTGGACCTTAAGTTAAGTGGGTGCTGATAAGCTTTAAGTGCACATTATACGAAATTTTATTCTATACCACTATGTTAAAAATTTAGAAAATGCGGGATGGCAACGGCACCTATTGGACGATTTTCACCAAATGTTGATAAACACTAATTTATATCAAGGTGCAGCTACATATTAATTTGTGGGAAATTATATACAGTAGTTCCTCATATACAATTGCTACAAAATTTTGTCATACACAGACAGACATTTTTTTAAATGGTCAAATCGTATTCTAGATCTCTCAAAACGTGTAAATCCATCGAAAACCTGAGGTCGAAATTTTTTTACGAAAGCAATATTTTCTTGTATAAAAAATAAAAATTGTGGGTGTCATAAAAATATTGTGAATGCGCTGTCTCTCGAACCATGGACGGAGCTAAGAAAGACCCCTGAGGGGGACCAGAGGATTAAGGCCAGTTAAAAGAACTTAATCCTCAGAACCCAATCCAATGGACGGAGTTCAATAAAACTTTACATTTTGTTAAAATTTGATTTAAATTGATGCCGATTGTATTTTGAAATATCCTATAGGTGTTTTTTGCTGTACTGCAATTTTCTCCATTTAAAGCAAGCATAAGTGCTTCAAATTTGATACGCATAAGAATCATGATAAAAATAATGATGGCCTAGAGGTTACGTGGGTATGCTGCAATTTAATTCTGTTTACTCCGTTTTACCCAGATCTTTTCCATTATAAGAAGAGATGCAGAATAGCTGCAGTTAGATCAAGTTCATATGCATTGAATTACAGAATGTACGTATCTAGATATTTTAGATGAGAAAAATAATTAATTTGGACGGCCCAGATAGATTTTAATATTATCTGTACTGTAAGCGGAAAGATGACCAACTGTACTCTACTTAGCAAATCAGTGGCAATGGTGTGATGTCGTAGTTCGCTATCGGCATGCACTTATAAGAAATACCATTTATAGACCATAATATTACAAAATTCTTTTGTGTGTCCCTGTACGCGCTCACAAACATTATACACACCAATAAAAACTATACAACTATTTCCTTGTAACTCATTAATATTTAACCTTTTGACATCACTTAGATGATTACAGAATGTCATCGGAATTCTTTTGTGTGATCCTGTAAATAAATTATTTAGTCTATATATACTTATTATTATTTTAGATTCTTTTAAGCATCTGAAAAACATATGTTAATTATATTTTGTTGATTGCAGCATTAATTCTTTGAAATACCCTTAAATAAAAATCTGTCCATAAACTCTAATGTTACGAAATTCTTTTGTGTACCCCTGTAAACCATTATATACGTCAGTAAAAATTATATAACTTATTCTATGTAGTTCAAGAATATTTGTTCGAAATTTGACATAATTTGAAAGATTACGTTACATTATCGGAACACTTCTATAAGGTCCTGTACATTAATTATCACGTTTAAAAACACATTTTTCTATAGAAACAACGCCTCTAAGAATCTCAATAATGCATTTTACTTCCACATTTTGAATGCAGTATAATCACGTTAAAATACGTTTACAAGAAATTCTGTCCAAAGGCCCTAATTGTAAAAAAAATACTCTGGAATATCCTTGTACACGAACCATAAACAATATAAACATAAAAATCTATACATCTGCTTCTATATAGCGCCTGAACATGTCTACGAATTTGCAAATTAATCGGAGTAATTTTTGCGGCCGCTATCGTCGTACATGCAAATTCTGTCCATAAGCCGTAATGATGAGAAAAACTTTACTGTGTCCCTGTACACAAACTACAAACAGAATGCACATACAAAATTATACAGCTAATTCTGTGTGCCTCATGAATATGCGTAGCAATTTGCAAGTAAATCGAGTGATTTTTTGCAACTGCTATCACAATACACACAACAGATAGACACGCAGAATCCCAAAAAACTTTTTGAGTCCCTACATGCAGGCTTCCACTAAGGTTTTGGCAAGAACTTAAAGCAAAAGAAGTCTGAAATTAACCAATTCAATCGTATAAGGCGTTTAACACTATAGCACTTCAAATAATTTGAGTCCATAGGTCGTAATGATAAAGAATATTTTGTTGTGTCACTCTAAAAATCTATAAGTGCTAGATTTACCAAAATACATATAGTTCGTGCCACGGTGACCTATAACAAGTATATAAATTTTCAGCTCAATCGGATAAGGCGTTTAGATGCTATCACACTTTAAATAATTTCAACCCATAGGTCATAATGATAAAGAATTCTTTGTTTTTTCCCTTTAAAAAAAATGTAAGGCCTAGATTCTCCAAAAACTAAACAGGTCGTGCGACGATGACCTATAATACGTATATAAATTTTTAGCTCAATAGGATTAGGCATTTAGACGCTATCTCACTTCAAATAATTTCAGCCCATAGGCCATAATGATAAAGAATTTTTTGTTGTGACCCAGTAAAAATCTATAAATGCAAAATTCACCAAAATTAATAGTGTTTGTACTACGGTGACCTATAATCTACGTACCAGCTTTCAGCTCAATTGAACAAAGCACTTAAACATTATCGTGTTCACTCACATACACACATCACAAAAAATCGTGTAAAATCGTCTGTATCTCTAAAAGGGGAACTCGTGTCAAAACCATAGTTGGATATGTACTACTAGATATCATGAAAGCCACAAATATAAATTTGCAACATCCTATGATCATTCTTTTTTGACCTATATTAAATATTTATTTCATACCGGAAATATTTAAAAAATATATGAAAATACTTAACATATTGCCTGATTAGAAGATTCCATGTGATTTTGTTAGTTTATCCTTTTTCCCTATCCCGCCATATAAATATTGTGTTTGGCTGAATATTTTATTTCAGCTATTCATAACTATGTCATTTATACCTTATACCTGTATTCTTTTGAATTATCACAGTTCTAGTATTTCTGTTTGAAAAACGTTTTTGTAACTGAAAAAGTAAATAAAACTTTTTGAAAGTTTCACTAAATATATTTTAAATGTAAAAATTATTTCCTTTTGATTTCAATTTATCATAAAATTATTATCAGATAATTTTAGTAATTATTACTTATTATATATATTACTTATTAAATATTATTAGTTGTCAATAAATGAAAGCTTATATTGCACAGACTCAAATCATGGATGTGAATTAAATACAAAAAATTTCTAAACTTAAAGTATAATAAGATATGTATCAAAAATCTATTTATCTTTTCTATGCTAAAAATATTATTTTTTTAACCTTAAAATTATTTTTATTTACATTTTGAAACATTGCTACTTACCTTTTTTTTTTTTTTGTAGGAACACAATGAATTTTTAATCGTTACGGTCTATCTCAAGAAATGCTTCTCTTAGAAGTGCTCTAGCGTCTAAACTCTACATTCGTTTAAGATATAAATTGGTAATCATATAAGTCATCTTCACATGAAATATACAGATGTAGTACGTGACTATAGTTTTTTCCCCCCTTACAGGAATGCAAAGTACAATTTTTATACATTGTGGTTTATGAACTCAAACTACTTAAAGGTCGCTACAGTAATGTTAAATTGTTTCAAATGCAAAAATACTGATAAATATTTGCTTTTGCGGGCTTACTATTTATGATTATTTTACATGGATGCCTAAATAATCCCAATACTTTACGTTCCATCGTGTGACTTATAACTTGAAGAGAAATACCCAAACATCCTACAATGAATTTCGCTTTTGTATATTTAATATTTCTTTTGTTTAAATTTATTTAAACAACTATTAATTATTAAATGTTCGGAAAGTCGAGTGGAGTCAATCCAGATTTTTGTGTAAATTTATACTTTTAAGTATAACGCGTTTTCAGATAGCACCCGAGCTCAGAAACATGTCTAATTTAAAAAATAAAAGTTAATTTAAATTTTAGAAATTTATTTTTAAAATCCTTATTTTCATTCTATAAAGAACTGCTCAAAAGTTAAAAAAAAACTCACCTTCTTCTAAAAACTGGTATGTTGTGGGCATAATAAAACTCTCTTTTATTATACAAATTCCCAGAATTCAAATTATTTATTAAAATCCTTTTGTATGATGATGCAGGTGATTCTCATATCAGAGAAATATAACACACACTGTAAAAAAAAAAAAAAAAAAAAAAAAAAAAAAAAAAAAGGCCTGTTTGCTGCCAGAAACTTTTTTGTTATGACAGAAAATATCCGTAAGCTACAGAAAAAATACTTTGATAGAAATTTTCTGTAACAGAAAAGTCTAGAAATTATTAGTAGATAGGTGTTTTATTAATGTACCGAATGACTTGGTGCTTCTTTAATACTAAGTTTTCTTTATGCAAAACACCTAATCTACTAATACGTATTTTCTGTACTGCACTAGGATCCGGACATAATATCGCGTCAAAATAATAATAATAATATAATCTATTTGAAAATTTGTATTTTTGTCACGTGTGATCTCTGGTGAAGGCCACAGGGCCTTATAAATTAATATAAATTAAATTAAAATAAATAAATACATTATAGAATGGAATTTTATTATTTTATCTATACTTAATTTTAAGTTATTTTATCATTTGCTTTTCACCATTCAAAATACATTTTAAAAATATTGTACATGACTGCTGACATCAAAGCTGAACACTGTTCACAAACCTTAATTAAAATTTTTAAAATAGATAAGCACGATTGAATTCTTTATGACTAATCTTTAAAAAATGTTAATAAATATAGTCTTTAAACTCTTTTAAACAAAATTTATAACGATTTTTGTGGTGGTTTTGTGTGTATGCCAGTGCTCTGACTAAGGTATGTGTTGGCATGAAATTTTATACAACATTATTAATAATTACCCACTCCTTTTCGCTTTCCATTCATTTATGTAGGCGATATTTTGTCCCGCGAGATTTTGTCCCCAACCCTTCTGTACTGTTACAGAAATTTTCTGTCAATCATTTTCTGTAGCTTACGAATATTTTCTGTCATTACAGAAAATTTCTGGCAAAAAAAAGAACTTTTTTTTACAGTACAAACGACGGGGAAAAAAAAAAAAAAAAAAAAAAAAGCATTTTTGTGTCCTGTACAACGACTTCTGATAACATGCTTTTATTTATTTTTCTTTTTGTGAAAACTAAAAAAAGAGTCTACAGTTGTTTTTAAATGATCATACAAACAGGGTTCAATCATTCATTTTAAAGGTATTGACGTGTTCTCTTTAAAAATACCGATACTGAAAATTCACATTTCTCTCTTCATATGGGAAAGTTATTCTCCTACAAGTACGATATCCCCCCCCCCCCAGTTAACTATTACTATTGTACATAATTCTTTTTAATTTCCCAATGATACGTTAAAAATAATTCTCATTAGGCACATACATACAAAATATTGCCCTATACTGCCACATTGAAAATTATGAGAAACGATGGGAGAGCGACACCTGTTCAGTGATATGCAGAAAAATCTAATTAGCACCAAATTATATCGAGCGCCAACCAAATAAAAACCTTTGTTGAATTATATCTGTTGGTTCATGAAATAGAGCACCTAAAAACTTTTGGATGTACACGCACAGAGGCGAACATCCATTTTCTAAAAATGGTCAAATTGTGTTTAGGACAACTCAAAACGTCCAATCCATCGAAAACCGCAGTTCAAAAGTTTCCACGAATATAAGACTTTCTTCTTCCGTATATAGATAAAAAATAAATAAATAAATAAAGCATTTTTCTTACGTTTTGGGCTACATGTTTTAACTGCAAGAGAACTTAAAATTGAGGGAAATTTCTTCAAAATATTTTTGTTCAAAACTATGCATGGAAATTATTATTATTTTTTTTTTAAACAGTTCTTTTTTTCATTATGTTTAAAGGAATATTCATTATGCGCTATTAAGGATTAGTTTACCAAAGAGTCAATTAGCTCATGAAGAAAATGTAAATAGAAATACCTGGGCTTATATTAAGAAAATAATAATAATAAAAAAATATCTTATAATCCCTTACACTTGTATTAAACTTTTTAATTTTCTTCTACATTAAATAGAAGAAATTTATTGGATTTGAAAAGGTTTTTGACTTTCAGTTTTCTATGAATTTACAATTTTTCAGAGGACAGAACACGTTTTCAATACATCTGTCAATGTGTATATGTACACCAAACATTCTGTCACACATGCTGTGCATTAATTCTTGGAAGTTTTATCCCAAGAACTAATGAACAGAACTTTACATAAATTTATATGTAATTGTACCTTGACATAAATAAGTGCCTATCAACTTTTGGTGCAAATCTCCCAACAGGTGATGTTGTCATACCGTTGTTTTTATAATTTATAATGTGCCAACATGGCACAAAATTTCGTGTGTATGTGCATGATTTTTTTTTCTTCTTTTCAAGTCAGTCCTTGATTCTATGATATACATCCTACGTATTTCGTTTTCTTTCTTTCTTTCTTTCTTTTTTTTTTTTTGGCAATTATTATAGAAACACATATAACAAAAGCAACATGTAAGAAATCATTTAAAAAATGAACGCTTAAATTGACGTTAAAAGACACAAACTTATAAAAGCTGCTGTCTTATATTGATTGAAAACTTTGTCTCAGTATATTAAAGATGCTAGGCGCTAGGGAATAGTTTGATTGTATAAGTGAAAATTCAACTTTTATCATTACCATTACACGAAAAGAAAAATGTCGAACCCTCAATCTTGAAATATTAGATAAAATATTATGTAATAATTTTGACGAGGCAAGCAACGCGGAACTATAGAAATAAAGGGAAAATTTTATGGCGTTTCCGTTGATAATAATAGTTATAGAGAAGGATGTATTAATTTACATATCTGATGTTATTTGCAATACGGATAACATGAGCATTGTATACTATGCGTCAAATTGCTGATTTCCGTTGTCTGGAAATTCACTTTTATTGCTAATTTTGTAACAGTTACAAAACTACTGATTTCATTTCTAGGGTCTCAACTCAAACTGGTAAGTTTGTTTAATCACATCTTTACATAATTTTAAGACTTTAAATAAAATTGTTTAATTTTTATATTTAATTTACTAAACTTACAGTAGATATAACTAAATTTCTCATTCAATTGTATGGGTTTTATGTTATCTTGCTGACAAGACAAATAATGTATTGTTTTAAGATTGATTGTTTGAAATTGAATTTTTTTTATAATCATACGCTTGGAAGTCTCTTGAATTAAAAATCGGGATTTTAGAGGATGCGTATGTGCTATAATCATAATTCAAAAACAAGCATTAGCAGGAAGTCAAAATTCGGTTTTCTAAATTTATATGACATGCATGCGATGTTACTTGAAGCCTTTGAGCTTACTTGAAGCCTTTTATTGAAAATTGACGAATGAACCGTGTACAAAAACATTCAAAAGAACTCAAATACATTACGTCTATGACTGGAATTTCTTTTTGGCACAATTTAGCATAGTTATACAGCATTAATAAACACATTTATATACACATTTTATAGGCCATGTTTCTTATATAATAAGATATGAAAAGCATTCATCATTTGTTTACATTATCACACACACACACAGAAAAAAAAAATGGATAACATGTATATTAGGATATATTAGAGGTTATGGTTAGAAATTATTATTCGAAATGCGTTTCAAGTTGTGTTATGCATGCGTTTTCTTTACTGTTCTAAATTTGAGTATTCCATGTGGAACGCACATATATTTTATAAACAAAATCAGCCTAGTCAATATTAATCTTTTCTGTTGAATATAATTGACAGAAGTGCTTTAATAAATTACACCATGTCCGAAAAAATTATCAAAAAGATTTACCTACACACCGAGATTTAAATAAAAAAGCTATAGCGTAATCCTACTGACGATAATAGGGATAATCAAATTATGCTATGATTCATTCATAGAGTATATAGTTCTTTAAAAAGAAATTCGGAATGATAATATTCTTTAAATTCTGAATGGGAAAGTATCTAATTATAACTTTTAAAAAATTATAACATAATTTTTATACTATATAATATTTATAATATGTTTACATTTTGTAGCAGTAAGCATATTTACGAAAATTGGAAAAATGGGCAACAATGCGTACTTTCAAATATTTGTAGAGACTTTTGAGACTGGATTTTCTTAAACTACGTTGAAAATAATAGCGAAATAATTTGTATTTAAGGAAAATTTCTTCAATATTAAAAACGTGTGTATTAGATTAATAGATCGATCTTCTAAGTTGACTAGAAGGGAAGAGGGGAGCTAATAATTCTGGTTTTATTATTACTCAAAATTTTTCTGTAAGTTTTTGAAGTTTGGTCCCGCTAATATTCACTTCAATCACCCCACGGCAAAAAGATAGGTACAAAGGGTTTTTTCTTTGATTTTTTATAAAATAACATTATCTAAATTGTGCTTATCATTTATTATTATCATAAAATAACACTATTCCCGGACTCATTTTTGTTTTAAGACTCATTTAGAAAAGTTTTAAGACTAAAATTTTCCTAATTTAAGACTCCGCGACAAAAAGATAGGAACAAAGGGTTTTCTTTCTTTCTTTCTTTCTTTTTTTTTTTTTTTTTAATTTTCATAAAATAACATTATCTAAATTGTGCTGATCATTTATTATCAATATTTGAATCATATTCAAAATATTCATATTCAAAAAAAAAAAAAAAAAAAAAAAAAAAAAAACCTTTGTTCCTATCTTTTTGTCGCGGAGTGTAGTCTTGAATTAGAAAAATTTTAGTCTTAAAATTTTTCTAAATGAGTCTTAAAACAAAAATTAGTCCCAGAATAGTGTTATTTTATGATATTAATAAATGGTAAGCACAATTTAGATAATGTTATTTTATGATAATAATAAATGATAAGCACAATTTAGATAATGTTATTTTATGAAAAATCAAAGAAAAACCCTTTGTACCTATCTTTTTGTCGCGGGGTGTAGGAGTAGTTGCATTACAAAACAATTGTTAAATGAACAGTTAGTTTATAAAAGAAGGTTTATATTATGGAAAGTAAATTTCTGATTGTCTTTTTAATGGCGAGATTTCACTTCTGTATTTCAAAAAATATAATATTTTAATGATTATATTTAATACATACTTTTTGATAGTTACTTTTGATCATCATGGTTTATAGAAATCAGTATGATGCTTAAATATACAAAGAGTTGCATAGGGTTAGTAGGAACTCAAGGCTTGAGTGACTTTGCCCTGGTCTAGTTTCTTTATTATTATTATTAAAAAAAAAAAAAAAAAAAGAGAGAGAGAGAGATGTTTAAAAAAATATATTGTCAAATAATTTCATTTATTAATCAGAATAAACAATATATGCAAATTATTCTTAAAAATAAATAAATAAAATAAAAAACTACATCAAAAACAATTTTGTTACGAAAACACAGTTGACCTACCAGTGGCAAGCTGTTCTGAGCTCAAAGTTGGTAGTCGGGAAGTGCCGAGTTCGATGCCAGGTCGTGCTCGTCAACCTAGCTGTTCGGAGTTTTTCATGATTTTCTCTGGAACTTCCGTAAATACGGACGAGGATTCCTTAGGAAGATCCTCAACGGAGGGCATTCCACCTACAGGCCTAGAACTCTAGTGTAGTCAGTTGGTCTTAATCCACACAAACCAACCTTATAATGCGTTATAATAAACAATACTATATTACTCTTAGTTCCATATTCTAAATACAAACCATTATAAATTTAGTCTAGTTTCGCAAAAAAAAAAAAAAAAAAAAAAAGCAGTGTTCTGAACTATATTTACAGAGTGTGAGTCAGATATTGACGTACAATTCTTCAAGGAAAAAGGTAAACAAACAACCCTTCTAGAAAGCAATCTTTCTCAGACACTTAGAACCTATTATATCCAGGCATAAAAACTGTTTTATTTAGGTTAGATTTGATTTTCAGTATCGTTTTACAGATATTTTTATGAATTATATTACATTGTCGAATCAAAAACTTAGCTTGCCCACACTAATCTCATGACATGCGGGACAAAAATAATATTTTAAATTTTCTTTTTAAAGTAATATTAAAAAAAGAAAACCTATATTGCCAAAAGGGTTATAACCAAAATAAAACAAATATGCAAATTATTGTAAAATAATAATAATAATTGTGTTAGAAATGGTTTTTAATATACTTTTTTAGAAAAAATATATTAAAAAGCATATAATAAAAATACTGAAAAAAAAAATTACTTTTTGACCAATAAAATTTATTGAATACGTTAAAATAAGTGCATCCTGTTTAATATACGGTCCAACAAGTTAGCAAAACAACATACATAGACAATTTTCCGTAGTAATATATATATTATATGGTGTCGTGCCCTTAGCGACCGTGCCCTTAGCGGAACGTGCCCTTAGCGGAATGGGGTCAAAGGGAAGAAGAAAGAATAGAAGAAGCCGTGCCCTTAGCGGAAATAAGAAGGTGTGTTCATTCTCGAACTGATATATGTTCATTATCGAGTGTTCTCTATGGAAAATGGAGTAAATATTGTTATTGGTTTATGTACAGGAATAGCCGAAAGTATTCCAAAGCATTTCGTTCTATGAGCATTTCGTTTCTACAAACCAAATTTTAATAACTTAGCACTTGTGTGTGTGTGGGGGGGGGGGGGATTTTGTGGCAACTGTATCTCCAGAACTACTGCTTAGAATTGCATAAAAATTTACATGTAGATGCATCTTGAGCTATATTAATGCCTGTCAACTTTTGATGCCAACCGCTTAACAGGTGGCTCTATACAGCGATTTCCACAATTTAAGGGGAAGCTACATCTCAGGTGCTATTGTGTATAACCAATCAAAACTTGATATAAGAGAAGGCCAATGTGATACATTATGCTGATTCAATTTGAGTGCTTATGGACTGACAGGTGGCGCTGCTTTCTGCAATTTAAAGGAAAGCTATATCTCAGGAACTACTGCACAGAATTGCATATAAATTTATATATTGATGCACTCTAACCTAAATGAGTGTGTATAAACTTTTAGTGTCAACCGCTCAACAGGTGACGCTACTATACAGCGATTTCCGCAATTTAAAGGGAGGCTATATCTCAGGTTCTATTGCGTATAATAAAACAAAACGTGATATATGTGAGGGCCATTATGAAACATTATGCTGATTCAATTTGGATGCTTATCGGCCAATAGGTGGCTCTGCTATACTGCAAATTTCCTCGATAACGAGAAAGTTATACCTCAACTTCAATGGCATATAACTTTACGAAACTTGATATGTGAGATAACTATTATAAAAATGCATATTTTAAGATGTCATTTATAGACAATAAATCTTTCTTTGGATATTTAGTGTTATTTTTCTCTAAGATAAAAATTGATTATTTGCACTTACAAGGGAACATTCAAAAGGTGTCATCTTCAAAAAATATTGAAAAAAAAAATATATATATATATGTGATTCTACTCCTCATAAAACACCAGAAAGTGAAAATATTATCGGCTGAAATGAATTACAGCGACCACAAAAAATTATCAAAGTTATGCAAATTTGGCGATTTAGTGCTATTAGGCTTTCAGTTCGTTAGCATGAAGATTGCCGTGTACGAACAGAACCGTGTTTTGTTTCTCCGCCAAGTACTCAAAATCAATCGCCTAACAATGTGAAATCGCCAAATATGCTTAATTTTGATAATTTTTTGTAGTCGCTGTAATTCCTTTCAGTCGGTAATTTTTTCACTTTCTGGTGTTTTAGGAAGAGTAGAATTACATATATATATATATATATATATATTTTCAATATTTTTTGAAGACGACACCTTTTGAATGTTTCCTTGTTCGTGAATTTGTATAGGAAAATATAGAAGAAAGACTTGTGGTGGCCCCAACATACTAGTTTTTTTTTTTTTTTTTTGTTAATGATATGTGTTATTCAAATTCATTATTGATTATTCCCTACTTAAAATGGCTCTAATAGAACCTATGCCACTGGTTTGTGCACAGGGACATCCAAAAAATGCCAATGCCTTGCGCTTTACAGAAGACATTTTTATAAATCACATTTAAATAACTTCATCAAAAAATCATAAAGAATTTCGCATTTATTGTTTATATGCTAAGAAAATGTTTTGTATAAACTATAATATGCTTAACCTCCAGATTTACAGGGCTACGCAAAAATGTTTCGATACATTAAGGGGTATAGGAAATTAAGAGCAGCATATCTGTTTGTGTTAAGCATTTTTAATACTTCCCAACAATGTTTCATAGTGATTATGAATTCAATTAGTCTATATGTTTGTCCATTGTGTGATAATATAGACAAAGAACATAGAATATTATACGATACAACAAATACGTACAGTTGGAAAGTGTTGATAATGAATGTGTACCTCATGATTTTTCATTTTTGTTTTAGTTTTAAAAGGTGTAATGCTTATTTAGATTTTCAAAAACTTAAATAAAATCATAAAATGGCAATAATGTACGTTTTCGTATGGAGTACTGTGATTCATTAAACTTTATATGGTTACCGATCACCGTTCCCTCAAATAACGGATATTCTACAGCACATACCTATTTTTGCGACAGATTACTTCTGAAGCAAAATATAGCCAGTGCTAAATGTGGATAAAGTGTAGAGGAAAATTGAAGAGCTCATTTTTTATTTATCAATTTATTTTTAAATTTATTATACAATTCCGCTAAAGGCACGTATGCTAAAAGTATGCCACGGAGGGGAGATAACATTTCCGCTGAGGACACGGGTTTATAGATTTCCGCTAAGGGCACGGTCGCTAAGGGCACGGCCCCATATATATATATATATTTATTTATTTTATTATTATTTTTATTTATTTATTTATTTATTTATTTATTTTTTTTTTGCAAAAACTACTGTAGATTTGTAATACTTAAATTATTATTTTCTACTACTGGGAATGAGATGGGGGAGGGGTTGTCACCAAACTGCATTTTGAACTGAACTTCGCATCATCAGCTTGATCAGGTACTGAAAATAAGAGTCTACACTGTAAAAAAATAACTATTACCAGCTGCAAGAAACTCTCTGTGATTGGAGAAAATAATTATTTTCTCCAATCACAGAGAGTTTCTTGCAGCTGGTAATAGTTATTTTTTTACAGTGTATTAAGTAGACTATGAAGTTACATTTAGTATTGCATTTTCTTTTATCTTAAATTATCTTCTATAACATTTTTTCTAAGTAATATATTTTTTAAATACTTCGATTATTAATTTACCTTCCATTTTTAAAATATTAGGTATTAGCATTTTCCCAGATTAAAAGAGTTTCAATTACAATGGAACCTGAGTTTTCTGTTACCGTGAATTACACGACTTTGCAGAACGCAGACGATCAAGGAGGTAACAACATTACAAATATTTCAAGTACATTCTTTCCTATGATTAAAACGATAAATCGCACGACATCAAACAGTGCTATAGCAAGATTTTATCCACTAATTGTTGCAGAAATGGTCTTGTCCATCATTTGCTTAGTCTTATCAATAGTGGTGTATGCGATATTGCCAGAGTTTAAAAATGTACATGGTAAAAACTTAATATCTCTATCATCTTGTATGTTAACGACATTCATCTTTCTGTGCCTAGATCTTGCTTTGCGTCTCCATATACCCTACTCTTTTTGTTTTACGATTGCTATAGTTATACATATTTCATTTCTGGCAACTTTCTTCTGGACTAATGTTATGGCTTTTGATATATGGTGTAACATAACGAATATGAAGCGGAAATTTGAAAGAAAAAGACATTCCAAAAAATATAGGAAGTATTCTGTTTATGCTTGGACAGCCACATTGTTGACAGCTCTGCCAGCTGTGATTTTGGAGTGCACAAATTTAATAGCTGTAGAGTATCGCCCTCAGTTTGGTGTGAGACGATGCTGGTTAACTGGAATGACAGCTTTCACTTATTATTTTAATTTTCCTGTTGGAGTAATTCTGTTTGGAAATCTCATCATGTTCTCTTTGACACTTAGACAATTGTGGTTAGTTAAAAAAATGACAGCGATACTACAAGTTAAGCAGCAGCAACAAAGGTAAGTTTTATTCATTTCTTTAATTCTTATATTGAATATTTCTTTATATTAAGATTATTAAATATTTCTCTAATGAAATAAATTTCCATTAGTAATTCCAACCAATTTAGTAATCAAGATGATATTTATAATTGAGGAACCTTCTGTCTCTATTTTATAACGTCTAGTGTTATCGGTCATTTAGATATAAAGCTCCATTTTTTATTAGTTATTAGAAGCTTTTTATATGAAATTGACTTTGTCATTAGAAGCTTTTTATATGAAATTGACTTTGTCATCGTGTCTTTGTGTCACGCTAATAAACAAGGCGCCTCCATTTTAAAGTAAATATAAGCTGTTCAGTTTGTCACTCCATGGCTTAGTTGGTTAGAGCGTCATGTTAATAAGGCGGTGGTCGAGAGTTCGATCCCCGAAGATCCAGCGTGTTAATTTTTGAAGATAATCAGTAGAAAAGGTGTCAATTGATAAAAGAAAATTGTTCGTTGACTACACAATATCCTAAGAAGTTTTGAAGAAGTTTTTTTTTTTTTTTTTTTTTTTTTTTTAATATTAGAAAAGTACAAAATAAATAGTTTTAAGTAAAAAGTACATAAATAAACATAATTAGAGGCTTCATATATTATTATTATTATATGCAATTGGATTTCTCATCGTATTTTCTGTCACGCTAGAAGACGCTTCCACTTAAAAAAATAAATAAATAAATAAATAAATAAATAAATAAACAATTTGTTGTATTTCTTAATGTCTCAGTTGTTTAGAGCGTCATGTTGATAACACAAAAGTCGTGTATTCGATCCTCGCCGGACCGAGGTGTTAATTTTTGCAAATAATTAATAGAAAAGGTGTCAATTGACAAAAGAAACTATTTCGTTGTGTACACAATATCCTAATAATTTTTGAAGAGTTTTTTAAACAGCTTTTTTATCTAGTTACTAAAAAGCACTAAATAAAAAATTAAGTATAAATAAATAAATAAATAATTTTTTAGAAGCTTTTTACTGAAATTAAATAAAAACAAGGCACTTCTACTTTAAAGCAAACTTTTACATAGCTCGTTGGTTCAGTCGGTTAGAGCGTCATGTCGATAACGTGATGGTGGTGGGTTCAGTCCTCGACGGCCAAGGTGTTGTTTTATTGCAGATAATTAATAAATAGAAAATATGTCATTTGTGAAAAGAAAACCTTTCAGAATCTACAGAATAACCTACAAATTTTTTTATTAGATTTTTTTTTTTTTTTTTTTTTTTTTTTTTTTTTAAGTTTTTTTTTTTTTTTTTTTTTTTTTTTAGTTAGTAAAAAGCACAAAGTAAAAATTTAAATTAAAAAAAAAAAAATACTGAAAGCTCTTTATTGCAGAACCCTAAAAAGCATAAAATAAAATGTTATTCTTGCCGAGACATGCTATAAAAAAAAAAAAAAAAAAAAAAAAAAAAGTTTCAACAATAAGAAAATTTTAAAGAAAAATATAGATATTTCAATTTGTGAGATATGAAAAGTTTTAAATATTCAAAATATTATAAAAAGCATTCAAGAACAATTTTTTTTGGTATTTGTTGGATTTTTGTAGCATGTTCCATGACTTTCCATGAATTTTCTTTGACTTTTGGTTAGAGCATCTTGCTGATAAGGTGATGGTCGTAGGTTCGATCCTCGAAGGGCAATGTGCTTTTTTTTTTTTTTTTTTTTTTTTTTCTTTTGCAGATAATTAAAAGAAAAGATGTCAGTTGATAAAAGAAAATTTTTAGTTGTCTACATAGTATCCTAGGAAATTTTGATTAGTTTTTAAAGAAGCATTTTTATAACGAAAAAGCACAAAATAAAAATTTCAGTAAAAAGAAACATTTTTTAACATTAGAAGCTTTTTATTGTGAAGCTCTAAAAATCATAAAATAAAAATTTATTGTGACAAAGGCATTCTATAATGAAATGAAAGTTTTAACACTAAGGAAATTTTAGAGAAAAATATAGATAATTAATTCACTTTTGCAAGAGATGAACGTTTTTAAATATTCAAAATATTTCAAAAAGCTCTCGAGACCTTTTAAATTTATGGCTTAATGAATAATTATACAAAAGACTAACAACTAAGAATATTGGTCTCTAATGCTTTTTAAAATATTTTGAATATTTAAAAAAATTCATCTTTTGAAAAAGTGAAATATCTATATTTTTCTCTAAAATTTTCTTAGTGTTAAAACTTTCATTTTATTATAGAATATCTTTGCCACAATAAATTTTTATTTTATGCTTTTTAAGGCTTCACAATAGCTTCTAATGTTAAAACATACTTTTTAACTTAAATTTTTATTGTTTCTTTTGGCAAATAATTAGTTGGCATAGATGGACTCATATGTTCAATTTTACATCATACATTTGTACTCATAAATTTTTGCTACAAGGCAGACTATATTTATAAACTGGGTCGATCCTACTGGCATGGTCTCAGACTGAGATACCCCACATACTTACACCCCGCGACAAAAAGATAGGTACAAAGGGTTTTTTCTTTGATTTTTCATAAAATAACATTACCTAAATTGTGCTTATCATTTATTATTATCATAAAATAACACTATTCCCGGACTCATTTTTGTTTTAAGACTCATTTAGAAAAATTTTAAGACTAAAATTTTTCTAATTTAAGACTACACACCGCAACAAAAAGATAGGAACAAAGTTTTTTTTTTTTTTTTTTTTAATTTTTGAATATGAATATTTTGAATATAATTTAAGTATTTAATATGTATTCGATATGATAATATTTTGTTATGATAATAAATGATCAGCTCAATTTAGATAATGTTATTGTATGAAAAATTAAAAAAAAAAACAACCTTTGTTCCTATCTTTTTGTCGCGGAGTGTCGTCTTAAATTAGAAAAATTTTAGTCTTAAAACTTTTCTAAATGAGTCTTAAAACAAAAATGAGTCCAGGAATAGTGTTATTTTATGATAATAATAAATGATAAGCACAATTTAGATAATGTTATTTTATGAAAAATCAAAGGAAAAACCTTTTGTATCTATCTTTTTGTCGCGGGGTGTTAGATCCCCCCCCCCCCCCAAGCTTTGATACATTTACTTTATTCTAATTTACTGAGAGTAAAAAAAGGATTAGTTTCTAATATTAGTTTTTATACAATTTCATACTATATCGAATGCAATAATCCCCATCCCCATAATGCAATTTTAAGTGAAATATTGACATTTTTCAGTCGTGTTGCAAAAATCTTTAATTTTAAATTTTAAAAGCTTCTGCTATGAATGATGTGGAGATCGGTGCGTTCATAAATGTAGATGGCAATAATAAAAATAAGACAATTTGGTGTGTGTGGGCACACACACACCAAACCTGATACTTCCATACACGAAAGCAGGATAATGACTTCATTGAGATATGGCACTCATCAAAATAACGCACCTACTATGAATGTCGATCATTCTTTTCCGCTTTTCCTTTATAGAGTTGAAAGCCAAATTTCATTCGTTGCCCTTAAAGTGTCGTTTTTGATATCAAACTCAAAAATTGCATACTCCGAAGTTTAAAAATGAGAAATATTTTCATTTCTGATTCTCTACTTCCATTTTATGTTAAAAAAAAAAATGCTTATACCGTTATTTTATATAAGACTTACAATATCCTTTAATTGTTTTGAACAGTGTATATCAGCAAAAGTTTTGCCCCGAAAGAAAAAAAAAAAAAAAAAAAAAAGGAAAGGTAAAAAAATTAAACAAAAATCAAGATGTTTTGGATCACTCTGTAGAAACTAATGCTTGAGATGCGTTTTGGCTGTAGCATGTGATGATGAGGCTACCACAGATACTCACGGAGATATAACGGTTCCTGTAAAAATTCGTAATTTTTTTTCTTTTTTTATTATAATTCTTAGGAGGATGTTTGATACAATGCAAGGATATTTTTAGGAAACTTGTCTTATTCTGCATCAGACACAGCATACTGCAATCAGAATGCAAAAATATTAACTATCTTATGAAATATGAGCATTTTTATTCAATAATTTTTAACTACGCATGCGCAAGCTTTAACGGTATTTTATTTGCATAATTTAATAGGCGAAAAAATTGAATTATTAACAGAAAAATCCTAAACAAATATCGTGTAAATTCAAAAAGTTGTCGACAATAGAATGAACTGATAATTCAATTCTTCTCAAAATAAAGGCTAAGCTATAAGGGGTTTTACTTCACCTTTTTATTTTGATTCAATGAATGGTAATACAGTGTTCGTTGGTTGTAAATAAATATTGATACAAAAACCCTATCATCTTCCTCTTTTTTGAGAGAAACTGAAATGCTTCTTATTCTATCTCCCATAACTTTTTGAATTTATACGATATATGTTTGGTGTTTTCATGTATATATATAAGTAGCTCAATATAATGACTATAAAATTATGTATTTAGGAATATATATATATATATATATATATGTATATATATATTGCGCATGCGTAGGTAAAAATTTAGTAAAAATGCTCATGTTTCATCTGATATTTAACAATTTTTGCATTCAGTATGCTGCGTCTAATGTAGTTATACCATGTTTCTAAAAAAAAAAAAAAAAAAACTTTGCACTGGGTCTAATACTATTGTGTTATAATTTAAAAAGCAGCAATTTTTTTAAAAGAAACCGTTATATTTGCATGAATATATGCGGTGGCATCATAAAAAATTATACGGATAATTAAAAAAAAAAGCCTCATAATCACATGCAGCAGCCGAAATGCATTTCAAGCATTACTTTTTACAGGGTGATTCATTTTTTTTTTTTTTTTTTTTTTTTTTTTTTTTAAGATTTTTACTGGTCTTGTTTTTTTTTTTTTCCTGGACAAAAATTTTGCTGAAATTAGATATAACATGTGCTGTACACTTCCAAAGTTTTAAAATAATTCCTAAAGAAAGTTTCTAGATATTTGACGAAATGTCTAAATTTGAAAGTGTCCAAATAATCATTTGGTAGATAGTGTACACAAAAATTTTATCCTGATTGATTATTATTATTATTATAAATATTTTTTTTTGATTTACCACATAGTAATAAAAAATAATCCTCACAGCATACCTTTATCGAAAATTTTGTCCTAGGTTGCTATTTTATAAATTATGAAAAGACGGGATTACAGTGTCATCCATTGAGCGATATGCACTAGAAGTTATGTTAGACACCCATCAAAAGTCAACTTCGTATTAAAATTCATAAGGTTCTGTGCATTAATTTTTTATCTAGAGCTGTCACAATTTTTTTTACAAATAAACACAAAATAGACAGATAAAAAGGGTCAAAACGCATTTAGAACCCATTAAATTGTATAAAATCGTCAAGAAACGGAAATCGAAATTTTTTACAAATCTAATACATTTTAGTTATAAACATAAAAAATTATACTTTAAAAAAATCAAAGAACACGCTTTTATTGAAATGTGAAGTAAAAAGCACAAAATATCTAACTTTGTAAAATTAAATTGCTGGGTAAGAGAGAATCGTGTGAGTGACACACCATAATATTTACATATTTTTAAATCTTTAATAAATAAATAATTTAGAATTAAACAAAAACTATTTTTAAAAAAATCTCCCCTGACTGTGCCCGAACGTTAGACCTTTAGGTTCGTAGCCCGGAGCTTTACCTCACAGCCACAGCGTTCACGTAGAGAAAGTCTTTTTTTACAATATAGATTTTTTGTTTGCTCCCAGAGCGGTTACAAACATAATACAGGTGAAGCTAATAAAAGTGTGTTAATAAAGAAAAAAAAAAGTATCTGAAGTTAATAGCAAGAGGAGGTTATTTCGAAATTTAGAACTTATCTGCTATATGCGCTTTTCATAGCAATTTTTCCTATTTAAATAATAATAATAAATTGTTGCATTTATAAGGCGCAAGAGTCATATTTATTTCATTTTGTAACCAAGGAAATTTTTCCAGAAGTTGATATATGCATATGTATGAAGTAAAATATAATTCCATTAAATTATTTATTTTGTAATAATATTGTCTTTTTTTCTTTTTGTTACCTATATATAATAGAGGCAGTATTTTTTTGAGGATCAAATTTTTAAAAATGAGTTTTTTTACTATTTACACGTTTTGATTCCCTGGAACCCGAAAAACCTGTTTTCAGCAGTTGGTCTGTGTGTTTCTATGTCCGTTATCAGCATATCTTAAGACCCAATAGTATCAGAAATTTCAAACTTGGTATTCTAAATGTGAATCATATAGGGATATTACACTAAACATTTTATTGAGACCAAGTAAATGGTTCGTGTACAGGGCCATCCAAGATAATTCAAATAAATTACATCAAAGGGCGAAATGTCTCGTAAGTACAGTGTAACATATATAGGCTGCAATAAACATAAAGAAATGATATTTTTAGTTCCCTATCATACTATAGGTATGGGGAACTTAGGTAATCGTGAAAATTTTCGATTTCGGTTTTTTTACACGTTTTCAGGTGTGAGGAATCCGAAAATGACAAAATTTGTATGGTGTCTGATGTTAGTGTGTTAGTCCGTTAGTTTGTGAGTCTGTGTACACGATATCTCACGAACAAATTGTCGCAGAGAGATCAGATCAGTTTTAAAATATTACTTTCGACACTGGCAAGAACCCTATTCATTTGCAACATTCGAATTAAAAACTTCGTAAGTTATTAGAAATTTACGATTTTCTTAACATGGGAGAATAGGACAAAAATTCACTTAAACGTGCATTAAATGGAAACTTTTTACTGTAAAAATGTCAGACCAGTTTTAAAATATCAGTTTTGATGCCGGAATGAACATCGGTAACTATAAATATGCTACTTTGAAAATTTCGCAAGTTACTGGAAATTTACAAATTTCTTAACATGGCAGTATAGGGCGAAATTTCACATAAACGTCAATTTTGAGAGATATTTTCATCATAAAGATGTCAGACTACTTTTGAAATATTATTTAGGACACTGGCATGAATATTTATGACTATGAATTTTCCAATATAAAAATTTCGTAAGTTATTGGAAATTTACGAATTTCTTAACATGGCAGAATAGAGCAAAATTTCACATAAACGTCAATCTTGAGGGATGTTTTCATAGATGTCAAATCACTTTCGAAATATTATTTAGGATATTGGCATGAATATCATAGACTATGATTTATTTCAATTTAAAAAATTCGTAAGTTATTTGGAATTTACGATTTACTTAACATGTCAGAATAAGGCAAAATTGAGCATAAACTTCCATTTTGAGGATCATAAATACATTAGACAACTTCAAAATTACATTTATGATATTTGTTTGAACATGATTGAATACAAATATTCGAATAGGAAAATTTCGTAATTTACGATTTTATCAACATAGCGAAATTGTAAATTTTTCATATAAATATGAATTTTGAGGATTATTGCATTGGAAATAGTAGCATGAAAACTAAACAACGGAATAGACCCTGATAAAATAAATTAACAGGTTAGAATAAGATAAATATATCGAAGTGAACGGTGGATAGCCTATTAGGCGGGGATTTCATTCGGTCACTGTATCAAGCTTTGGTCAAATTCATTTCTTTTAACATGTTTATAATATGCCTCGCACTAGAAATTTACGAGAGCATAAATATGATGTGGAACTGAGCAGAGTCCAACTATGCCAATTGCCAACTAGTTTATGTGCATAAACGCATGTTTTGTGTAGATTATGGTATGGATATCATTTATAATTCATTTACAGGGCTATATGAAAGCAATTTGAATATATTGGGGCTATACTTGGAAATTGCTGAGAATACCTTTTAGGATTGTGTTGTGCTACACATTTTTCATGTAAGACTAAATTTAAGTATTCAATCTAAAATGCATATAGTCTATAGGCAATATATAGGGATACCCAAAATTAAGTGAAATCATTCTATGCTATTGAATTCTTTTCTATTGAATGTAAATGATGGAATAAGGGCTTTATTACAATTTACTATGCTGATGACGATTAAAAATGAAGATTAATTTCTTGTATCCATATGGAACAAAGAAATATTTGAAGTTCCTTTTTTAGCTCTAGCTTTTGTGTAATATAGTGTTTTGGGATCCCATGAATATAAAAAATAAATTTTTAGTGGTTGATACACATGTACCTCTGTTATCAATATAACTTAAAAACAAATAATTACGGGAAATACAGATTTGGTATTTTAAAGTTCATAAGAGGTTGCCTCTTAAAGTTTGATCAAGGTTGGTAAGTTTCAAAGTGCATTATGGGTAAAAGTTGCCCAAATAATTTTAAATACACTTTTAAATTTGATAATAGCTTTGAAGTTTTAATAAATGTAGGTACTATAGTTATAATTAAACTGGGGTTGAGAAAGGGGTGGTAGCCCTCTTTCCACCCAATATTATATATCAGATAAAACTCTTAAGCCTATTGTAAATTGTTTTTAGAGTAGATTCTTATACAATAATTGTTATCTTACCCCTTAACGGGTAATATATATATGTTACGGTGAAACATATATATATATATATATATATTATTTAAATAATTATAATAACAACGAATTTCTTTTTGCAGGTTAAATCTATATCTCAAATTATTTTTCGTTATGGGCATCACATGGTTTTCAGAATTCTTACCCTGGATAACAAAAATATACGTACTTTATGCAGTGGCTGGAGTATTAACTGCACTGCATGGTGTACTTATGTTTGTCATCTTCATCTTAAAAAGAAGAATTTTTCACCAAATAAACGAAAAAATTTCAGGTATAGTTCATGGTCCAAAACTTTCAATTAGTCAACTGACATCATCTACCAGTGGACAACAGCCTACTTTTCAAAAATACGTTGATTCAAAAATATTGTATTAGTTGGATCCTATTGTGAAACACATTTACTGATTGGCTAACAAATTTTTGAAAAGATTTGCTATCCTTCCTGGAGAAAATGAAAGATGTTTGCGCATTACTGTCCAAACACATCAAATTAAAAAAAAAAAAAAAAAAAAAAATCTTAAGTGTCTCTACTTAATTTCTTGGACATTTAGTAGTTATTACATGTTTAACCAAACAAATTTAAATGATTGAATAATTGAGTAAATATTTAAACATTAAAAGTATAAAAGGGTAATTGAAGAGTTCTCCTCAAATTTGAATAATTGTACAATGGACAGTGATGTATCCTAATTCTTTTGTTGGGTGCTCCTATAGAAGAATATAAATTTTAAGCAAATAATTTCCTATAATGACCATTCTGCTATACAATTTTAAAACAAATATTAAGTTAGTGTCCTTTAAATTTTTTAATGAACTGTTACACTATCTTCTCACAAACTATAGGGCCCTCAGCAGAGGTACTGATGTTCGCCAAAAAATCCAAGGAACATGTTTATCTCATCTTGAATTTCTATTACCTCTATTAATGACATTATTAATTAAAAAAGCTGTGTTCATAAAGGTACTCTATTTGCCAACTTGCAAATAGTTTCTCCAAATCACTGTTCCTACAGTCTATGGCATCACAATCACCACGGAAAATACAATCTCATCCATGCTGTAAAAAAAAAAAAAAAAAAAAAAGCAAAAAGAAATGAAGAGTGGAGTGGGTTTTAACGCTTCACTATAGCTGCGTATTGGGCAATTGCCGATGGTCAAGCCCTCACCCATAGGGGTCGTCCAGAAATAGGTCACATCACAATTTTGATCCTCTGCAGAGAGAATGGTTGTTCCACTTTGGTAACTTCCAGACAAATAAAAAAAGAAACTAAAAGATTGGCATCCTCGAAAGAAGAAAAAAAATATTTATTAGAATAGAGAAAATGTATTTAGAGTGGAATATTAGTATGATAAGATACTTTCAAAAAGGTTAAACACTTGAACTAAATGTGGAAGATCGATGTTTTAATAAATTTATATTGATCATAAGAAGTGTATTTCCATCAAACTTACTTTATAGAAAACGTTTAAAAAAAGTATTTTAATTTAGGCTTGGAAATTTTATATCCAAAATAGTATTGCTTATGTTTCTTCGGATCATTTATTGTTTTCAAAATTATCATTTTTGTGAGTGCTCATAGCAGTATTTTGCAGGAATGTAAAACATTGCAAAGTTTTGAGAATGATTTACCATACATACTCATGTAAAAGTCAACCCCTAAATTTGAAGAAAAAACTTGGCTAATAGCAGTATTTTAAACCAATCTTCTTTCCCTTATTTTATCACGATTAATTTTTTGATTATACAAGGTGAAGAAAACAAGTTTAAAATACTGATGTAAAATAAAATTTTCTCTCGATTTAGTGGGTCGAGTTATATGAGAGTATATATGGTACTTAGTTTGGATGGTTTTATGGATTAAAGCAAATTGATAGTAGGAATTAGATAAGGTTGCTATGATAGCTACAATAGGAGTTGAGAAGTCTAGCTTTCAATGAAGTTTTTATGCATGAATGAATCTGAAAGTATTTTTATGAAAATTTGTTATAGCTGATATTTAAAGTGACACTCCAGTAAATAACCAATTTAAGTAGTGAGATTTTTTGCGATAAGGGAGTTGAGTTTGGAGTTCAGTTCCAATGAATTTGGTTGAGTTTTGTTTCCAGAAAATTTTAGTTCTAGAGAGTTTGAATAGAGCTATCTTCTCAGTTGGTTAAATTTGATTTAATGAAAATTTTATCATACAATTTAGATCATCACGAATTAACTAAAGAAGAATTTGTCGATATTAACAAGTTTAGCAGTAGGCCTCTGGCACTAAATTAAAATCTGTCAATGTCAGATTTTCATGTTTTAAATAATGAAATAATGTCGTGTGTGCATAATTTTTTTTATTTAAGTTGTCGTCTTTTTTTTTTTTTTTTTTTTTTTTTTTTTTTAAATCTGTACAGTTTAAGAGGCATTTTTTTAAAAGTTGGACACTTTTGATAGTTGACATCTTCAATTTTTCCGAAACTTTCAGGATGTGTTAGTAGTACTGTGATAAAAAAAGTGAAATTTAATTTTTTCTGAATTTGATTTGTTCGACCTAGAGAGGGGGTCGAAGTTTGAGGCCGTAAATAAATGGTGCCATTTTAATATCATTTTACTCCTAAAGCCATGAGTGACGCATGTCAATTTTTTTAAATACGGATACTACTTGATACTAAGTACATTTTAGCATAAACAGTTTGGTGGGTCATTCATGGCTTTAAAGGCCAGAGTCATTCAAAAGTGCAAATTTCGTTGATTTTTTCCATGTTTTCACTCTGAATATCTGCTAAGGCCATGAGTGCCCCATAGAAATAATTATGGGGTTAATTACACACCTTAGTACAGAACTTAAAAATATTTAAAATTGCATGGGTCACTCTTGGCTTTGGTAGATAAACGGTCTCAAAGTTGAAAATTTTCAAAAAACGTCAAATTTGATGGTAAATTATAAGCCATGAGTCAATAACTATGAGAGAGAGTTTTAATTATACCCTAGATGGTCTAGTTTTAGACCCAGGTTACAAACCTATGGGGCTTGCAAGATTTATTTAGATATAGTTTATTTTATATCGCCAATGTGTACCTGTTCTATGTAGTACAAAACGCTTGAGACCCAATTTTGTAATACATTAATGCTTGTTTAAAACTTCCCATTTTACATTACAGAGGTCAGCATCAAAATAAATATAAAATAAATATAAAATTAAAAAATCTGGTGTGACTCCACTCGACTTTCCGAACATTGAGTAATTAACAGTTTTGTAGATAAAGCCTATAAATGCTAGATTCACCAAAATGCTTATAGTTAGTGCAAAAGTGATTTATAATATTCATATAAATTTTCAGCTCAATTGAATAAGGCGTTTAGATGCTATCGCACTTTTAAAAATTTGGTCCCGTAGATCATAATGATAAAGAATTTTTCTTTGTGTCCCTGTAAAAAAACTGTAAGTGCTAAATTCACCAAAATCTATACAGTTGGTGCAACTGTGACCTATAACATGTGTACAAATTTTTTGCTCAGATTAGTAAGGCGTTTAGACACTATCACACTTTTAAAAATTTGGCCTCATAGGCCATAATGATGAATAATTTTTCTTTGTGTCCCTGTAAAAAAACCATAACTTCTAGATTCTCCAAAATCTATACAGATTGAGTATCTGTGACCTATAATATGTGTATAATTTTTTTACTCAATTGAATGAGGCGTTTAGATACTATCGCACTTTTAAAATTTTGGTCCCATAGGCCATAATGATAAAGAATTTTTCTCTGCGTCCCTGTGAAAAAACTATAAGGGCTAGATTCATGAAAATTAATAGAGTTTGTGCTACGGTGACTTCCAGCATGCGTACCAACTCGCAGCTCATTCGAGCAAAGCGTTTAGATGCTAGCGTATTCACTCACACACATACACACATACATACATACATCCATCATCGCAAAAATAGTGAAAACGGACTCAGGGGACCTCGAAACGTATAGAAATATCAAAATCTTAAATTCGTATTTTTGACATGACTGGAATACTTTCCTCACTATAGTGTTCGGAAAGTAAAAATTTCATAAGGGAGACAGGGGCAAGTTGAAGTACGGGGTAAGTTGAAACATGGAAATAAAAAATACAATTTTTAAGTTCTTATTCATCGCCAATAAAGGGAAGTACAGACACACAAAACCTACTTTACAATGTAAAAAAAGATATGTATGTAAACATCTGTCGATTTTATGAGGATAAAACTGTTTTTGAGTACTGTTTTTTACTGTGAGTAAAAATTCAAATTTTTAAGTGATGTTTCATTTTATGTAACAAAAATTGGTGAATGTTTCTGATTGATTCAGCGTTTATAGTGTGTAGGTGCAGCTTGCTAATCATATGATTTGAAACGCCCACGAGCATAAGTACTACTAACTTTACATCTCATGAAGTGAAAATTGTGGGCAGGGGCCAGCTGAAACAAATATAGGGGAAGCTACTTGAAACACCTGTTTCAATTAGTCTCATGCGCAAATTTTTATTATTATTATTATTATTTTTTTTTTTTTTTTTGTATACAGTCTTGTTTTCATCACCCTATATATGTTTTACATAATATAACAATATGCACATTTCAGATGTATCTTAGGTTATTACTTTCCGAACACTATAGTGAGGAAAGTATTGTAATCATGTCAAAAATCCGAATTCGAGATTTTGACGTTTCTATACGTTTCGAGGTTCCCTGAGTCCGTCTTCACTCTTTTTACGATGATATATGTATGTGTGTGTGTGTGTGTATGTGTGTGAGTAACACGCTAGCGTGTAAACGCTTTGCTCGAATGAGCTGTAAGTTGGTACGCATGTTGCAAGTCACCGTACCACAAACCCTATCGATTTTTAAGAATCTAGCGCTTATAGTTTTTTTACAGGGAGACAAAGAAAACTTGTTTATCATTATGGCCTATGGGACCAAAATCTTAAAAGTGCGATAGCTTCTAAACGCTTTATTCAATTGAGCAAAACACTTATACACATATTATAGGTCACAGATACTCAGTCTGTATAGAATTTGGAGAATCTAGCACTTAAGTGTTTTTACAGGGACACAAAGAAAAATTCTTTATCATTAGGGCCTATGGGACCAAATTTTTAAAAATGCGATAGCATCTAAATGCCTTATTCAATTGAGCTGAAAATATATGAATATTATAAATCACTGTTGCACTAACTATAAGCATTTTGGTGAATCTAGCATTTATAGGCTTTATCTACAAAACTGTTAATTATTCAATGTTCGAAAAATCGAGTGGAGTCACTCCAGATTTTTTAATTTTATATTTATTTTGATGCTGACCTCTGTAATGTAAAATGGGAAGTTTTAAACAAGGATTAATGTATTACAAAATTGGGTCTCAAGCGTTTTGTACTACATAGAACAGGTACACATAGACTATATCTAAATAAATCTTGCAAGCCCCATAGGTTTGTAACCTGGGTCTAAAACTAGACCATCTAGGGTATAATTAAAACTCTCTCTCATAGTTATTGACTCATGGCTTACAGAGTAATTTACCATCAAATTTGACCTTTTTTTGAAAATTTCCAACTTTGAGACCGTTTATCTACCAAAGCTAAGAGTGACCTATGCAATTTTAAATATTTTTAAGTTCTGTACTAAGGTGTGTAATTGTAACCCCATAATTATTTCTATGGGGCACTCATGGCCTTAGCAGATATTCAGACTGAAAACATGGAAAAAATCAACGAAAACTGCACTTTTGAATGACCCTGGCCTTTAAAGCCATGAATGACCCACCAAACTGTTTATGCTAAAATGTACTTAGTATCAAGTAGTATCCGTATTTAAAAAAATTGGCATGGGTCACTCATGGCTTTAGGAGTAAAATGATATTAAAATGGCACCCTTTATTTACGACCTCAGACTTTGACCCCCCTCTCTAGGTCAAACAAATGAAATTCAGAAAAAAATAAATTTCACTTTTTCTTATCACAGTACTACTGACATATCCTGAAAGTTTCGGGAAAATTGAAAATGTCAACTATCACACCTCCATAGACTTTGTCCAGCTTTAAAAAAAATATCTCTTAAATCTTTACACAAGATGTCAATTGACAACCTTTTTTTCGTGACTTTCCTACCAATATATTTAAGTTAAAAGTTTTCTTAATTAATCTTGGAAACATGCTAAAAAAGATTACTATATATTTATAGTGATAGAAAAGTCATGGAAGAAAGAATGTTGGTAGACACTTTGTAAACAATATTAACACTTCCAATGCAAAGAATAGAATCTGCAATATTTGGAAATCTATAACTCCTATGACTTTTTTTTTTTTTTGCAGTCTGTATGCTATAATGAGAATGTGCTCAATATTTGTCTTTCTACAATTAATGTACAATGGATGCAAATACTTTGATTAGAAATAGTATACTTATAACGTATCTTCATTGATAATATAAACATAAATAGAGAAAATCCTATTCTAAAACTATGTAACTTTCAACAATACCGCTCATAGGCAGGGATTATGTTTAACATTATGCCAACAATGACTTTGAGAGGTCTACCAGAGTTGCCAACTTTTATAATTTATTCTGGAGCATATTTAACCCTGCCTTCTTTTCACGTGAGTATTTTTATAGAGTATTTCTCTACAATATGTGACAATGATTAATTGAGAAGAAAATCTTTCTTCAAAATTACTGGTATGAAAGAAAGGTGCGGCTAACAATGCTCCAGAATAAATTATAAAAGCTGGCAACTCTGGGTCTACACAAGACTCTTTCATGCCATATTTCATAGCAGCTATACTGAACTTTTGGAGTTAATTAGCATCACTTTTTATTTATAGTAGTCTAACCATTCATATAATAAAACAAGAACTTGAAATTCTTCAAGACCGAAAATAACCTCTTATGGACCATCATCCTTTTCCCATGGAATAACCTAAGGTTAGCTGTCATCGACAGAAGAACTGTAAAAGATAGAAAGGAACCTTAAACTGATGATGTTATTCTCGTATGGCTGATAATTCCTGTCAAAGAATGTTCTAAAGAACAGGATTCACCAAAATGCACTTATCCTTGTCTCTCCCAAACTCCTTTTTTAAATATATTTAGAAGTAAGAAATCCCTCAAATATGAATAATTTACAACTTTGCAATTCCTAACTTTTGTCTAATTTGTAATTACAAATTTAAACTTTTGAGGCATATAAGACACATCCATTGATATAATATATACCAAATCTTTTTCGCTACTGAAAAAGAAAAAAAAAAAATCACTGCAGTATATTTGTAAATTGAAATAGTGAAAGTTAATAGGAATAATTTTTTTAATGAAAAGTATGATCTAATTTTGAGTAAAAGTTTAAAATGAACAGCTGTAAAGCATAATATTCCTAATTTACATATTACTCATACTTTGCATAAATTTTAGATTTTTAGAAATACCATAACAGTTCAATCAAAAATGTTCAATCAAAAATGTTCTAAAATGTTTTTTTTTTTTTTTTCCGTTTTTAATAAGATGTTTAAAAAAAAAGTGTTTTAACTCTGACAGCAAAATCCAGATTGATCCCAGTTCTGTTTTCATAAATGTAATCATACTTAGTACAAATGGAAGTAAATTTAACAATACTATTTTTAAAACAAGCAACACTTTTAGAAATATGAAAATTGTGTTTATCACTGAAAATTGAATGTACAAAGGCTTAAAAGAATGTGATATAATTAATAATTTGAAAAAAAAAAGTCAAAGTTATAAATTATTAACATGAAAGTATACGAATTTAAATGTAAGTAGCATGAATACTTTACAAAGGACACTCACAAACTGTGACACACAGATCGTAACCAAACTTTACAAATAGCTAAAGGGTACACAAAGGTATACACTCTGACCAATATATAGCAGCAAACGTTACTTTAGAACAGAGGTATTAGTGGTATTACCCTTCCATTACAGACAAAGCTATCCAAAAATTACAGCTCCCTCGTATTTCGTCTACTAAATCAGTCTCTTCTAATATCAGTATTGTTTTACCCTATTTTCCTAAATCCAGTCAAACCATAGCTAAAATTCTCAAACAATATCATTTTAAAATATTTTCGCCTTCCAATAAACTCATCTTTTCTCAGTTAAAAGATCCCATTGATATGCATAATTCTTGGGGGCATTTATAGTATTTCCTGTCAGTGTGGTTTATCATATATTGGCCAAACTAAACGCAGTCTTAAATTTCGTCTAAAAGAACATATGAATTACGTCCACAAACAAGAAACCAATAAATCGGCTATTTCTAAACATTGCTGGGAGGAAAATCATAACTTTAAATTTAATTCAGCCAAAATAATTTGCAGACCTAAATCCATTCATGAACTTTATTACTTTGAAGCTTTTCATATTTTAAAATTTTTAAAAAACCTTGTAAATTGTGATTTCGCTTTTCCCTATTTGTCTGATTGTTGGAAATTTTACATTCAGTCCACATTTTCTTAAATTTTCAACTGTTTACACAGCTACACATTCCTAAATTCCTATTGGCCACACTCCCCACCTTTCCCGTAATCCTATTGGTTGAACTAAATTCGGTCCCTCTCCTATATATATATGAGCACTTCTCCAGATTCAGAATTCTTTTTACATTGAAGACAGTACGCTTAAGGCTACCAAAACAGCAGTATGCATCTCAAATATTTTTCTTTGGCGTTTCTGATGCAGTAGTTTATTCGGGTTTTAATATTCCAACGCCAAGTCTCCTGTTATTATAGAGGTATTAGTGTTTGAAGTTGGAACTATTTTTTTTCCAATATTGTAATGCCATTCAATTTATCTATTTTACTTTTCTATTCCCCCCCCCCCCCTCCCACTAAACATGTGCTGTTGATTTATTTATTTAAAATATATTTCAGATTGTTTGCAAGAAAGAATTGTAAAATTTTAACAAAATAGACCTGAAAATATCCACTCACCACATATTTTTAACTGCTTCAAACGCTCCATGTTATATAAAATAGGAATTAAAACTATTAAAAATTCTAATTGAAATTTCTTTTATATAAAAACACAATATAATTTTTCAAATCTTTTTTTTTTTTTTTTTTTTTTTTGTTAAAGAATTCTAAAGTAAGAAAAATATGCAGATGATTAAAAAACGCAATTTTAAACAAATAAATCAACAATGCATGTTTGATGAGGAGAAAAATAGAAAAGTCAAATAAATAAATTGAATGGCATCACAATATTGGAAAAAAAAAAAAAAAAAAAAAAATAGTTCCAACTTTGAACACCAATAACTCTGACCTCTGTACTGAAGTAATGTTTGCCGCTATAAATTGGTGGGAGTGTATATCTTCATATCCTTTAACTACCTGTAAAGGTTGGTTACAATTGGTGTGTCATAGTTCATGAGTGTTGCTTGTTAGACATAAAAGCAATGTTAATAAAAAATTATTTAACTACCTTTAGTATTATAAAGAGTATTCTTACAAGGAAACATTCAAAAGATGTCATCTTCAAAGAGTATTGAAAAAAATATATGTGATTCTACTCTTCATGAAACATCAGAAAATGAAAAAAAATATCGGCTGAAATTAATTACAGCGACTACAAAAAATTATCAAAATTAAGCATATTTGGTGATTTAGCGCTGTTAGGCGATACGTTTGCTAGCACCCAGATTGCCGTGTAAGAACAGAACCATGTTTTGCTTTTCCGCCAAGTACTCAAAACCAATCGCCTAGCAGTGTAAAATCGCCAAATAGGCTTAATTTTGATAATTTTTTGTGGTCACTGTAATTAATTTCAGCAATTAATTTTTTCATTTTCTGGTGTTTTATGAAGAGTAGAATCAAATATATTTTTTTCAATACTTTTTGAAGATGACACCTTTTGAATGTTTCCTTGTTAGTGGAGAGGTAATATTATAAAGTTTTGAAAAAAAAAAAAGAAAGAAATTTGAGTGTATTTTGTGTAACATATTGCATTTATAGAAAGGTATACGAATCTGACAAATAGTATGCATTTGTAGAAAGGTATACATACGAATCTGATAAATAGTATGCATTTGTAGAAAGGTATACATACGAATCTGACAAATAGTATGTTTGATAAAAAAGAAACTAAAGCAATGAGTACTTACATGTATTTATTTATGAATTATTGAACATTCATATTTATCACTTTAAACTAAAAACAATGATCAAATACAAATCTCAACTTTTAAAATATTATAAAGAAGGCAAATGAACTTTTTTTTATCATCATTGTACAAACATTATCTACAATAACAACCTGTCTCGGCTAAAAAACGCTCTCAAAAATAAATCGCATTTTCAAAATATGTACAGAATAAGCAATGCTGGAAAAACACTAGCTGTACAAAAAAGTCAAATTTTACAGATAGACTGAAACAAACACACAAATATATATTTTACACATCTCAATGTATATACATTCTGTAACTTCTCAACTTGTTTTGCTAGAACTCAAAGTTCCCCCAAATCATGATTCGTAAATTATGCGAATCATATGCACACCAAAAGAGAGTATATACAAGAAAAGTTAACGATTCTTAATAGCTATGATGGTACGGTCGATACAGTATATTGGTACGGTTTATTGCATAGCAAATTAGAATAAAAGGCTAAGTATTATCTCTCAGTGTAAAGCCTACTTGTCATCTACAATATTCAGATTGCATCGATAAAGACAAACACATACATACAAATTTGTAATAAATCAATATGTACAATTAACCGGTGAATTTGCAACAAATTGATTCTTTTCATGTATACATATATATGCAAGCAGCGATTTCATGAGTATTATAGCCTAATATTTGATAAAAGCTCACCAAAACCAGTTTGTTGGAAGTCAACACAATTTCATATTCGTAAAGATACTGAAACATTAATTTAGATTATCATCACAGCTCAATAAAGAACATTTTAAAATAATGTTCTAGGTATTCCCAATCAATCAATAGAATTTTCTTAATATATATATATATATATTTAATGCAAAATTACTACCAATTTATTTTATAAAATCAAACTTCCAGAATGAGATTTGTCAGGTTTCATTTAATTTTCAAAACCCAAAACAGGATTTCTAAAATTATACACTAGTCTTTAAAAAATTATGACTATTTGAAAACTACTTAATATTTCAACATTTAATCACTCTCGGTATAAATTAGACAAACTATTCAAAACCTACAGGTGATTTTAGACAGATAATTAAAAAGAAACGTTAAGCTACTTATATACATATTTTTTTTTTCATTCAGCATTTCAACTCAATATGTTCCTCATAAGTTTCATATTCTATACCAGACTGATTTGATTCATTAACTGTGTGTAAATAAAAATATCAGTTGTGTCAAAAAAAAAGGAAAAGTTTTGCTCTGTTTAATAATAAGAAAAAAAAAATGCATGAAAGATAAACTTTAAAATATAGCACAAACTTATTCAAAAAAATAAAAAACAGAATTGAAGAACAAGTTGATTTAAGATTTTGCATTTTTAAAACTGTGTTTTTACAATTTACTCACCTTCTCTTATATAAAAATCTCTACTGATTCGTTTTTACAAAAGTTCCCAAATAAATCATAAATAGTATCTATAATATCTGATTACAAACCAGAGAACGTTTTTAATTAAAATATTCATACAAGATTGCATAAACTTTCAAATTTTTAAATAATTGTAAACAGAAAATTTAAATGTCAAGAAAATATAAAATAAATAAGCCTTAAAACATTGCTTACAATACAAGATACAGTAAAGCACCGTTTATATGTTTGTCATTTACATTTATATATCAATTTAGTGTGTAGTCCAATTTCTTCCTATTCATTTTAATACAAAAATTCTTTATTTATATGAAGCAAATATCAGCTATAGGTAGTTTTCCACCTTTCAAAAAAATTCTAAATTTTCTATCTCAGTCCTGATTTCTCTGTTTTGTCATTATTAATTTTCCTAAATTTCTTACAAACTTTAATTCTACACAGCACACTGATGCATATATGAATCAATTAAAATTACTTCCTCTATTAAATTGAGGAAGAAAAATTTATCGTTTTTTTTACACTGATTTATATAAAAATAGATCATTTTTATCATATTATGCTAAATATCACCAATATATGGCAGACAAAAAACCTTTTTTAAAAGTATTGCACATGTTCATATTTTGGGTAGATTTAAGTGATAAATTTTGCTCATAGTTTTCAGCATTAAAGTTTTAAGCTTTTTCTCTTAAATATAAGGTCGTATTATTTTAGTTCTAAGTATTCAGCATCAAAATTAAACTTTAATGCAATACAGTAATTTATGTACCATATACTGTAACCATATATTGCATATATAATATACATATCTGTACATATATTATATTAATACCCAAGATTATTAGCTTGAGTATGAATACAATAAATATATGTATTTGCATTACAGCTAAACTATTATAATTAGCATTTCAGGTATTCAATTACAATGTGGTTTTAATCACTTTTATGATGAAGTGTTTTATTTTCAAGTTTATTTATTATTTTCAATATAAATACTACCAAGAAATAAGTAGCCTAACATTATCTTAATTTTAATTATTTCTTTTATATAAAATCATATCCATATAAAGATATATTTTTGATAATTAAAGAGGATTTTAAAAAATTTGATTATATATTTTATTTATTATGTTGTTCAATAAACCTTTGAAAAAAATATAAATGGCACTTTACAGTATATTGAGTTTATAAAATTAGCAATAAACATGAGAAGAAGCAATACTAACAGCTAAACAAAGTAGACTAATCTTCCACGTTAAAGCACTATAAAAAAGAAAAACATGAATAGGATAACAATACAGATAAATTTACTTGAGTTTAAAAAGGTAGAAGAAATGCAGCAAATTGTGACACTGTCTAAAAGATTTTAGCACCATACACAGAAAAAACCGGGAGAAAAAAAAAAAAAAAAAAAAAAGACACAGAAGGATGTTAGGCTTAGTTAAAATTGTAAAAATGTATAATCTTAAACATACAATGAAACTGATCTGTTACTTATTACCTAAGATTTAAACTTCAGTATTAAGGAACTGATCTGTTGCTCATTACATAAGATTTAAACTTCAGTATTAAGGAACTGATCTGTTACTTATTGCATGAAATTTAAACTTCAGTATCAAGGAATATAATTTCAGATTGAAAACCTCCACGTAAACTTCAAACATTTTAATCAATAATAGCACAAAATTTTTTAAAAGCAGACAAAAAAAGAAAAGAAAATCATGCAATAGTTAATATAACACATAAAAAGCTTTCACCACATACTTACTATAACAAATTTGTGTATATCATTTTTGTCGCTTGATAAGCATTTTTTTGATTTATTGAAATTTCAAACATTTACAATTATCAAACACTTTTTCTTAAAGTTCATTTAAATGCCTATTATAATTGGTTAACTATGCAAACAAATATAATTCTTATTTCTATTATAATTGTTAATTGTAAAAACAAGTCAATAAATAAAAATAGGTCAATTATCTTCTGAAATCTTAGTAATTGATTTTTAATCATTAATTAAATATTAAGAATTAAATTATTAATTATTATTAATTAAATAATAGGCATGGATTAATCTGGTATTTTAAATGTTTTTTACACCAGCAGTATCTGATATTTGCACAAAGCATGTGCATAAAAGAGAAGGAAAAATATAAGTTTACTATCATAGGCTCATAAGACAAAAACCTAAATTAATTTAATTGGATTAAAGACAATGTGAAAATATTAAACTTTCATGTACTAAGGCATGTATAATTGGAAACAAAATTCACACCTCGTTTTTTCAGCAACCATTTAACTAAAAATGGGGAAAAAACTCTTTGGTGGTTTTGGTGTGGTTTTAAAAAAAGTATTTGTTTTATAAATGTATTTTTAACAGGTGAAATTTAATATAATATTTAACGATACCAGAAGTTTATCTTTTTTTCAACTGAGTATTACTATATCACATTTTAACACATACAAGAAAAAAAAAAAAAAAAAAAAAAACTTAAATTTCAACTTTGTGATACAGTAAGTTAAACATACTAATCTTAAATTATAAAAATTATTGCATACATAATAATGATGGCAAACTGAATTTTATAAGCAAGAATGTGAATTCTGTCTAAAAAAGTCAAACACATAGTGAGAAAATAAAGTAAAAATTTTCATATTGATTCTGAAAAGCAATTTTTTTTTTAAATAATAAACAAACAGTTACACATGCCACTTTAAAAGTCACTAAATCAAATACAGTGAAACCCCGATCTATCGTTCCCGCATCCATCATTTTTCCACACTGATCGTTTTATTTCTATGGTCCCTGCACAAACTGTATTTAAATATTGTTAACAGAACCCGTATGTATCGTGCTTCAAAAAGTCATTTCTCTGCATTCATCGTTGTAAAATTTTTCTTCTGACCGAAATGAAATTGAAAATCAAGCGGTTCCATATGGCATTCAAACTGGAATCACTCCTTTTAACCTAAAATAACTCTTTTTCCTCCACCACGGGAGATCAAAATTGTGATGACATGTCTCGGGACAAAGGTGAGTTCCAGACCGTGCAATGTAAAACCCAACCAACCTCAACTATTCAACCTTATGCTGTTTTAGGTGAAGAACAGAGTTTGTGCAGATATTGTAACATGTGTCTATGAATTACTGAATACAGATGGTGTGTTGTTGCTTGGAGAAAGTATTAAAAGTAAATTCCAGACCATCATTATTTGTATATATTGTAACACTAGAGTGATGTAAAACCCAACCAACATCAACTATTTAATCTTATGCTGTTTTGGTGAAGAACAGGGATTGTGCAGATATTGTAACATGTATCTATGAATAACTGAATACGGATTGTGTGTTTTCGCTTGGAGAATAAGTTTCTCTACTTTGTGTAAAGAGGAGAATGGATGCATCCAGTATGGCCAACTACTACATTTTTTCACATTCCTGAGGCTGAGCCTATGCCAGTGCCAAGTGTGTGTGACGTAATTACAGCATTAGGAAATGCACAAATATTTTTATATCTTCATGAAATTACAGAAAATGATAAAAAAATATTGTAAATCTGAAGATCTCCGTTTAATTTATAAAATGAACAAAAAATCCAACATAAAATTAGATTAAAAAAAATAAATATCACTTAATTTCTACAACTTTGATTTATTTCTTTGACAGTTTGGAGAGTAACAAATTAGTTTTTATTAGTAGTATACTATATATATTGAGTGTATTATTTCATAAACATTTTGACTTTAGCCCGCATTAATTGTTTTCCCACTTTCATTGCTCTTTTTCCCGCACCCCATGAAAAACGATGGATCGAGGTTCTACTGTACTTAAATTTTTAGATAATATTACCAAAGTGATTGGTATATATAATGAAAGTTCTAGAGAATTTTATAATAAAATGTTAAAAGACAAATAATTTAGTAAAATACATTAAAAGGAGACAAAAATTATGTTTCACATATATTTTGAGATAAAACTCAAAAAATTTAGAGATATTTAAGCCACTTCTCTACCTCTTATGATTTCCACATCTCTAACAAACAAACTTCATGTTATTCTATAGGGAAACTTTTTTTTTTTTTTTTTTTTTTAATATATAGTTACTAATTACCTTCCCCCCCCCTCCTCAGTATCAGGAAATTCACAACCATTAAATTCTTCCTTGTTTATCAAAAATTATTTTTTAAATTTTTATTTCGAAACTATAAAGAGGAAAAAATACATTCAGTTTTCTATACTCTTCGCATTCTTTAGTTCCTAACTAAAATATTAAAAATCTAAAAAAATCAATTTTTGGAAAACAAGCAATAATTTTAACGATTGTGAACTTTTGAAATGTGAAAATGGAATAATAATAATAAAATATTAGGTGATGAGTTATTTTGCAAACAACTTTTCCCATAGAATAACATGAGTTTTGCCTACCGTTGATGACAGGTTGAGAATTCCCTTAATATAATCCACAGCCAATTTATATAATGCAATAGAAACAAAAATTATCATCTACGATACATAAATAATTGCAATCATATAGAGAGGTGCCAAATTACAATCCACTAATCAGAAATAGCAATTTTTGTCCTAAATAATAGCAGATAATTATTCTAAAAAAATTCTGGTATGAAGGTTTTTGGCAATCTGCAATAATTTGGCACCTCTGCATATATACAACTAAGAAAATTTCATATTATGTAGCAATTGCAAATTAAATTTAAGCATATTTTCATTTTTATCATAAATGGACAGATGAAACTGAAAATAATAATAATGTATGCTTTTAAACAAACATTATATATCAAGTAATTTCTCCTCCCAAGGAATAATTGAGAATTCTTATTAGTATACTTTAAATCCACTAACAAAACAAAGTGGAGTGTAATATAAGATGACTATAAAGAAAACCAAATAAATATTCCTAATACACACGTAAAATGTTAAAAATAATTATATGTATAAGTTTTAACAAATTTTAATCAAAAAACCTTACCAGCCTTTTAGCTACACTATTATAAGTGATTTTAAATGGGTAAGGTGTGATTAAAGAACAGTTTAATTTTAATAAAAAAAAATCACTTCTCTTTTTTAACTTCTGAATTAAGAGCTAAAATACGTTAATAATTATTGTAATAGTTAATATGTTACATTATGCAATAGCAAAAAACATATTACTTTTTTTGATTAATTAAAAAAAAAAAAAAAAAAAAAAAAGGTTAAAAGATACACAATTTTAGTCATTCAGAATGATCCATACCAAAAATATTTCATTCAAAACAATTCTTAAATATCATTCAGAATGACTATTTAGCTGTCATTCGGATTTAAAAAAAAATTCTCATATACACATTACAGAAAATTCAAATTTATATATCATTTGATTCTTCAGTTTTTAGCTTTTGAGCTATAGAAAACATTAATAGAATAATTTGATAAAGAGGCGAGGAACTAAAATTTACATATACTTGTAATTCAACACATACTAATGGTAATACTGTAAAGTTTGAAAAAAAAAAAAAAAAAAAAGTAAACAAAAACACTGATAACAATGATAATGTGCGAAATGTTTGTTGTTAAAACTTCAGTACTTCAAATTTTTGAGATACCAACCAATTATGGAAAGTGCAAAAGTTAAATCAATATAAAACTTCATTTTAATAAACATTTTACAATATTTATATGTATTACAAATAATGAATAAAACAATGTAGTATCAGGAACAATTTGTATCAAATATTTCATTATATTAATATATCTTGATGAACGGACAAAACAATGTAGGATTGTATGATTTCTATCAATCATTTCATTATATTTAAGTAGTTTTAAAAAGGATGGATAGGACATGTAGATTTGGATAAAGTTTATGCTGTATAAAGTTAAAATTAACTACAGAAATACAAAATTGAAATAGGTGATAACTATAAAAACTGCAATAAACCAGCTAAAATTAATAAATACTGAAATAAAAGTTTGTTGAATTAATATTTTTTAAGCTTGATAAAATTTAAATTATTTGATTATTCTTAATTGATACTAAACACACCCAGCATTATATTTGAGATGCTACACAAAAGAAAAAAAAACAAAAAAAAAAAACAAGCTTAAAGTTTATTGAAGATCTATTAAGGAAGAAATAAAACTTGCTTCCACAAAATAAAATTAAAAAATAATATTTCATATAAAGTGAAATTTCTGCATTAAAAAGACAAACATTTCCTATCAACATTTCTTTTATATATCTACTATTATCTAATTTGTGAATCACTTATTACCTTTTTTAACAATTAAAAATAAAATTCTACATATTTCACCTTTAATTTATAAATTACGATCTTTGATTCTAGCATGCAACATTGTTAATTCTGCATTACTTCTACATTCTACCACTAATGGGTTGGTATCCCCAAATATCATTAAACATGTACTTACAGTATATAAAAATAAAAACAAAATATTTAAACTCAAGCAGTGCTTGCGATATTTTGAGAACCCCCTTTTATTTTTTTTGCAAAAAACAAGAACTTTACTTTTTTTATCTCCTATTTTACAACAGACTAGAAGGTTAAAAATATTTCAGGTACATTATAGGTTTCATCATTTCAGTCTTTAATAAGGATTTTCCAGCTAGGGATCATCCTCACAGATTGAAGCTTCAGAAAGTGGTTCGGGTGTATCGGTTTCTAACTGCAATTTAACAAATTCCTCGGAGATATCTGATGAGTCTTGTTTCTCTAAACTTGAAGACTGCTGCAGATTCCCTGACGATTCTTCGGCTGGGGGCAAGAAGACACTGGAATCGTCCTCACCCCCAACTGCTCCTTCAGGAACTTCATCAATTATGTCAGAGGTTATTGCTGAATCTTCTAAAAAAAAAAATAATAATAATTGCAGTAATAAATTAACTAATATATATATATATAAAGTAATACAATATTATCAGTGCAAACATTTGAAATTTAAAGATGATTTAATTTCAGTATTCAAACAATTATTATGATCAAAAACGAAGACCACCCAAATCAAATCAAAAAAGAAATAAAGTAAAATCTAAATGAATTATAGCAAATTGGAATGAGAAAAAAACATTATTTGCATTCTAATGTTATCAAGGGCCTGGTAGAATGCAAATATGCTAAAAAATGGATGTTTTTCTGTCATAAAGAAAGCAAAAGTTAAGAATTTCTTTGTTCGCAGGCCCGAAACAACCATTGTAAATAAAACCAGAAAAAACGAAGATCAAAATAACTCATCACTACAAATGATAATCCAATAACCATTTAAAAACGTAGATCAAAATAAACTCACCACTACAAATAACAATCCAAAAATTACCTAAAAAATTATTATTGAAAAAGAGGCAACTCATAGTTATGAAAAATGAGAAATTGAACGTAAAATTGAACAAGCAGATTGAATCAAGCAAATTGAACAAGCAGATATTAGTTAAAAGCATATATATATAACTATGAATTTTAATTATAAGTGAAGATATGAAAGTGGAATGTAAAAAGAACAAGAACAACTTTAACAATGTTAATAAACAAGAAAATAAGTTAAATTTAACACTATTCAAGCTAAAAATTTCAATTTAAGCTGTGTTTTCTTCGTCAGCAAGCAGGTTTCTGAAGATATGCCAAGCTAGCATACTCCAGATTATCTTTCAAACAGAATAGTAAAGAAAAAACTTGAAGTTATAAAGAATGAATTATGATTTATTTGAAAAGCATTTTATTTTGAAATCAAATACTATTACTTATGTGAGAAACTATAATGAAGTTTTATATCAGAATTTAAAAATTGTTTTATATAAATTTTTGAAGTGAAAATGCTAGCAAGCGCATACCCCCAGCTATGTTCCCACCCGCTGACGAAGAAAACACAGCATAATTTGAAATGTTTAGCTTAAATAGTGTTAAATTTAACTTATTTTCTTGTTTATTAACATTGTTAAAATTATTCTTGTTGTTTTTTACATTCCACTTTCATATCATCTTCACTTATCAAAATTTAAATTCATAGTTTTATAAATTTCGTGCTGCTTTAGCACATATTTTATGCAGATTAATAATTTTTATCATTTATTTTGAAGTTAATTTATATATATATATATATATATATATATATATATATTTTTTTTTTTTTTTTTCACATACAGATATAGAAAAAAATGAAAGCAATTGGAAACAGAAATCTGTCTCCAATAGATTTTAGTAGTTTTACACACAAAGGCTGTTTCTTTTCTATAAACATGTGTGATGTGGTGTACAGGCATGAGATTAGCAAAAAGAAAAAAAAAAAAAAAAAAAAAAATGAAAATGTATGCAAAAGCAATACATCGAAATGAAATACTAAAAATTTTATGACATTATATTCGGGTAATAAATATAGTTTTTATTCTTTAATCTACAAAAAAGAGCAAATAATTATGCTAACAAATTCACATCAGAAAGACAAAATAAAAAGAAGGCTGAAAAGCTAAATCTACAAAAAAGTTGAAAACAACCTCATCCCTGGGTGTAGGGGCTAAAGAAAGAATATTACACGAGGGTCCTAGGTTTGAGTGGATTGCCTTCCATGGGGAGACAAACTTTAGTACATAATACTGAGTGTTAAAAATGAAATTTAATTAAAAAAATTCAATAAATCTGCAAAATTGTTGGAGGACAATTTGAAACCCCAAAATCACCCTCCCCTTGGCCTACAGCCTTCATTTAATAAGTATTTAAAATAATTCCTTCTAAATAATTTTTCCCCTTTAATTTTACATTTTATAGTTTAACAACATGTTCTAAGGATATTCGGGTATTACTTTGTGGATAAGTAAATTATATATAATATATTTACATTTGAATGCTAAAAATTTGCACTAGTTTGGCATTCAAATATAATTTTTTTTTTCTTTTAATTTTAACTTAACAATGAATTTACAAATACAAAGTAATTGCCAAATATGTTTAGAATATATTGTTAAAAAGTAAAATTGTGGGGGTAAATTAAACATTTGTATGCAGAGAGTATTTAACACAATTTTTATTTAAAAGTTTGAATTTTATTTTTTTAATTTAAGTAGTTAAAAAAAAAAATGAATATATGCAAATGATGTTACATTCCAATACATAGACATTCAAATTTATATAACTGTAAGATAGTAATTTAGAAAAAAATATTTATAATATTTACCATCTCCTTAAGAGCGGGCAATACCTATCCTCGATGAGAGCTGTGGCCCATGCTATTTCTATGGGAAAATTTATTTCTGTAATTACTCATTGCCTAATGTAGCATTTTAAATTCCATTTTTACATTCAGAAAATTCACAATAGTTGAATTAGTACTCATTTTTCAAAAAAGGATTTTTTTTAATTTTAAATTTGAGTTCAAAAATGCGAATTTTTCATTAAGTGTATTTTTCTCATTTTTAGCCACAAATAAAATACTAAAAATTTAAAAAATAAATTTTTGGAAAATAAGTACTAATTTAATGATTGTGAATTTTCTGAATAGTAATTATGGAAATTTTTTTTCCCATAGAATAACATGGGCCATGGCCAGTGGCGTTACCAGAAAAATTTTCAGGAGGGGGCAAACTTAACACTGCAAAATTTCATAATATTGTAAGAAATTCAGTTCGATTCAAATGGTTGGCTGGTTGATTGAAGTGATTAAGTAAACTTCTGTGTAAGCATTTAGTACAATAAATTTTTATACATATAATTTAAGCTAAAACATTTTACTTAGAAAAATTATACAGCTTATTCCAAACCAACACTAATCCGAAAAACTTACTGTCAAGTCGATTTAAAATCTATTTGAAGGGAAAAGTTAGAGAGAGACAACCTATAAATGCAAGTCGAGTCAGTTTGAAAATCATTGACTCTGTGACATAAATTTTATTTAGTCATTTCAATTCTAATGACAGTTTTAAAGCTTTAATTAAATTTCTTTTTCATAATTTTTTATTTACTAGAATTTCCCAGGAGGGGGCTAGTGTCCCCTCCTTGCCTGTATGTGCCGACGCCCATGGCCATACCTAATCTTGCTGTCAGCAAGATTAGGTATTGTCTGCTCTTAAGTGAAATAAACTTTTACGTTTGTGATAAAATCGATGGATTTGCATTATATCCCAAAAAATGTTTTGCCTACTTTTACTTGATGGCAAATTACTTTAAAATAGATTAAATGGCAGCTGGAAATGATCAGAGTATTTCTGCTTTGGTCCAACACATGTTTATAAACTTCAAATAATAGCAGGAAAATTTATATTTAGGCAGAATTAATAGCACATACAAAAGAAAGAAAGTAAGAAAATTCGCATAAAGTCTCAAATCTCCTTTAAAAACAAAAACATGTTTTATTCAATGTAGTCAGACATCTAATATGTTAATCAATCATATTTTTCAAGGATTTTTCACCAAGTTTTAATTTTCTTTTCCTGTAATTATCTTCATTTTAGCCATTTTCTTTATTATTATATGATACTGCTGAGGATTTGGGGGAAATTGGATGTTTTCCAAACTAGTTTGTCCCACACTATCTGTCTTAAGTCAAGATTATCTCTCTTCTTCTTTCTAATTTTTCAGTTATACTTTTTTTTTTTCTGTTATATTTTGTTCATATTTGCTTAGTTCATATTTGTTTGATCAATCTATCAATGTCTCAGAAACAACTCATATCAACTTATATCGCTTGCTTTGTATAAGGCTTCACTTCCATATGTAATTATTTATTGATTAATTAGTCTTCCTTCTTGGTGTTTGATCATTTAAATTATGTACCATTTATAAAGGAAGAATTGCAAACATGAAATATTACTAAGAATAAAAAAAAGTAATACATGCAATATCAGTATACATTAACTTTAAAAAACAATTGTAATTTAAAGTAAAAAAAAAAACACCAGGTTTTTACATCAAGATTGAAAAATTCTGAGAAATTCCGTTTAGACATAAGCAAGATTTTTATAAAATTATCACAGTAAAAATTGTGAGCATGCCAATATGTGAACAAAAAATATGAATATTAAAAATGATTTTTTCCCCTATTGAATAGATTTAAGGAATAAAATAACTGGTTCAATAATATTTATTTTTCTATCTTATAATGTCCCACATTTAAAAACGAACATGTGTTCAAAGATTTTTTTAAATTAAAATCTGCATTAATTTAACAGTTGTGTTAAATCATCATCTTCATAAACAAGTAATAATTAATACAATTTACGATGTCAAATAATAAATTAGTGACAATTTTTTAAGCACCAACAACAAGGTTAAAATTTTAAATAAAGTGACAAATATACTAACCTAATGGCTGAAGTACTAAGAATTTCAAAATATCTGACAAGGCCAAAATACCAATTACCGCTTGCTTTGCATCAACAACTACTAATCGATGAACCTAAGAAGTAAAAAGTAGCTGCAATTAAAAAATCAGTTAAATGATATTTTTAATTAATAACAATTTGAAGTTCTTTAAGTAAAAATTATTGGAAAGCTAAAATGATGAAAAAGGGAAAGAGAGGAAACATGAGAAACTTTTTATAGTATGGAAGAAAAAATATACAATTTATTTTTAAACGGGGTCTGTGACAGCAGATGTTACACTTCATTATAGGATTTTATAAGAACCCTCTGAAAAGATTAATAAGGCAGAAGAGAAAAATAGTCACAAAATAATTTCTGGTATCTTTCAAACTTATAACTAATTACATATTAACATGTTTTACCTTTGCAGCTACAAATTTATCTATCACAGTTCCCAAGGGCTCATCTAGTGTGCAACCATATACATCCTCGTGTACCTGAGGAAAGAATATTTATTTGTATCAATATAAGTAAAAATGCATGCAAAAATAAAATATAGGTATTAGAAGTTTTTTTTTATTTGATTATCTATTTTTGATTTATTTTATTTTTTATTTTGGAGGAAGTGGGGAAGGATCAGAAAAATTAAGGAATGTATCGACAAGTAGCCTTTTTTCAGTGATAATTTTTTTTTTATTATTCACAGTGAAAATTATAGGAGTTTAAAAATCATAGTTAAGCAGATTAATGACGCTTTGTTCTACACAGGAAGTAATAAAACATTCTAAAATATTGAAAATAATGTTTTAAATATTAAGGTTTTAAAAATGTATTGATTGAAACATGGGAAAATTTCATTGTGAATAAGAAAACATACACACATACTATATATATAGATTAATATATTTATGGATAACTTACAGAATTTCAATATATTAATAACTTAATAATATTTTAATCTAAAATAAAATAGATCATATTTGCATGTATTTTATTGTGATCCTATAAAATATTTAATTAAAGTTAAATTCAGCATTAAGAAAATTTTATCGATTAAATTTAATATATACAGGATCCGGACATAATATCGCGGGACAAAATATTGCATCAAAAAAATAGTATGATCTATTTGAAAATTTGATTTTGTGTCCCGTGTGATCTCTGGTGGGGACCACAGGGCCTTATAAATATTAATTAATTAATTAATTAAATCATAGAGTTGAATTTCATTATTTTATCTATGTTTATTTTTAAGTTATTTTATCTTTTGCTTTTCACTATTCAAAATACCTTTTAAAAAACGTGTACATCACTGCTGACATTAAAGCTGAATGTTGTTCACAAACTTGAAATAAACACGATTGAATTCATTATGACTAATTTTGACAAAAGTTAATAAATATAGTTTTTAAACTATTTTAAGTAAAATTAAAAAAAAAATTGTTGTAGGTTTGTCAGAATGTCAGTGCTCTGATTAAGGTATGTGTGTTGTCATGAAATTTTATACAACATTACTAATAATTACCAACTCATTTTTGCTTTGTATTCATTTACATCAGCGATATTTTGTCCTCGCGATATTTTGTCCCGCGAGATTTTGTCCCCAACCCAATATATACATGCCCAAATCAAAACTCTTTAATTTGAAGAGGCTGCTATGCTTAAGATGATACTTCATCTGAGATGGACGGTAGCTTTGTCCCATGCTATTCTATGAAGAAATTTGTTTTCAGAGTTACACATTACCTAATGTATTTTTTAAAATTCCATTTTCAAATTTAGAAAATTTGCAATGATTAAACTGAATCCCGTTTTTCAAAAATTAATTTTTTAAATCTTCAATATTTCCTTTTAAAGGTCAAAGATGTGAAAAATTAACTGGGAGCAATTTTTTTTTTTTTTTTTACTTTATAGCTTCAAAATGAAATATTAGAAAAGAAAAAAAAAAAATAATAATAATAATTTTTGAAAAAAGGGAATCAATCTTATGGCTGTAAATTTTCTAAATGTGAAAAGATAATTTTAAAAAATACATTAGTTAATGAATAATTTTGAAAACAAATTTCTCCATATAATAATATGGGACAAGACTGCCTTCAGTATTAGGTGAAATGTCCCTTTAACAAAAAGTTAAAAAGTATAAGAAAATATAAAATTTGATAATAGAAATTGTACAGTTAAAAAAAAAAAAAAAAAAATCAATACACTTCTACGTACATTTTCAGTACATTTTTTTTTATACACATGTACATTTTCTGTTTGCTTCCACTTTTGAGAAAAGTTTTTGTCACTTTTTAATGCTTTTAGCATTGGATGGATTTCTTTTATAAATTGCTCAAAATGTTCTTTGCACATGTTATTAACCTTTTACTTACGGCAGGTCCGAGAGCTGTACCCCAAACTTTACGTAGACCAAAGCCCGGCTATGTTACAGCATTCGTACCCTAGATTTCTATTCCCTCTCAGAGAAACGGTGCGTCAATCACTCGAGATGGACAAAGGACTCTCTATTATTCCTGCGGGAGTGTCGCAACGCCTACTCTCTATCGCGATGATAACGAAATTTTTGCGTTTGGCAGTGTGGAGAACTCTTGGTTTATTTATTGGCGACATATAGGCTTTCCTTTTTTTGTGCTGTTCGAAATATCTTTCTCGTTCCTTATTCTTTCCAGATTTTAGACGTGTATGACTGCAATTCATTTTCAGTAATTTTAATTTTATTTCTTTTATGACTCTAAGATTTAAGGGTCTCATTCAGAGGGGGTAGTAGTGCACTTCATAGAGATTTTTTACAATTTTCCCACATAATTTTTTTAAATTAATTAATTATTTATTTATTATGCATAGATTTCTCTGTTTCATTTTCTTAAATTTTTTTCTTTCATTTTAATCCTCTACGTTCCTTAGCAACGGCTGTTTTACTATTTATTTAATTATTATTGTTTAATTAGCTAATTTCTTTAAAAGTGGAATTTTTTTTTCTTTCACGTTGTTGTATTTATCGAAATCAAACTACAATATAGCAGAAAGGATTATAAATTTAACTAAAAAATATAACAAAAAAATTTATGTAATTTTGTATAATACAATTAATAGTAATAAAATTATAAATTCATTGTAGCTGTAATTTTATTATTACAGAATGAGAGCTAGACAATCCATATTATTTTATGGTTTCAAAACTAAAATATTTAATGGATGCTATGATATCGCCACCTGTTGTCTGATAAATATCTAAAATAATGTGCTCGAGTAAAAAGTTGCTGAATGCAGTAGGAATCCGGACCTGAAGTAGCGAGGGTGTGGAAGGCGATACAGACAATAGGTACACAAAGCAAAATTCTAAACCATTTCAAAGTTTTTTTTTTTTTTTTTTTTTTTATTGTTATTATATTATATTTATAATCATTATTATTTTTTTTTTTCAATTTAATAATATATAGTGGTCAATGAAGCTGGTAAAGCCTGCTAGTATAAAATAAAAAAAAAATTGTAATTAAAATATGCAAATTTCATAATTCAATTATAATTTTGATTATTTAATTTTTAAGGCAAGCCACTTTACTGCAAAATGTCTGTATAAACCTAATAAAAAATTTAAGAAATATTTTATTGTGTACAAAATTTCTAACATACGGAAATTTATTTTTTCTCATGTTAACAGCTGCTGAGAGGTTCTGCTTCCAAAGCTGATAGACGGGAGTTCTCAGGTTCGACACCAGGTCGAACTTGTCGCCTTAACCGTTCGGATTTTTCCGTGGTTTTCTCTTAAACTTACTAAATTTGGGCTAGGGCCCTCTAAACACATTCCCAAGACTAGAATCCTACCGTCCATAACCCTAAAACCAACATCATTTTTTTTAAACCTTATTTTTAATGAATTTGGTTTTAAATTTCTTTTTCTTTTTTTATTTCTTCTTATTATTTTTTTTAAATAAATTCTTGAAGTTTCTCATTAAATATTTGTTTTTGGGATTGCTTTGATATTATAATGTATTAATATGATTATTATTTTTATTAAAATTTTTAATTATCCATAGAAACTCCGAAAATACAAATTGGATTGTGCAAGATTAAATGCGAATAAAACAAGCTGATCGTAAGATTATTATTGCTTTTTATTTAAGTTACTTAACTTTCCATTATTAACAGACATTTATATTATCTCACCTCCATTCTCTTCATATCTACCATATGTATATCTTATATAAATTTACCCGCATGAGGAAAAAAAACTTTTTTGTTAGAAAGAAGAAAATATTTTTAATGTTTAGTTATTATATAAAATTATTGTCCTTTCAATACATCTTATGTAACAGCTTATAATCAACGTAAGATAGAAGTGCAAATGAATAAATGGTATATGAGGCGAAAAGAAGTTCTTAAAAATATAATTAAATTGATTTAAATTACGTAAAAAAATAGCCGCATCATAAATATTGTTTTACTTTTACCGACTATGCCAAAAAAGATTTATCTCTAGAACTGGTGTTATAATAACCCCTAACTTCCCCCAGAATTTGCGAGGGTCCGCGCGTTTGAACAATAGGAAAGAAATTTTCCCGTGCACTTTCGTTTCTAGAAAGGGGGGAAAAATTCTGATAATAAGCGCCGTATTCTGGAGTTATACTTTCTCAGATTCGTGCCGGAAGCAAAAGGTTAAAGATTTGTGTTCTGCATATCGAAGAATAGCTTTTACTTTCTCCTGTGATAACACCATGTTTTCGTTTGTCGGCTCAGTGCATGTGGGCTACATGCAGAATATAAGAATAGTTGTCAAAAATTTAAGAAATCAGCTGCCAATTTTGCCTAATAGTGCCAATACATCCCTAAATGACTTTTTCTAATTGACTGTTTAAATGGAACATTCAATTTGGACATCCTGTGCGTTTAAATACTAAAAAACTTTGAGATTTTTACCTTGGTAGTTTTAATTTACATTATTTAAGGCACATTTAATAAAAAATTTTATTCCCTCTCCTCCCCCCATCAATCTATTATATATTAGGGTTAAGATTTACACTAGCAATGAAAATTCAAAAGATCCAAAAGGACCATCAAGCTTTTAAATGAGTAGTCTAAAAATATAAAATTGTAGACACATACAAATGCACACTTTTTATACATAATTGTATCACATATATCCACAGGTAGATATCAGTTAAAGCCTTATTTACACACAACGATCTTTCAGTCAACTCTCATTTGAGCCAAATTTTACTCCAATTCTTGAAAGCCGAAATCCAAAAGAGGGTTACAATAGTTGAGTGAAAAATTGTTCGAAAAACTGGTTTGCAGGGTACACAGTACATGACAAGCAAAGCTACTTATTGCTGTTTTAATGGGGACGATGGAGGGAGAGCGAAGAGAACTGTGGTGAATGATGCTGTCTTTTTTCGAAGCATAAGAAACTTTCTTCTCATTGGCTTGTCACAGTAAAAGGAGTTAGGAATACGAACAACTTTTTCTGACTAGGCAGAAAAAATTGTTTGTATTCCCAACTCCTATTACACTGGGCATTTGGGTGATTTGAGCCAATAAAATTGGCTCAAACGGACAATCGGCTCAAAAGTTGGGCGAAATGTCGTTGTGTGTAATAAGGCTTTTAGATTGCATCCTAGGTCCATTTCACTACGGCACCCCTGTTATGCTTCGTAATATTATCTTTACAGATTTCTGTTAAATATTTTACTTCTAAATCATTACATAATTATTTTAACAAAATAATTCTATTCATGAAATGAAAACATGTCTGAGTCGTAGCTGGGATCTTCCAAATTAGTTTGTTCTGTCAATCGAAAACCTATTCGGTTACTTTGTATATTTCCAGTTACTTTGTATATTTAAATTTGAATTTAAAATTAAATTGATTTTCAAATTTTAATAGGCTTATAAATTTTGTCTTCCTCTGCAAAGGTCTTGCACACCTAAGCATAAATCCAGCTCTGGCAGATGAAAGTAGGAGCATCTCATAGCTACATACAATCGTTGTCAGGTCCATCTGATCAATTGTACAAATTCAGTCTACATCATGTGTTTCAAATCAAAACAGAAAATCCATAATGAGTCAAAGTAGCTCAGAAAGTATTCCCAAATTGATTGATGAAAATTGAAGAATACCCTAATTGATTTTCAGTTTTAATTATCTTTTAAATCGGAGTTTTTTTTTTTTTTTTTTTTCAAATTTTAATTATTTCCACCAATCAAATTTCAATCGCTTACAAAAATTTGACATCCCTAGGCCTTGGCCTCACATGTGTCTGCATATATCAGTGATTTTATATGAAACAACACAGACATTTTAAATGTAAAACAATTCAAACACAAATTGTACATCTATTACTGTTTTATCAATACTGATTCTCACAAAGGTGGAAAAGTTTCATTCCAGTCACCAACTTTAACATTCAAATCAAAACAAGACAGTTTTTAACAAGTTTCAGGAAAATGTATCTACAAACTGATGTTAAAAGTTGAGATGTTTGACAAAAAAAATATAAATTGCAAAAATACGCAGAAGCTGCTTTGGACAGAAATAAAATAATCAAGCATGACTGACCCATTGCTAGGAAAAAAAAAAAAAAGGCGATGTGAAAACAACATTGTAATGTAGCAGTGTCAAGATAACACTGGTACAGAACATTAAAGAAAATAATACCTTGAGGTCTATTGAGCTATTGGCATTATTTACGAAACAAATAACATAAATGTAGACAGAAACTGGTTTTAAACATATCAATTCTAATTTTAAAATGGAATTTTTTGTGCTGTTTTGTAAGCATCAAAATATGTTTCTATTTCCTAATATAGATTGAAAATAGTAAAACAAAGTTTATAAAAATATTTTAGGTGATAAATATTACTCATGTGTGTAATTTTGGCAATATTTGTTGCCATGCTGGAATGAACTGTAATTAATATTTGCAACATCTATCCCAAATCTCAATGAAAGTTCTCTTAATATGGTTTACATAATATTTTTCATAATTGCTCTGAAAAAAATAAATAATAATTCCCTAAACAAAAAAGAGCTTCAACAAAACAACATTTAAAATGATCCAAAATGAAAGAAAATTTATTCCCCAGATTCCTTTTATTATTTTATATTTATTTTTTTTAAGTATGTATTACCATAGACTTATATTAAACACATGTAATTAAGGAATAGAAAAATTTATTTTCATTTATCATTTCTTAGAAAATGACAAATTAAGAATGACTGAGAGAAAGAATCGAACAAACCTCAGCTTTATTAAGAGCTTCAGCAACAGTCATGTCCAAATTATCATAGGTTTGTTCTTTTGCTAAAGCCTAAAAAGAAATAAATTAATTAAATAAAATTGATAAACATATAAAACAGATTAAATATACAATGGAAAACATGTAAGATTAATTTCATTTGTGACAGACGTGACATCAGAGAGCTTTCTAGTCCAACTTTAAATACTAAATATTATTAAAAACATTTTAAAATTACCTTACTAAATAATTCTTATGAGTGGTCAGAAGTGAGGTCCTCAGAAGTGAAGAGGAGAAGAGCGGCAAAATTATAAAAGAAGGAGCAACCGACGATCATTGTTTATATCATCTGGCTTTGAAGATGGCCTCGGATGAGGACCGAAATATATCGCCACTCATAAGGATTATTTAGTAAGGTAATTTTAAAATGTTTTTAATGAATTTAAATCCTTTTATAAATGTAAAATACTAAATATTAATTTATCTTAATGAATTTTGGTGTGCTAATACATCTACATGTCTTATTTATAAATAATACAAAACTTTTAACATAAGAAAAATAATTTACATTTAACAAAGCAAAAATATAGTGTGACAGTTAAAAAAAAACAGACATTTTCAGTGACATCTTTATCACTCAATTATTCAAAATTGACACACATTTGCAGTTCAAAAACTTTAATTTAAACAAACAGAACTTTTTGGCATGGTATGTCAGTATGTGTAAAAATTTTAAATTATCATTTTTTAAGTAAATTGGAGTGTAAAGGTTGATATTTTTATATACCAACTATGTGAAAAATACCAGAGCCGGGAATCGAACCCGGGCACCTCCGTTTAAATGCACGGATGCTCTACCACTGAACTACCCTGGCTGACAACCAGCTAGATATTTTCCTGGCTGGTTGTCAGCCAGGGTAGATCAGTGGTAGAGCATCTGTGCGTTAAGCGGAGGTGCCCGGGTTCGATTCCCGGCTCTGGTATTTTTCACATAGTTGGTATATAAAAATATCAATCTTTACACCCCAATTTACTTTAAAAATGAATATTCACGGTTGATAAATTCATGAATTAAAAAAATTTCTAAAAATTATCTTTTGCTTTTTTTCTTCTTATTTTTTTAACATGAAATTTCCTTTTTTTTAATGAATGATATATACGCATTTTGTCTTATATATATATATATATATAATAATGATGATCTATTAAGCATAGAAGCCAAGCAACAGATACAAGATCACTGAAACACCAATGACCAATAAGATTAAAAATTTCTTTGAGAAGTTCAGAAAAATGAAAAAAAAAAAAAAAAATCACAGGGGATGAAATTTAAAGAAACCAGATTTATTAATTAACAGCCTGCAAAACAAACGAACCAATAAACTAACACAATAAATCTTATCTTAAAACCATAAACTGTATCGAAATTTATGAAAAAATAATTTAAGAAACTTAAGAAAGGAAGGAAGGAGGCAGGTGGCAAGACTTGTGACTTGCCTGTGGGGTTAAACTAGTTTCACGCCGGCAACACTCTCCCAGCCTGCCAAGACCAGAATAGGAGTCATATGGATTTAAAAAAGCAAAATTTCAAAGCAGATGAATAATAATGAAACTACGAAACAAAAATGAAATTTATTGATTGATTACAATGTGTTTAATAATATGATTAGAATTTTAAGAATCGTTGACAACTGACGAAGAAGAAACAACTGACAAGAAGAAACTGAAATTTTAATGGAAAAAGAAAGTTTGCATAGTAATACAAAGTAAATGCAACAAGCCTTCTATAAAATGTGTTCTATTATTAATATGTTTTCTACTAAGAAAAATAAAAAATAATTTAGTAAACTGAAAGGTAAAAAATTGCTTTGATGTCTACATCTGCATGAAATTAGCTGTACAAGCTTTACTGTATATGTTGATAAGCACAATAAAACTAACATTAATAAACAATGTAGGGCAAAATGTATTACTACATTTACTATCTTTTAATAGATATTGTATCAATTTTAATGTTAACTTTAGAATAACTGCAAAGAATTAAACTATTCCAGGGTTCGCGCTAGAGCGCGGGATCGCGGGAATCGCGCAATATATAAAAAAATCCCACTTAAAAATTTTTCATATGCGCGATTTTCCCGCACCTATTTTCCCGCGATTTTTTTTTTTTTTTTTTTTTTTTTTTTTTTTTTTTATCTAATTCGTTGAACTCCGCAAATTTATCTTTTCCGTTCAAAAAAAAAAAAAAAAAAATCGCGGATATCGTTCGTTAAAAAATAAATAAATAAATAAAAATGGAACAATCGGCGATCAAATGTTCTACAAAAACTTCTGATTCCTAATCTTTCTCCATCCACAACATAAATGTCAATATCCATTTCAAACTTGCTTTATGAGATTCTAGAACCTGTAACTAAATACAATTGTTAAATATTTCTTGCTCATGTAATTATTTTTTGCCTCCCTCTCCCTTTATTTATCTCCATGTAGCGATCAGCAATCAAATGTTCTGCAGAAGTCTTGTTTCCCAATATTTACCCATCTGAAACATAAATTATATTTATAATATTAATTTTAAACTTGCTTTATTAGATTCTAGAAGTAGAATTGAAAGTGTCTTACTCTGTAATTATTTTTTTATCCCCACCCCCTCCTCTTTCCGATCTCCGGAAATCAGATTGTGTTCAATGATCAATTCTAGAAACAATAAAGCAATAGAAGTGTTCAATATTTCTGACATATGTAATTATTTTTACACCTTTAGTGCTGAACTTAATGAATCTATTTATTTTTTCTCAATTAAATCTTTATGGCGTGTCATACCGATACCAAATTTGTAAACATGGGGGAAATGAAGAATAGATTTTTTTCAGGTAAGAACATTTTTTCCAAATCAATTTAAGAAAGTTAATACTTAGTTGGTTTTATGCACGTTTGAAACTAATAATTAGCTACTACTGCTTTTATATGAATACTGTAAAAGCACTTATTTTCGCGAGGTTTTAATTTTCGCGATTTTCGCGAGCCCACTGTAATCGCGAAAATTTAAGCCTCGCGAAATACTTTTTTTTTCAAGTTATCTTAGAAAAGCGATTTTTTATATGTATGTCAGTTATAACTATTCAACACGTAATATAAAGAGATTTTCGAAAATTCCTCCTCTTTCCGCCCTTTAGGAACTGCCGGGAGTCTGCGTAAAAACACGTTTTCAGCATAACTCTGCTCCAAATTATCTGAGGAAGACGATTTTTTGATGTATCGGTTGGCTGTGTGTATGCAACACGCAATCTAAAGGAATTTTGCGAAATTACTTCCTCCCCTTGGGGTGGGCGGAGCAAACAATTTTTTTTTTTTTTTTTTACTTCGCCTGGAATAATAAAAAAATCAGAAATTTTTCACTTACTAAAATTTAATGATTTATTGCACAGTTACAAATTCATGTATGACAACTTTCTTTCTTACAACTTGGCTTTCTTTCTTACAGCTCTTTCTTGAATACGATACAACTATTTCATGAATATTAAACAATAATACAACTAATAGAATGCAGCTCATTCACTTACAATATTTATACCAGCTCCTTTGAAGCCATGCAAAATTATTCCAAGAACGAAGTTTATGTATAAACACCTTTGTAAGGACAAGTTGTTTAGAGCGATGGGGAGGGGGTGAACTTTTCGGACAAAAGGCAGTTTCTTAAAATGCCTTATGCGGAAAGGGTTCTATATTTAGGTACTTTCGGGATTTTCCAATTTTCGGTTCTGTTCATATAAAATTCGCGAAATTTTCAGCTCGCGAAATCACCGATATGTTCATTTTCGCGAAAATTTCGGCTCGCGAAAATAAGTGCTTTTACAGTAATTAATGTACGTACATACATAAAATTCATATTCTATATTTGTTTGAAAAATTTGTTTTACTCTTGGTGTGAAATTTTAATAAGATTTTATGTGGATATAAAAGTTATTGCTGGTATATTGAAGAATTTTTTTTACGCTAATGAAAAAATCCTGAAAATGCTTAATGTAGATAAAAACTATATATATATTAATGTTTATGTCATCAGTTTATTGAAAGTGACGTTATCAATATTCCACTAATCATCCAATCAATCTTAGTAGCGAAAATTTTTCAGCTAGTTTCAAGTTTCAGCAATCACATGTCTGTAATTTGCATATTTCTTGAAAATACTTTTTTCTGTAAAACGTAATTATTGACTTAAATTTCAAAAATCTCACTTAAATTTTCAAAATCCCACTTAATTTTTTTGTTAGAGTGGGAGAATCCCACTCATTTTTTTTCCTTAGTGCGAACCCTGATTATTCTTAACCTCGAGCAAACTGAAGTTAACACCCCATAAGCAGTAAGTAATTCATCATGAAACAAGTAATCCTTTTCTCAGAGTTTTTCTCAAGTAATCCTTTTCTCTCACCCCTTGACATAGTTATTTTTTATACATTTTTTGATCAATGCAATTTTTTTTTTTTTTTTTTTTACACTTGGAACTGTATTAATTTTTGTTCATCATTTTTTACTTTTTTTTTACTGTGCAAACTGTGGTAAAAACACCACAGTTTGTGCAGTAAAAAAAATGGTAGGAAAAGTCAAGAATACAGCAAACAGCATGGAGCGAAAAACACACACACGCAATCACAAGTGTGAGAAAAAACAGACACTGGTCAAAAAATGCATGAAAAATAGTTACATCAAGGGCATTTAGGAATGGAAAGGCTGAGCTTGGGTATAGAAATCACTTGACAGAAGTTAAGGCGTCCTCCAAATAGTAATTATCAGTAATATAACTATGAAACTTGGTATCTACAAGATACATAGACCATTAAAATAGAACTGGCAAATTTAAGGTGTTTTAAAAAATAATAAATAAATAAATTATTAATTGTGTAGTGTATGTTACCATGATTTTAGCGAAATGCAAATAATTCTAGAATTGCACTATTGCACATTATCATAAACAATAAAAATTATATCATTAAAAAATTCTTATTACTGTTTATTCATATTTAAATCTAAGCAATGAAAAAATCTAAATCCTTTATGAAAAAAATCATCAATCACATCTACTTAAAAATGTCTTGGTGATACTATGACTAAAATTTATGCTAGATTATTCTGAATAAAGTCAGCTATTTTATTGACAAGTTATCTTAATGTACGTTCTACCTAAAACGTCTGGATTATTAAAACCTATGCTAAATAAAGTTATTATTCACTGTACTGTGTAATTTTTTCAAAAGCTGATTAAAAAAAAAAAAAAAAGAGTCAATAAATATAAATAAACTCAGCATTTATTCATGTTAATACTAATAAGAATAAATTTCAAAAGAACTGCTCTTTAACTCTCCAACCGCTACTGTTGAATACATTCACTCATTGTTCTGTTGTATTTTTCTTAATTGTCCATTTTACAAGGTGGCTATTAATCTTGCACATTCTATAAAACTGAGAAATTAAAAAAAAAAAAAAAAAAAAGTTGCCATGGGGGATTTTGCTTAATTCACCATCATGAATTAATTTCTATTACAAGGCATACTATATTCGATGACTGAAATGCCCTACCTAGTAGGCTACCCTCAATACCTTATCATAATTTGCTGATTATTTTTATTAGGATTATTTTTGTATTTTAGCTTCTATGGAATTTTTTATTATTTCTAGTGCAATGATCCACATAATGAAAGTTTCTGTGAAATATTGCTCATTCTGCCATGTGAAGAAAACCTTAAATTAAAAAAAAAAAAAAAAAAACTGATGAAGTTTTTAAATTAGAATGTTGCAAATAAACAGTTTCTTATGGCTTTTTGTTCTTGAGATAATATCTTATGTCCACACAGATTAACTACTTACTTACTGTACAAGTGAACTAACAGAGTCCTGACAAGTGTCCTGACCTACGGACAGGAAGCACATAAATTTTGTGATATTTTGGATTCCTCACACCTCAAAACGTATAAAACTGTTAGAAATCGAGAATTCATCAGAAATTTTCATTACCATAGTTTCACATACTTAGAAAATGATAAAGAACTTTATAAAAAAAAAAAAAAAAAAAAAAAAAAAAGGGAAATTTCAGTTTTTTTTTTTCTTTCTTTGTCACTAAATATGCATAAAGAGTTTTTGTCAGTATATATACATGTTTTCACAGCCTTGTAAACATTTTTACATTAACATTTTCGTAAGGATAATAAAGTTTCTTGATTTCCAGTTACATCTTATTTTAAAAACCTTTTTTAAACAAATAAAAACTGTATATTTGATATTGGATTATTTGAAATAGGCATACTTACAAAAACATCAAACTTAGCAAAAATATCAACCAGTTTATTATCCTCATCCATGACTGGAAGAGCAGATACTTGGCGTTTATAAAACACGTCTAATGCTTCGATAACTTTGGTATTAACAGACACCTACAAAAGTAATGGATAAGAATTTCAAAACTGAAAACTATCCATTAAGATTTGCAATTAATGCATGATTCCTAATTTATTAAAAATACTAAAACAAATAACTTATGACAGATAATGAAATTTTAAAACAAATTAATTTATAATTTAAAAGACACACTGTTAAAAAAATACAATTTTGCTGCCAGAAATTCTCTGTAATTACAGAAAAATACGCTTTGTCAATGTAATTTTTCTCTAATTCATGACTTTTTTCTCAAATTACAGAGAATTTCTGTTAAAAAAATGCAACTTTGCTGCCAGAAATTCTCTGTAATTACAGAAAAATACGCTTTGTCAACATAATTTTTCTCTAATTTATGACTTTTTTCTCAAATTACAGAGAATTTCTGGCAGCAAAGTTGCATTTTTTTAACAGTGCATGGTAAGAATAGTGTATAAATATGCAGAGCAATCAAAATTATGGGCTGAATGATTTAATATTAAATCATTCAGCCCTTTGGAACCAGTTTAATCAGCAGAACAATACACAAGACATAGTGTAGACTATAGAAGCTAAAAAAATAAATAATTTATTTTAAAATTATCAAATTTCTGCTTGATAAAAAGCTATTGAAATGAAAATAATTCCACTTAAAATAGCATGTAGGAGATCAATATTATGTTCAGCTAATATAGAGGAACACTGTAGATTATTACTCAAAAATAAACTTTAATAAAAAAAATTATGCAATATAAAAAACAACATGAAAATGCACGATTTATATTGGATTGCTGTTCCTTTTCATAGCACAAACTTAAAGGGACTCATCACCTATTGTCGCTGACAGCCAAATCCCATGTTATTCCATAATGGTATTTATTATGCAAACTACTCATTACCTAAAGCATTTTTTTTTTTTTTTTTTAATTCTATTTTAACATTTAGAAAATTTGCTACTGTTAAAACGATTTGTATTTCAAGAATTGATTTTTAAAATTTTTTTATGTTTTATTTTAAAGTTTTAAAGGCAAACAATGAATTGTGCTATTTTGTACTACTTTATAGCTTTAAAATAAAATATCAAAAATGTTAAAAACCACATTAGGTAATAAATAATTTGTGCAACTAATTTCTCTATAAAATAACATGGAATTGAACTGCGATCGACCATAGCTGAAGCATAGCCTGAAGGGTGTAAGATTTCTTTTAAGAAGGCATGTCTTTTCAGGAGCTACTCCAAAGAACATACAAGAGTTGAAAATAAATAAATAAATCTACTCAAAATATTTGGAGTAGGTTTATATTACTCTTTTCAATTTTTACATGTTCTTGGGATTATATTGAATTCTAAATAAAATTTTGATTTTTTACAATCATATTATAGTTAAAAGACTATCGAATTCTGATTTCTTAAATATTACATGTTCTTAACAAACCCTCTTCACTTACCATTGCCGGAAGCTTAAGTCATGTTATTCTATGCCAGATTTTCTTTACTTATAACTGATTAACTAATACATATTTTAAAATTCTGTTTTCACATTCAGAAAATTCACAACTGTTAAATTGATAGACCTTTTTTAAAAACAGACTTTTTTTTTTTTTTTTTTAATATTTAATTTTGAAACTGTAAAATGAAAAATGTCACATATTGAAAATTCGTATTTTACAACTTCAAAATAAAACATTTAAAATTAAAAATTTACAGTTTCAAAATAAAATATTTAAAAAAAAAAATCGTTTTTAAAAAAAGTCCGTCAATTTAATTGTTGTGTATTTTTGAAATGTGAAAACAGAATTCAAAAATATGTATTAGTTAATGAGTTATAAGTAAAGAATATTTTCCATAGATCTTGGGCTTCTGGTGACGGTAAGTGAAGTGGGCCCTTAATTAAAAAAAATTGTTCATAGAAATAAGTATTTAAGATGTTACACTACCGTTGCTATGTTTTCCCATGTTCCAATGTATGGCTTTAATTCCTCAACACTTTTTCTCCAAAATGATGGAATTTTCAAATTAGTTTTTCCAAATTTTTCCACTAACTGTAAAACACAAAAAAATTATATAATAAAGCACATTAAATTTCATCTTAAATAAAATACACTAAAAAACATTTAAAGTTTGTAAAAAAATAAATAAATAAATAAAATATATTTTAGAATTGAAAATGTCAATATATTTTGATGATTGTTAATTTCATATTTTTAAAAATGCATATACCTATGCATATAGAAGCATTAAAATTGCCTAGACATCTTACTTATAATAAATTTTGATAAAAAGATATTGTAATACATTTATAATATTATCAGAAAGCTAATAAACCAAGCTTTAAATTTTAACCACATTGGAATATCATATAAGCATTTCAAAATATTTACATATAAAGAATTTATTACTTCTAATGCAAATAAGAGCATGATACAGGTGCATAAGAACTAAAAAATCTGAAGTGACTCCACTTGACTTTCCAAATATTAAGTAATTAACATGTGTAATAAATAAATTAAATCAAAAGAAGTCGTTAAATAAACAAAAGAGAAAATTATAATAGGGTGTTTGAGTCTTTTTCTTCATATAGTATGCTGTTTAATATAACGCCACTGAACTTCAAATAATTTGAACCCATAGATCATAATGACAGAATTTTTTGTCGTGTCCCTGTAAAAATTTATAAGTGCTAGATTCACCAATACCTATACAGTTCGTGCGACGATGACCTATAACATACATACTAACTTTCAGCTCAATTGATCAAAGCAATTAGACGTTATCATGTTCCCTCATATACATACACACACATAAACATACATCATCGTAAAAATAGCTCTAATGAACTCAGGAGACCTCAAAACGTATAAATATACCAAAATCTCAAAATCAGATGTTTTTAATAATTACAATACTTTCCTTATATATATATGTTCAGAAAATTCACAACTGAAACTTGCTTCATTTCATGGAAATAGATTAAAACAAATTTCCACACAACTAAAATTCAAAAGTAAAATAGATACATTAGAAACAAATGTTGCCAGATTTTTACTTTCCAAACATACATTAGGTAAGAGAAGCATTGTATTCAGGAAAGAATGAATATAAGATTTTGGTAAACCTATATGTTTTAAGGTCTTCTGAGTTCAATTTTTACGATTTTTATGGTGCTATATGTATGCGCGTGTGTAAACATGTTAACATCTGAACACTTTGATTGATGGAGATGAAAGTTGGTAGGTATCTTATAGGTCATTATCGTACAAACTGTATAGATTTTGTTGAGTCTAGCACAAATAGTTTTTTTTACAGGGACACAAAAAATAATTCTCAATTATTCTGACCCACGAGCTGAAATTATTCAAAGTAAAGATAAAGTCTAAATGCTGTATTCAATCGAGCTGAAAGTTGATAGGTACGTTACAGATCCACTGTCACACAAACTGTATAGATTTTGATGAGTTAGCACTTATAGTTTTTTTGTACGTTCTTTTTATCATTATGGCTAATGGACTCAAATTATTTAAAATGTGATAGCGCCTAAACACCTCATTCAATTGAGCTAAATGTTTGTAGGTGTTATAGGTCACTGTCACACCATGTGTATAGTAGAGATTAGACGGGCTCAAATCTTACGCAAGTCTTCGGGCTCCGGGCGGGCTTGGATTTAAGCTAAAAGTTCCGTTTATTTTATTCTTCACTAACTGGAAAATGTAAAAAAAAAAAGAAATTTTATTCATTTTGAGAGCAGTTTTAGTAATGCCATAATAGTCATGATAGGTTATAAATCACAAAATAATCTTGCAAACCTTAGTAGCTTTGACTTTCCTTTTTCTAAATAGAACTTTTTTTTCATGGGATGCATATTATGTCAGTGTTATACAGTAATCCTTCCTCCTTCATTATATTGGGCCTCATTATATCACTCATTCAGATAAATTTTTGTACCACTGATAGGCGCGTTATAAACAATGGGCTGCACTATAAATATATATTATATAAATATATACATGTACACAGAAACACAGACATTATAAATTGTTATAATAACATTTATAGTTATTTAAATTGAGGATTGATAATAAGAAAATTAATTTGAAAATGAAAGCGGTATTTAATTTTACTACTGTGTATGCGTTGCATAGCGTACCACTTTCAATATTGGGCTCGGGCTATGATCACACAAAATTTTTCGGGCCCGGGAGGGCTCGGATTGCCAAAATTGAGCCTGAACTCACCTCTAGTGTATAGATTTTCATGAGTGTACAACTTATAGTTCTTTTACAGGAACAAAAAGAAAAATTCTTTATCATTATGGTCAATAGACTCAAATTAATCAAAATGCAATACCATTTAAATACCTAATCTGATTGAAATAAAAATTGGTAAGTATGTTATCAGTCACCATTGCACAATTTATATAGATTTTGATGAATATAGGATTTATAGTTCTTTTACAGACACACAAAATATTCTTTAGCATTACAGAGAATTAAATTATATTTATTTGAAATTCTGTAGCATTTAAACTGTACGATTAAGATATAAATTGGTTGGCATGTTTTTTTGTTACAGTTTTTTTTTTTTTAATTGGTGTAGAAAGTAGAATTTTTATACACTGCAGTCTATGGGCTTAAAAAATTTAAAATTTCCGTAAGTAATGTTAAATTGTTTAAAACAAGCTACTATGATTTCCCCTTTTGTTTACTTAACTATGCCTCTAATTTAAATTTATTTAAATAACTGTTTATTATTTATTATATGTTCAAAAGTGGAGTCACTTCAGATTTTTTTTTTCCACGTTCAAAATGTTAATAACAATATTTGTAGTATACTTACATTATTATACAAATAATGGAGCAACCTTTTACGGGACATGACAAAAAGTACACTATTTCTCCTTTCATCATAAACTGGTAACCTATGAATCCTTTCTTCTGTTAGTAGTTTAACAGCATTGACAAGACTGGAAAAAGAAAAAAAAATTAATATCTATTACAAAACCCAATGTAATTTTAAATGAAGTTCATCATTAAAACATAGAATTTGAACAATATTGAACTTGTGAAGCAAAATGATAACTAACAGTTTGGTTATATTTTAGTAGGTGATTTTAGAAATGATTCTCAGAAAATTTTTAATCATTGAACAGCTATTGGTTAAGTCAATAACATTTCCTTCTGTCCCCCTTTCTTTTTTCACAATATAAGATTGCAATAATTAAAAACATACAATGATAATCTGGTGTGGCACTATCATCAATTTTCTCTTATCATATTATAGTTTATTGTAGTTTAAGGCAGAAAAAAGTAGCATGCTGCATTTGAACAGTTCAAATGCATGTTAAGAACAGATCAGAATAGTTTTAGAAATGTTTTCTAAGACACAAATTATTGTGTGAGGTGGGCAGTAGCGAAGCTGTAACCTAGGGGGAAGAGTGCCAAAATTTTGCAAATTTGCGGGAATTTTTTTAGTTATAAATCATTGATTTTTAATACTCAGTATCATGTACTAAAGCTTGAACCCTCTTCAATCTTTTTTCTGGCTGCATCCTTGGGCAGTAGCCATCCCCTCAATCACTCCATTTAAAAAATACAGCTACATTCATAAAAAAAAGTAAGGCTGTTATTGAAATTTAAAAGAAACTATTTAAATTAATATTCAAACTTAAAACTTCTTCACACACCATAAAACTAATGAAAGCACTACCGGATTCAAAAGGACATGACCTTTCTTCTTCAGGTGCAAACATGTGCTACTGCCTTGGAGGCAAAAGCAAGACTGAAAGCAGGGCAAAATCCAAAGGCAGAAGAGCAACAGAGCCAACCAATAGGAAGCAGTCTGCGAAATCAAACAGACGTGAACATAACAAAAAAAAAAAAAAAAAAAAAAAAAAAACAGGAAACAAGAGAACAAACACAAAAAATGGAGGGAAGGGGTTTTAAAATAATTAATATATTTTGATTTTATTTTAATGTAATACCAAACATTTAATATTTTTAAATTGATATTTATTTATTTATAAATAAATATTAATTACAATTAATTAAATCAATTAAAAAATATATGAATGTTAGGTATTTACATTAAAATAAAACAAAATTATATTAATTATTTTAAAACCCCTTCCCTCCATTTTTTGTGTTTGTTCTCTTTGTTTAATCCTTGTTTGTTCTCTTGTTAATCTCATTTAATTTTTTTAAATTGATTTTATTAATATTTATTTATGAATATTTATTTATAAATAAATATTAATTAAAATTAAATCAATTTAAGAAAATAAATAAATGTTAGGTATTTACATTAAAATAAAATCAAAATATATTAATTATTTTAAAATCCTTTCCCTCCATTTTTTGTGTTTGTTCTCTTGTTTCCTGTGTTTTTTTTTTTTGTTGTTGTTGTTGTTGTTGTGTTCCCCTCTGTTTGGTTTTGCAGACTGCTTCCTATTGGTTTGCGGTGTTGCTCTTCCCCCTTTGGGTTTTGCCATAGACTTTATATAGATAGACCATGCATCCCCCTCATTATCTGTTCGCAAGATGAGCTAGCCTCTCCAGCTAAATTATCACGTGATGCCCACCTGGAGAAAGACGAGAATGAATATCATGTTATTTTTCCATAGGAAGGAAAGTAGTTTTGGGTTTTTTAATTTCTGTATTGTGCACACACTTTTTCTTTAAGCCTTTAGATTTACGCATCGTTGGAAAGCTAAAATGCCATAGATTAATTATAAAAAAGTTTCTTTTGTGGAAAACTATTTTGAAGGGCAGAAACTTTTGTTTGATTCTTACAAAAATAAGTGCTTTCTTATGGAAGAATGTCCCTCAAATCTCTGTCACATGACATATGGCGCTGACTGCAAAGGATGAAGGTATCAAATTACACCCTCATGTTGAAGACATTTGCTATAATGGGAAGTCCTATTGGTAGCGTATCTATCTATATAAGGTCTATGGGTTTTGCCCTGCTTTCAGTCTTGCTTTTGACTCCAAGGCAGTAGCACGTGTTTGCACCTGAAGAAGTTTTTAAGTTTGAATATTGATTCTTCACCAGTTCTTTTATTTGGTATTGTGCTATTTAAATTAGTTTCTAGAGAATTTCTATTCCACACCATTCATTGAAACTTATTCCACTCATCAGTGCCCGCAGCGGTCCTATATTTTCACATGATTTTTATTATTTTAACACCACTATTTTTTTTATACATTTTCTGTCAAGGTTTCAAAAGCTAAAGCAATAGGTAAAAGTAAACTGATTGATTAAAGTGGTGGGAAAATAATAAAATGCTCGTAAAAATATAGGACTGCTGCGGGCACTGACTCATTAGCCATGTATATTTTGTTTATAAATTCAATATGCCCATACCAAATACTATACTTACATTTAGCAGAGCAAAAATAATGATAACACAATTTAATATGCACTTCATGAATCCATTCGTCCAATTTCAATAAAAGTGTCAAGGAAGTAACATCTTCATAGGATGCACATTTAGAATATTCAGTTTGGACATCCTTTTAATATTTGTTTTTGAATTGTGCTGATAAGATTCACACACACACACACACACACATATATATTAAGACTGAAAAATCATTTGCGGATTTAGGGTAACTAAAAATGAGTCAATATAGCAAAAATCCAATTAAAAATTTTTTTACCCCAAAACGATAATTTTTTTTACAATATAGGGTAAAAACAAGTAAAAATATTATGACTACAAATACTCCTTAAAAATATAATGAAGATTTTTTTTTATTACGCACGGCAAATGATAGTAAATCACTACAATGATTGCCTAAGCAGTAAGAAATATATATATATATTTGATTCCTTAATATGTGATTTAAAATGCAGGTAAATATATATAACATACACTGTCTACATACAAATAATTTATTTTATGGGGAAAACATTATGTGATTGACTCTAGAAAAAGCATATTTTTCAAGCGAATATTATTTTCTCAAAAAGAAAATGTATCAGAATGTCAAAAATTAAAAAACTGTCTCATTAAAAAAAAAAAAAATATTTTAATGACAATTTTCTTGGTATTGAAACAAAAGTCACACAAATTATCTTTTAATGAAAATAGGCAATACTTTAGCATTTTAAAAATAAAAAAATTACTATTTTCATAATGGTCTAAAAATATTAATCTCTAAAGGGAATCTCTGAATGTATTTTTTTTTTTTTTTTTTTTTTTTCTTGTAAGTAAAGTTAATGGCTTAGAATTTTGCATTAAAATATAATACTAAGCATAATAAAACTTTCAAAAACTATTTAAAAAAAAAAAAAAAAATCAAAATATTTCAATAACTTTTGAAATTTTTTAAAATGCTCCCTGCTAGCTAACCTTTTTCCTCGATTTTACAATATTACAGTTAACAATACATTCTAAATGTATTTATGTATTACTTTGTGGACTAATAAGTTAATTAAAAAAATACTGTTATGCTTGAACATGAACATTTGAATTCAGTTTCAACATTCAAGCATAAAAATATTAAATAATAATAATAATTAACTTATCAACTGCAATCCACAAAATAATACCCATATATATATATATATGTTTAGAATGTGTCGTTAAACTATAATAATCAAAGTAAAATTAAAAATTAGTTAGCAAGAAACATTTTAAAAGTCTTCATAATATTTAATTCTTTATTATTTTTCAATTTAAATAGTTTTTAAGAAATTTTAATAGTATTATATTCCAAAGTATATGTTGTATGCAATTTTTTTATGAGCAAGAAACAGTAATTTACACAAAGAAGAAAAAAAAAAAAAAGATTTATAATGTGCACTCTCTGCTCAAGCTGCTTGCAAAAACCCTATTGTCACAGTTTAAGGTTATTTAAGCATTTTTTATATTTTTCTCAACAAGGAATGAAAACTTTCACACATCTACAAATTTGCTATCATTCTCATATGCATAAAGTTGTCTATTCTTATATAAGTTCTGAAGAATGAAATGATGTATACTCTTTCCCTCACACATGTTATGTATCTTCCATTATAATCAGTTACTATTGATTAATATATATATATATATATTTACATGAAAACGAAAAAAAGCAATTAGACATTTTTTAATATGATTAAAAATTCCAAAACATCTTATGCATTTTTTTTTTTTTTTTTTTTTTTTTTTTTTTTTTGGAAAAGCATGATTCCACAAGTGTGTTATAATAAAACGCAGATTTAGCACCATAGGCAGGGGCGTAGCTTAAGGGGGGGGAGGGGGGGGGATTTTCCCCCCCCAATGTTAAAAAAAATAGGGCGGCATATTGAAGTTTGTGGGGGCGCTGTTTTGCGACTTAAAGTTCATTTGAAAGTGGATCATAATTTTGTTAATTATCGTTAGTTACCAAAAACACTTAAGAGTTTTATGTATCACAAGCTGACCAATTGGTTCCCCGACCAGCAAAAAATGTTTGCGTTAAAATGTCTGACTGTAGCAAACTCCCGTTAGGTGGAGCCTGTGGCGCCCTCTAATCTAAGACGCCTAAAACAGCCTGTTTTCTTATCGTGCAAACGACCCTTGAAAATTCTCATCGTATTCATGACGCATAAAAAAATCTGATCATAACAAATTCCTGTTTGGGGGCGCCTATGGCATGATTTCCCGTTTTGTTCACTTACAATAGCCTGTTCGCTTACCGTACAAAACACTGTTGAAAATTCTAATCGTATTCGGGACCCTATAACCCCTTAACGCGCGGTGTCCTCGCTGCGAGGACGCAAAATTTAAGATCCAGCTGAAAAAATTCATCCCGGAAATTTTTTAGCAAAAAATTAAGTTTATAACATATCAGAAAAGGCCAGTTTTTTTAACCTTAAAATTTGAAATTTCTTTTAGTTTAATTTAATTCATAAATTCCGGTGGCAGTATAATTTAAATGATCCGATTTGTCTTGCGCCGGAAAGGGTTAAGAATAAGTTAGTATAGCAAACTCCAGCTAAGCGGCGCCCTTCCCTCTTCAGGCACCTACAAAGGCATAATGAGGTTTCTGGGGGCGCTATTTTACGCCTTGAAGTTCATTTGAAAGTGGATCATAATTTTTTGTTGATTATCGTTAGTTATCAAAAACACTTAAGATTTTTATGCATCAGAAGCTGCCTTCAGCGACCAACTGGTTCACCAACCAACAAAAAAAGTTCGCATCAAAATGTTTGACTGAAGCAAACTCCCGTTAGGTGGCGCCCGTTAATTAGACGCCTAAAACAGCGTTTTTAAACGTATAACAGCATATTTCCCTACTGTTTAAACAATCCTTGAAAATTCTCTTCGTATTCACGACCCTTAAAAAAAAATCTGATAATAACAAATTCCTATTTGGGGGCGCGCATGATTTCCCATTTCAAACACTTACAATAGTCTGTTCGCTTACCGTGCAAAAGACTGTTGAAAACTTTGATCGTATTCAGGACCCTTTAAGAAAAAGGTAGCAGCAAACTCCAGCTGAGCGGCGCCCTTCCCTGTTCAGGCACCTACAACAGCATGTTCGCTTACCATGCAACGACCCTTGAAAATTCTGACCATAGCAAATTCGCACTCTGTGGCGACTGCGGCACCCATCTCCCATTTCAGATACTTACAACTGACTCGTAAGTATGCGCAATCGCTTTCTCACCTCCAAAAACTTAAAATTACAATTTTTCAAATCTTAGCTCGAAAAAAAAAAAAAAGGGGTTTATTGTACGTTATGGCTATTGTACAAAAACGAAATTAGATGAGGTTTGATTTGATTATAATGATTTCGCACTAACAATTTTTTATTCTAAGTGATCCTTCAAGCAAATTTTTTATTTTAGTTTCATCTCTTAAGGGTTTTGAAATATTTATAAGTTTATAGAATTCAACTAGTGCTTCTTGACATGAAATAGCACGAGGAAGCTGATTTAACTTCACATTAATAGGCACATATTGGGCAGTTGGCGACGGTTTGGGATTAACGCCCCAGTGGCGGTCCAAAGACAAGCCTTCACAATTTTTATCTTCTGCAGAAGAGATGGCTCCCCCGCTTCAGTATCTTCCCAGCGGAGGAAGCGGGGACCTCACGGAGCATGAAGGACATTGCAGCCACGACAGAGTTTACGTGCACCAGAGACTGACTTTCATGATGGTCTTCAATTGGCTCGATTATTGAATCCGCAATCTTTCTGTCAAGCTGGTAGACGTGACGTGCCGGGTACGATCCCAGGTCGTGCTTGTTGGCCTAGACGTTCGGAATTTTCCATGGTTTTCTCCGAAACTTGCGTAAATACGGGCTAGGACCCCCTAAAAGACCTCCACAGAAGGCACTCCCCCTCAGGCCTAAGACCCTAGAGCAGTCAATCGGCCTTTTTCCCAAACACCGACACCAACACTTAAGTAAGATATAAATTTCTGTGCAAAAAAGATTTAATTTTGGACAACGGGACTTTTTTTTTAGTTTGTTCTTCCACATAAAGGCATGCGGTAATTGTGTCACGTTCCTTAGCAATGGCTACTACATTTCTTAACATATTTTTCACACGATATGGGAAAAAAGAAAAACATTTTTTAATTGGTTTAAATACATAAAATAACAATAATAAATACTGATTTTTTTTTTTTTTTTTTTTTTTTCCTTAAGAGTGAACAATACCTAATTTCATAATAAGAAAACACCACAGAAGTGGCGTTTAAAATCAATAATTACAAAACTTTGAATAAACACCATAAAATGCAATGAACTTGCAATAATTGTTTCGGTTCGAAAGAACACACGATCCTTCGTCAGGCGAAAAATGTAGGCACAACTGCTGCAGTCAAAGTGGCAACGCACAAAACCGTTTTGAGTGAACAGCAAAAATATATACAGATGAATGTAAACATAAATACTGGTGTGAGGAGAATAGTGCTGACTCTAAAATAAAAGGGTCGCCTGGGTGGAATTCAATAAAAAGGGGTATTATTTGTATAATTTGTGGTGTTCTATGCTATGCTTTTTGTACGTAACAAAAGTAAATTACCAATTTTCGTTGTATATATATAGGCTGTATGCATTTGTTATTCCAGGAATGCTGCAGAACTATTGCTAAGAAAGTTTAAAAGTCAGGGGGGGGGGGAATCTAAAGGCCTCTAAACATGTAAAATGTTAGAAAAGGCTACTTGGTATCAAAATGTTTTTAAAAGGGCCGCCAGGTGCTGAAATATGTTGAAAAAGGGCCACAGGGTGCTAAAAACTGTTTAAAAGGGCACCCTGGCAATTTAGTCTAGAGTCAGCACTACAGAATTATGGAATAAAAGAAGAAAATAAATAAATAAATTTGATTAAAAAATGTAACAAAATCTAAAAATTTTTAAAAATATCAAAACAAAAATCGAACTTATGTGAGTAATTTCATAGCATCAGACAAGAACGGAGTGGAACAAATATCACTAACAAGATTTTTCGAATTTTTAAATGTGTGAAAATCTTCATGGATATTCAAATGGGAAGAGAAGACAGGAGATGAAATTATGTTAGTTTTAGAAAAATCAAAACAATTAGGACAACCAATACTCTGGTTGTCCTAAGAAAGATACTTTTGCTTAGTCTCATACAAGAATGTATTTATTTCTGCAAAGCACATTAACCATATACCATATCTTTCGAACGTAAGCCCTTCCTTTTATTGAATAGGCTAAAAATGTAAGAGGAATTTCATGCCTGCGTATTAATACATAGATTTGCTGAAAAAATTTAGAATGCTCCAAACATGGATATATATAAAAAAGCTACTAAATGGAAGAAAAAAAAAAAAAAAAAAAAAAGAAAGCTGCTAAATGGATGGGAAGAAAAAAACGTTTTTTTTTTCCTTGGCTGATTTTAGGAATATGCCTCAAAGGAGAGGGGGGGGGCATGTATTAACCGATGAGAGAGCCTGTGCCCTCAATTCCAAAGATGGCAACACTCTTGAAAGTATGTGGGTGGCATTTTCAGATGAGGAATACGAAAGGGCGCCAAACGTTAGGTCTCCCCCCCCAATCAAATTTTCACGCTACGCCCCTGACCATAGGATGTGAAAAATAAAAAAATCTTTCCCTATGTTTTAAATTTTACAATAGCAAATTTTTCACAGTTAACACAGCATAATGAAAGAAAACATTTATGAGCTATATAAACTTAGATTAAAAAATTTATAACATACCTATCACTTGGAGAAATTCTAATAAAAGGTCTTGAGTTTTTGGTTATTTCTATAAAATAATAATAATAATAATAATTAAACAAAATTCTAATATTTAAATATATTTAAAACGTAACTTGGAAACTTTAAAGACATGAATATTGGACATGACATGAATTGGAAACTTTAAAGACATGAATACGTACCAAGTTTTCATAAATAATTTTTTTTCACACTAGTTTGAATAACTCAAGTAGCCACCATTTTAAAACAAGATGAACAATCGAGTTGATTAATATACTTAGTTGAGATTTTGATGTAGACTATTGTACTACGTATATATTGAGCTTATAGCAAATCAAAATGTATTTTATATACAACTTTGAGATTTTTAAATAAGATGGTGAATAAAACTGGTCGACAAACTCATCAAGGGTAGTTCTAAGATAAGTCCACTATCTAATTTATGCTCAAACTGACGCAGTATTTTAGAAGTTATTGGGACAAAATATTTTCCATTATATTATGCATGGATTGGTAGACATATAGCCACTAAATGATGGCAATAGGTTGATTTCTAATGAAATCAGCCTGAAAGAGAATTAAACAATATCTTAAGTTTAGTAAAATTAAATATATACTATACTAGCAGACCCGGCCACGCGTTGCTGTGACTAAGTTATACGTTGAATTATACGGCTGTAAACCATTTAGTACAGTCAAATTATTATTTACGAACAAAGACGAAAACGTTGTAGCCGATGTAAAAACCCACAGGGTTGAGATCTGAAACTTAGGTCAAAATTTGGAAGCGATTGATAAAAAAATTTCGTAGTGTTGATATTAAGCACAAATTAATTTTATTGTAGGGTCCTATAAATTTTAATGGAGAAGGGATATATATTATTTCTAATGCTACTTTGGATAAAATTGCTAAAATGACTAATGTATAAATTAAATTCTATTAAAATTCTATTAAAATAAAAGTATAAAAGAAACAGACGATTTTAAAATCAATTTTTATGGAGGAGTGAAATATAATATATGCTATAATGGATAATTTTACTATCCGCGTTTGTAATGATCGATAGATGGCGCTCTCTGAACACTGCAGTTGTTAGTAAATATAACAGCCACGTGTAATTATTATTCTTTCTCCGCCATTTCATCATGGAAAGTCAATTGCATAATATGAGGATATGCAGTGGTGTGATAATTTCACCTTAGCCCACCAGAGGGCGAGCATTTCATTACAATCGCGGATAAAATGACCTCATCATTTTAAATATTTTAAAAAGAGCAACAGCTGTAGTTATAAAAAGGAAAACAATAAGGCTAAACCAGAAAAATAAGTAAATTTGATAAATATTTTAAAACTTTAAAATTGGAAATCTTAAGAAATATTGGACATTTAAAGTAAATACATGTATCATTTTAAATAAAAAAAGATTTTGGAAAAGTTTAGTGTATTTTAACGAAGTGATGAGGAGTTTTTGAGTATGTTAAAATTTTAATAGTAAATTCAAGTTAATAAAGATGGGAAACATTGAGGATTAAGATAAGAATAATTATAAGATTAAAAAAAAAAAAAAAAAAAAAAAAAAAAAACTTTATATATACCATGCTTTTAAATTTTAATATACTAATAATATACTAATTAAAAGGAAAATGATAAATATTCTATCATAGTTTGAAGTCAAATTTGTTTTCAAATGTCTAAATAAAATATCTGATGTAAGATACTAATATTTTGCAGCGGAATAGATTTCATTTCTGTCATCCTTGGCGAAAAAAAAAGAATATCGCCAAATTATCTGGCGAAAATATTTAATTCCTTTCAAAATTCATGGTTATTTTAACAACTTATATTAAAAGAGTAATGAATAATATGAAACAATATTTCGTACAATACATATTACATGTCATACATACGTACAATGAATAATACATATTACATTTCGTACAATGCATACATCTGGCATGTATATTTTCGTGTTACGCTTTTGATCGCCAAATAATAATAATAATAATAATAAAAAGCCAAGGGCGACAGAGTTTTGAAATTTAAAATTTTGTCAATTTGACAGCAAAATAATTCAATCTAACACCCGCGATAACTAATACATATCTATACCCAAATATAAGGATTAAAATCGGGAAATAAATTTCCTCGATTTTTAATAATTTCTTACAAAAAATCCAGTGGGCAATTAACATAGGAAATCTTTTTCTTGGCTGCACAGACGGTCAGTGAGTCACACTTCGCTTGCGTATAGAACTCATAGATATAGTATAGCATATATAGAATAGAGTGATCACTGGGGAGAAAAAGGTTATTCCTTTTCATTTGGGAAAAGACGACGTTTTTACCAAAATATGGCCGTCTTTCCCCGAGTGAATACACACGGGAATACATACTAATATTTTAGCAAATAAAATTTATGAATAATTTATTTGCTAAAGGGGAATGGAAGACTCCAGATACAGTTTCAAATTCATATTTCTTTCTTTCTTTTCTTTTTTTTTTTTTTTTTTCAATACCACTTAATGGCTGTTTCCAAAGCTTTTTTTTTTTTTTTTTTTTCGGCATCAAAAATCTTTGTACGATAACATGGGGATGAGAGATCTATATATATTACTATATCTATGATAGAACTACATTAGCACTTTATCAATGTGTATAAAATCTTTAAATTGATTATGACGTCAATTTTCGTGAGATGCATAATTTAACTTTTTATAATTTTTTAACGTTCACGTTTGATTAAATGTATTTATTTTTATGTCGAAAGAAAATGAACTGGTATTTTTTTTTTTGGCAACAATTAAATTAATGGAACTCACAGATATTTTGGAGCAACTTTAATAAAGGTCTATAATTAACAAATAATTGCAATAAAACAATATTGTGACAATAAATTGAGATAAAAACTATCCTATCTCTCAAGTTGGACCAAACTGCACACAGTGTGCAAAATTTCATTAAAATCGGTTCCTTAGTTTAGGAGTTTACCCCGGACAAACATCGTGACACGTAATTTATATATATATACAGATATATATTACTTATTTCTAAAATATTTAAGATTTTTTGATACAAACAACTGTATAATTAAAAGTACTATAACTGCATATTTCCAGTTCTTGTCACTACACAATGAAACGTATTGATGATTTTATAACTGTAAACAAAATCTAATTACAGTATTCAAAATATTACTTTTAAAGGACCAGAAGGCAGAAAAAACTGCTGTATCAAAGTTTAAAACAGTTGTTTCTATTATATACTGAAAATTGAAAGTTAATTTTTCATTCAAAATATTGATATAATTAAAGATTAGATATTATCTATTTGATGAAAAATCTATAACAAATAACGCTATTTTTTAATATGATTATTACCAAATAATAATAATAATTAATTACATATTTCAGAGATTGGATTTTTCCCCTCTATTTTTAATATAAACATATGCATAAAATAATGAATTCTAAATAATAGTCATATATTTCATAAGTTAACAGCAAGCATCATAAATTTTACAAACAAAGCACGATACTGCATAAAATCCCCCTCTCACTCTCTTTGAGAGAGAGAGAGAGAGACTTTTTTCATTCTGAGGGGAAGAAATGCATACAAGAATAATAACCACCTTCAGATAGTTCTGATGTAGTATAAAAAATATTACACTTGTGAAATTTATATAGGCACACTTGCAGTCAAGTATTATATAAAAAATAGAAAAAGTAAGGATATTAAAAAGTCCAGTTCAAAAAAGGTTAAGATTTTGATTAATTCTTCTTAAATTTTAATTTTACCACTTAAATAATTTCAACTAAATCTTAATTACTCTTTATACAAAAAAAATAAAAATAAAAATAAATAAATAAATAAAAAAATAAATAGCTTTTTCTCATTTTACATAATAGTAATTCTAAGCATAAATGAATTTCAAAACAATATTTTAATGTGAAAAAGTATTAAATAACTCAAAAATTTCATAATTAAATAATGGATACATTAAATTTAAAATTTGAAAAGCTTTAATTGTGATTTTCAAGATCTAGAATTAAATTAATGAAGAGTAGTTAAAAAAAACTGAAATGAGTAAAAAAATTAATAAAATTTTATATCAATGAAAGTTATTTAATTTTTAGAAGAATATATATGTTGAAGATATTCTGAATACGTCAAATGTTATAAGAAATCTCTAAAATTATGTAAGATAATATTATTGAATGAATAGAATGCTTAATGTTAAAACCAGTAAAAACTATGAAGTCAGAAACGCCAAAGAGAAAAATAAAAATTTTGGGGAAGCAGACAGCTGTTTCGGTATCCTTTAGCGTACCGTGTTCAGTGTCTGACAGCTGTTTCAGAAGTCTTTAACGTCTTTGGTATGCTAAAGGCTACCGAAATAGCTGTCTGCTCCCCTCCCCCCCCCACCACCAATTTTTTTTTTGTTTCTTTGGCATTTCTGATGTTGTAGTTTTTACTGGTTTTAATAATCTAGCTCCTTTTAAAAAATGTTCAATGCTCTTAGAAAAACTTTACTTAATGACATTTTTATATTCATTTTATATCTCTATTCCCTCTCACATGTTCTTTTACAACACATTTCAGCATCACGTTAAATTCAAGATAATGAAATTTATAACTGATTTATGACTAAAAATAAAGTTTCTAAATAAATAAATTGAATTTTTAAAAAACTTTATCTCTAAGAAATAAGTAAATTACTTACTCCTCCACGTAGTGATTTTTTGATTTTCTATGTCTTTTATGTCTGCCTATAAAAGAAAAAAGTCCATATTATAGAAAATAAGTACAGTAGAACTTGGATAATTCGAAGTTGAAGGGACCAGAGAAAAATTCTAAATATCCAAAAATTCGAATTACATATACTATTTTGTTAAAAAGAAGAGATAAAAATATAAAACTCTATGATCAAAGATTTAACATACAAACTTTATATCTAAGAATACTGAATCATTAAGCCCCTCTCATTAAATCAATATTTTTCTACGAGTTTAATTATTCAACACATTTTTAAAATAGTCACATATTTTTGATTGCTTCTTTAAGTACAATCTTTGTGTCATAGCATATGACTCCAACCCATCAACTGATACAAAAACAAAATCTCCTACAATAGACATGACTTTCAATTAAAAAAACCTCCTCGAAGTTCATGTATATGGACCATATCTTGTGATGCACTACACTGTAAAAAACATGTCCTATTTGCTGCCAGAAATTCTCTGTAATTTAGAAAATACGTTCTGACAACGTAACTTTTTCGTAAATTACGCATATTTTCTCAAATTACAGAGAATTTCTGGCAGTAAATAGGACATATTTTTTATAGTGTAGGTAGGAAATACGTGGTATTTCCTCATCCTTCTTTTGAAAGACTGTTAAAAAAAATAATGAACTTTAGCTGAGAAAAATCTCAGGACGAATTTTACTGTAATATTTTAAAGGAAATCGTATGAAAAATTCGAATTATCCATGATTTTTTAACATTATTTTAATACAAAATTCAAGTGACCGGCTAAAAAATTCGAATTATCCAGAATTTCGAATTATTCAAGTTTCACTGTACTTAAAATCTTGCTCGATATTTCTAACTGCAAAAAAAATAAAAAATATACTTGATAGCAGAATATCATAATAATTATGAATATAGACTACTTACTTGAGAGGAATAATAGTAATGCCTCAGAACATTGATAAAATCTGAGATAGTTAACATTCCTGTAAGAGACATCTATTGTAAATAAATAAAATAGTTTCATAGTTAGATTTAAATACTTTGTTAAAAGATTATCACAGTTATACTTCAGGTGTTTTCCTTTTTTTTTTTTTTTTCTTCAGTACAGGCCATTCAGAAATGTTCCGTTTTCAAATTTCAAAAATAATTTTTACTTTTTGAATAACCAAAGAAATTGTATTTTTAGCACACACACAGAGACAAAAAAAAAAAAGGTAATTATTTCAAAATCTGTTTAAAAACTGACTTTTATTACATTTTAAGGCCCTTGAAAATAAAACCCAGATGCATCTTGTGAAATAGTCAACAGACAACTTCTTGTTAGTTATTGTTACAGCAACAGTTTAAACAATTTTATCTTCCCAATAGCAGAATTTTCTGTGTTGATCTGCAGCAAAACAAAATTTGTCTGCAAACCAAGAATGACAGACACAGTGTGGTGTATCACAAGTATTATCAGCAATATATAAAATATGCAAAATTTGCATCAACAAAGCAAAGAAGTTAAAAATATACAGCAAGTACAATGATCTAGAATGATCTTAAATTATATTTGAATTTTTAAACCCGGCCCTTCTTTTCAGAGATGTAAAGTTAATCTGCAGAGCTTTCAATAATCTGCAGTACTTGCTGCCGGTCAGAACTGTTTCTTTTACAGGACATATCTTTACAACCAATTTAAAATAAAAGTTACTGCTTTTGTAACCATTACACAACGTTTGTTTTATACATAGGGGAGGGGAGGGATGGATAGGACACCTGGAATTATGCTTAAAATAAACACTGTTTTTAATTTCTGACTCTTCTACCAGGTGAAGAAACTACAGCACCATACTTGATGCTATGAATTATTTTAATTAAGCATGTAACAAAAAAGCTATAACACCAGAAGCAAATAACTACTTTTGAGACAAGTTTTCTATCTCTTTCACTGATGTTAACATAATTGTTTTTATTGTTTTACATATCTAATAACATAACTCTTATAAATTAGAAGATATGTTAAGCCTAATGTACTATGTTTCTGTTTCTAGAAATGAGCTATTTTATTGAAATGTTGTGAAAAGGGATGGATGAGACAGTATGACTTAGGGAGGGATGGGACATATCGAAATAGAAAAAATAGATTTTAACTTATATCTCTGAAAAAGAGGAAAGCAAAAGACAAATGAAGAAAAGAATGAAGAAGAAAATGCATAAAACAAAATATAAACCACAGAAAAAAAAAAAAAAAAAAAAAAAAAAAAAAGGAGAATGTGTAATAGTCAAGCATAGAAAAACTTTTATTTGATGTGAACTTTTTTAAAGTATAATGTTGGATAAAATGGATGTTAATAGTATTAAGTAAACATATATGTATAAGTGGCACACTGTCTTTGTCATTTTTCATAATATGTCTAAATATTATGTATGTGTTTCAACTTTCTAAAACATGTCCCATACCTCCCTCATCTAAGGGAAGGATGGGACATTTTTATAGATATATTAATTAGTGTATAAAACTAATACTTTTATAATTACCATCAAATTTATATTTTTCAAGCATGTTAAAATGTTTCCATTTGCTACCCTGAAACTTACAATGTTGTGCTAATAGAAAATAATTTGTAAGAAACATTTTTTTAAAAACTGTCCCATCCATCCCTACTCTCGCCTACATATTTCTAAAAAAATAAATAAATAAAATATTATTCATAAATACATTTAAACATACAGTATGAAAAAAAAAAAAAAAAAAGTTAAATTATAAATTATTGTCTATTGAATACACTAAAAAAAAGATCAATAGAAAAGAAAAGTGCTTAAAAAAAATGAATTATTTTTCTTCAACTAGAAAAAAATAATATAACTTGAACACTATGCAGAATAAAATTACATATAACTGTTTTACTTATTATAGAAATAAGAAATTTTTAGAAAAGAACTTCAGTAAAATTATATTTTATGGAATAATAATAATATAATATTAAAAAAAGTTTCCATTAAAAAATAAACAAGCCCTTACCTATAAATGTGTGGCTTGAACTTTCCCATAATGGTGCAGCCCGAATTTCTGAAATTAGAATTAAAAAGGTTAATTTATTTCATTAGTCAATTAAACCTTTTAAATATAGACAACAGAAATAAAAGCTTTAAAAATAAATAAATAAATAAAATAAAACTCATTCAAGAAATTAATCTATAAAAGCAAACTCAATTACTAATTATAATATCAAATTTTTCTGGATAAATAAATAAATAAAATAATTTAATAATTTATTTTATAAATAACAAAACTTCAGTTTAATATATAAATCCCTTTTAAAAAACAATATGTATGTTCGATTATAGAAAATATAAAATGAAGTCTAAAAACAAAAACAAAAATTAAAATTTTTAAACACAATTAGTGTCAAAGTTTTCTTACAATTTAACATCTAGGTTTGCAATCAGCAATAAAAAATGTAAGCAACAGCAACAAAAATTTAACACTTCTGTATACAGAAATTAATTTGCTTTACAAAGGATGATCAAAGTTGTAAGAGAGTTAATATAATCAAATATGTGAAAAATCTCATTTACACATTTTTATTATAACCACAAAAATTAAGTAAATTTAAAGAGAGTGGGGGAGAAAGAAAAAAAAAAAAAAAAAAAACGGGAATTAAATATTCAAATTTGTTTTTCTATAAATTACAAAACCTATAAATTCAGAAATTCCAACAGTGAAGTTCTATAGAAATTATATTATTAACTACTAAATAAATAGGAATAAATCATGTCATTATATATCAAAGGCCCACTTAAAAAAGGAAATGGTTAAAAATTTTAAACTATATATCACAATCGATTTAAATCAAAATATTTTTATGAGAAAACCACCATTAAATGGAAAATTTTAAATAATAAAATAGAACTATACATATTTTTTTATTTATTATGTTGTATATCAATATGGCACATAACTCTACACTACTTTCCTATCTCCCTCTCTAACTCAACCTACATAATTCTGCATGCAAATTGTTTATTGGAAATGCCTATACAAATTATACAATACACATATTTTAATATTTTGTATTTGAAATTCGGTAAAAAAAAAGGTGATTTCTTTCTTCCTTTTTTTTTTTTTTTTAAATAATTATGCTGCATGCCAGAAACAAATATTTATACAAAATTCTATAAGCTATAAGTTGACAGAAAAAAGGTAATTGTTTTAACCAAATTCAAAAAGATCACCTAAAATGAAAATAAATAAATTAATATATATATATATCATACACATCAATTGTAGCCAGTGGCGTAGCGTAGGGGGGGCAAAGGGGGCGCCTGCCCCGGGCGGCACTTCGCTGGGGGCGGCAAATTTTGGATATCAGTCGAGTTTTTATCGGCTCAAATTTTTAATTTATAAAATTTTTAATCTGTTTTCTTTTTTTTCCTCCAAAATTTGCCAAATTTTTCCGCTTGCTCTTGTGTTAACCAGATTAAAAAAAAAAAAAAAAAAAAAAGCGTATGTGTGAGTGGGGGGGGGGGGGGACTAAAACAATTCACTGAGACAAAAAATTTTAAAGAAACATCGATGGCTGTACAATTAATTTATCGAAGACATCTTTCTTGTCTTTTTTCTTGGTATTATTTAGGGAGGAAAATAATCAATAAACAGTTCTCCTATCTCCATTTCCCATCCACCCCACCCCATATACACGTGACGCAATCATAGAAAGCAATATATATTTTAATATATATATATCTATATAAATGATAGATATCGCAATAAAATTTAACCTTAAAATTTAGCAATTAATAGATACAAAACAATACATATATGTATATTAATTTTTAATGCATCTTCGTCTTCCTGGTTGCGTATTTACAGAACATACATTGTTTCAGAACCACCTTGGCGATTTTTTCTTTTGGCAGGGATAAAATCGATCCATGGTGTCTCGTGAATGGCAACACAGTTGACCTCAAAGCATAGAAGATGGGCGTTTTCAATTAAAAGAAGTTGATTTGCCAGACAGATGCATAATTGTTAAAACAGATGATGTTTCTTCCGAAATTTAAAGAAATTAAAAAAAAAAAAAAAAAATCTTTATTTATGCACATAGACAAATTGACTACTTATTATTTAAAAAATGGATTTATTACTATATCTTCTATAAAAATGGATTTATTATGGTATGTATAAGAAGGAAGTATAAGATTCAGAAAAAAATTTTTATTTCCGGTTTTCGATGATTTTACACGTTTTGAGATTTCCTTGCATTTCAATTAACTGAAATTGACTACTTATTTTTTTTTTTATAAAAGTGGATTTTATGGTGTTTATTCAAAGTTTATAAGTAATGATTTATTACGAGATTCTGCATATATAAGAAAAAAGTAGAAGATACGGAAAAAATTCAATTTCCGGTTTCCGCTGAATTTACACGTTTTGAGATTTCCTAGCATTTCAGTTAACTGAAATTGACTACTTATAAAAGGAAAAAAAAATATATGGATTTATTATTCTATCTTCTGCCTATATAAGAAGAAGTATAAGATTAAAAAAAATGATTTCCGGTTTTCGATGAATTTACACGTTTTGAGATTTCCTTACATTTCAATTAACTGAAATTGACTACTTATTTTTTTTTTTTATAAAAGTGGATTTATTACTTAGATTCTGCATATATAAGAAAAAAGTAGAAGATAAGGGAAAAAGTTCAATTTCCGGTTTTTGCTGAATTTACACGTTTTGAGATTTCCTTGCATTTCAATTAACTGAAATTGACTACCTATTTTCAAAAAATGGATTTATTATTTTATCTTCTGCATATATAAGAAGAAAGTATAAGATTTAAAAAAAAAATGGTTTCCGGTTTTCGATGAATTTACACGTTTTGAGATTTCCTTGCATTTGAATTAACTGAAATTGACTACTTATTAAAAAAAAAAAAAAAATTTATTATTATTCTATATTCTGCCTATATAAGAAGAAAGTATAAGATTAAAAAAAAAAAAAAAAAATTAGATTTCTGGTTTTCGATGAAGTTACACGTTTTGAGATTTCCTGAACTCAATTTGACCATTTTTAGAAAATGTCTGTCTTTTTGAGTTCGAACACTGCACTTCATGAACCAATGGACTTAATTTAACTGAACTCGATATTTGGTTGGACCTGGGTTTGAATTGGTTCCGATTAGCTTTTGGGCTATATCATCCAACAGGGAGCGCTTCCACGTTGCGATTTCCTCTCATTTCAGAAAAGGCTCAGCATCTACAGTGTACCAAACTTATAGGTATATATTAAATAAACCTCTGCTGATTCAGTTTGAGTGCATATCGGCCAACAAGAGTGCATATCGGTGCTGTTAAATTGCAATTTGATCCCATTTTAGAGACGACAATAAGCTTCTATAGTGTATAAATGTACGAAACTTGCTGTGAGAGATGGTTATTAGGTAAAACTATGCTGATTCATTTTGAATGCATATCAGATGATAGGTGGCGCTGCTATTCAGCAATATTTTCCATTTACGGGAAAGTTATATCTCAGCTTCTATCCTATATAAATGTACCAAACTGGATGTGTGAGTACATATTATCAAAAATTATTTTTATTGTTAATATTTTAATGCGGTTTCTCCTTGCTATATCTCAGCATCTGTTATGAAAATTGCACTGAATTTTATGAGAAAATATATTCATTATTTTTTTTATGTTAATCGGTAGGTGGCGCTGTCATCTAAAATGGTATAGAAGAAAGTATTGGATTTGTGATTTTTTTTAATTTCCGGTTTTTAATGAATTTGCACGTTTTAAGATGTCCCAAACGTGACTTGCTCATTTTTAGAAAATAATTATTTGTCTGTGTGTGTATGACGTGTTAGGGAAATTTTACAGTATCTCGTGAATCAATAGGTGGAATTTAAACACGATTAACAATTGGTTAGACTTTGGTTTAAATTGGTGCTGATTAACTGTTGGAATGTGTCGTGTGATTGCAACTTACCAACTGAATCCCTCGTTATCGCAAATACTGCGATCACTGATGTAATGACTACGACTACTCCTGTGTGTTCTATGTTTAGTTTTGAGTTTGTTCTAAATGTATTCTCCGGTCTTGTATGAATCGTCAAGTAAATGTTCTATTAGTGTTCTGTAGATTTGTAGTTTTCTCTTAAACTACTTTGCATAACACGACAGAATGTATCACCCAAAGGGTGGTGTGCTATGTTGTGATTCATTCCATTTAAGTTAAGGCTATATCTCAACTTCTGTAGTGTATAAACGTACCAAACATGATATATGATATGGACATTATGTAAAACTATTCTATTTTAATTTGGGTGCATATCGGCCAACAAATACACTGCTGTGTTGCAATTTAATTCTGTTTATGTGAAGGCAGTTACTTTGCTTTGAAAAAAAGTGGTCGAGGTGCGACCAATGAGTGAAAATATATTTTAATAAAATTTTCTTTTCCAGTTTTTAAGCATTTTAAATAAAAAATAAATATATATATTACAAATTCGTAAATTTCTAATTTAATAACCCCGGTAGTGGGCCAGTTGGTAAAGCTCGGTTCAGTTTAGAACACCGAAAGTGAAGAAGCACTGATCGCGGTTAGTGCTTCGGAGGGGAATTGCCTCAGTACTAGTCGGGAGAGACGACGTCTGGTCCTCGTGAAACTAAGCTGCACCGTCAAGTGCTGGACTTCCTGTGTAGGTTGTCGGGCTATTAAAACGCGAGTGCCATCCCTCCGTAGAGAATAAAAATCGTGATGCCATGTCTCCGGACCGTCACCAATGGCCCAATGTTCAGTCTAGTGCGACGTTAATCAATCAACCAATCTAATTTAACATTTTATCCACTTTGAAAAATTTTATAATTATAATAGTCGTATTTTCTCTGGGTGTAGAAAGGGGGCGGCAAATGTGGCATCTGCCCCGGGCGGCAGAAACCTATGCTACGCCGCTGATTGTAGCATTTAAAAATTAATAGATTTTTCATGGAAAGAATTGTTTTGTTCAGAGATCATTTTTTTGAAAAGAGAAAGCATATTATTTCAAACATTTTTGAATAAACAACTTTCTAATGGAAAGATATTTCTGACTGAAAAAGAAAATGTTAAAATGCATCTAACATTTATAGAAATACTGATTCTATTCAGTGAAGGTTATGAGAGATTTTTCTTGGCTGTCTACTTCAACGACTTCCCCCCCCCCCCCCCGTAAAATTTATGATTTGGTATGTTGCTTTTGTCAGGCGATATTTTTGTGATTTGGTACGTTGTTTTTGTCAGGTGATATTTTTGCTGCCGCTGTTTTCAACGCAGTACCATTACATTCGTATACATTAATAAAACAGTCAAATGCAAAAAACAGAAAAAGAAAACGATGTTATATTTTCATAAGTGAACAGAAATCTATACGCCATTCACATAAATTAATAAAATTACTACTGCTTGTTTACAAACAGCAACAGTCGACGACCGCATGAAACGTGAATCGAATTTATTGAGAATCGAACCATATCGAACTATCCATAATACGAATACAATGATGATGATACAATGATGATATAAATTGCCCAAAGATCAAAGATGAACTGTGACATTTTTGGCTGGAAGAAAGTAGTTTTTTAAAGCGATTTTTAAGCTCATTTGTCAGAGTTCTACAATTAATTGTTAATTTTAAAATACTGTCAGTGTTTTGTAATGAACTACATTCAAATTTTTATAAAGAAATACCATTTTTTCCCTAATAACTCTCTCTTTTATCTCTTTTGGATAATTGTCATGTTTTTGGATAAGGATGAATCCATCCCCACATCTTTCCTTTAAACTCTAGATTACAAAATGTCAATGACGAATACGTGTATTTATTTATAACAGACTTAAAAAAAGAGGAGGTTCTCAATTCAAATCGTATGTTTTTTTTTTTTTTTTTTTTTTTTTTGTTTAAGCTCATAACTTCTGAACGGATGTTCCTATTTTTATACTTTTTGTTTTCTTATAAAGGTCCTGGTCTGAAACAGGTCCCACTGTAATTTCTTTACGATCTAAAGAAAATACAGGCTGCCCCCCTGTGATGAAAGTTGTATACCTCATTTTAGAAACCCCTATATTTCATGACTGCTTTCCCTAACAACACATTTATCCATAGCACATTTTGAGGATGTCCCTGGGATGTCATTTTATCCACTGGATATCCTAAGGATGTCATCTGGCAAAAGTGTGCTGTTAGGGTTGGCAACAGTGTGTGTTGTTTACTTTTCAGATACTATAACACGGATTAGGATACAGGATGATAAACTAGATAGGGCGGTCAGCGTGGGGAACGGAGCTTTATTTTCCGCATTAATTCAGCCGAACAGAGTAAGCGATCCGATTGCCGCCTGGTGTAGTATCTTTGAAACTCATCGGAAGAAAGGGAAAGCCCGCCCCTTCGGCTTCAGTCATCCAACGAACGAACAGCCAGAAATGTAAAAACGCGCTGATTGGTGTATTTTCGAGATTTGGTCGCCCTCTATCTGTAAGATGAAAATTACTACCTTTCCGTAACATTAGTAATACATCCTTCTCTTTTAATCCGTGTACTATAATGTAATGTGAATGATGTAGCATCTTCTCAGTTGATTAAAGTTATAATCGTCGTTTAATCTTAAATCATGTTGTTTTATGTCAATTTAATCAACTGAGAAGCAAAATAATCTTCGAACAATTCACTCTTAATGTAACATGGATCGCTTACTGAAACCAGACAAATTCGATGTGGACCCCACGTGTGCAAACGCCGAAGGAAAATGGCAGCATTGGAAAAAAACCTTTATCAACTTTTTGGATGGGATTTCTGACGTGACAGAGGCAAATAAACTGCCACTTTTGTGCAATCATGTATCGTTTGATGTACATCAGTACATCAGTGATTCCGTTAATTATTCTGACGCTATCGCTGTGCTCGATTCGTTATACATAAAGAAACGCAATGAGATTTTCGCTAGACATAGCCTAACGTCGAGAACTCAGCAAACGGGCGAATCTGTTAGCGAGTATTTGCAAGTACTTAAGCAAATGAGCAAGGACTGCAATTTTAAATCTGTTTCTGCAGAGGAATACAAAAATGAATACATCAGGGATGCCTTTATAAGCGGGCTGCGATGCCCTCGTATTCGCCAAAGGCTATTAGAAAACTTATCTGTTACATTAGATGGAGCTTTTGAACAGGCCAGAACTTTAGAACTAGCTGAATTGCATTCAGCATCGTACCTCACTACACCAAATCCTACCCCTACAGCTGCAATTGACCATGAAGCAAATCGGGTGGAAGATACAAATTCCATGACGGCTGCATCTACTTCATCCAGAGTAGAGAAGTGCTATTTTTGTGGAAGTGACCGTCATCCTAGATCTTCATGCCCCGCCAGAGATGCTTCTTGCAGAAAATGTGGAAAAAAAGGTCACTATCAACGTGTTTGCAAATCTAGACTAGAAAGAAATACTGTAAATGCTACTACTTCTGCAGGTACCTTAGCATTAGTTTCAGGGGCTACACATTGCCTCCAAAAATCTATAATCAAAGCAAAAGTAAATGGGATTGAACTTGATGCTTTAATAGACACTGGAAGCAGCTTAAGTTTCATGAATCAGACTCACGTGGCTAAGTGTGGTATTCAAGTCAAACCATATTTTGGAAGGATATCGATGGCTAATTCTCCCATGACTTCTGATATTGTTGGGTGCTGTCAAGTAAATTTGAAGCTGAAGAACTACTCTTATAATGATGTCGAATTATTGATTATGAAGGACTTATGTACAGATGTATTAATTGGCCATGATATATTAGAAGCTCATTCTTCTGTGGAAATTGGCTTCAATGGTGACAGACCACCTCTTACTATTTGCTCCTTAGCCGTTGTACAAGTACCACCTGTCTCATTATTTGCAAACTTAACTCCAGATTGTATGCCTGTAATCACAAAATCAAGACGCTATACTGATGAAGATAATCATTTTATCACTGTAGAAATACAGAAACTATTAAAAGAAGGTGTTATAGAACCAAGTAATTCACCTTGGCGTGCCCAGGCATTTGTCATTAGAGGAACCAATCACAAACCTCGAATGGTTATTGACTATTCCCCTCACTATGCTTGATGCATACCCTCTTCCAAAAATTGAAGAAGTAATCTCCAAAGTATCTAAAAACAAAATATTTAGTACAATAGATCTCAAGAGTGCTTACCATCAGTTATCTATTCTAAAGTCTGAAAGGCATTATACAGCATTTGAGGCATGTGGAAAGCTATATCAATTTCTACGAGTTCCATTTGGTGTCACCAATGGAGTGGCCTGTTTTCAGAGAGTCATTGATAAAATAATACAAAATGAGGGATTGAAAGGCACATATCCATATCTTGATGATGTTACAATCTGTGGGAGGGATCAAAATGAGCATGACCACAACTTAGAGAAATTCTTAACTGTTGCAAAAAAATACAACTTAACATTAAATGAGGATAAATGCGTTTTCTCAACTAGGACTGTACAACTGTTGGGGTATACAATCGAAAACAAAACTATCAAACCAGATCCTGAACGCCTTAAACCGTTAATGGAAATGCCCATTCCTAAAAATAATGCATCCTTACAACGTGCTCTAGGCATGTTTGCCCACTACTGTAGATGGATACCTAATTTTTCAAAGAAGATACGTCCTCTGTTATCTAAAAAGCAGTTCCCTCTCCCAGAAGATGCTGAGTTAGCTTTTCATTCTTTAAAAACCGATGTAGCCAATGCCACATTGGCTGCTATTGAAGATAATATACCATTTCGTGTAGAGACGGATGCTTCTGATTTCGCTATAAGCGCAACACTTAGCCAAGCTGGGCGTCCCATTGCATTCTTCTCAAGAACATTGAACAACTCAGAACAGAAGCACTCTTCCATTGAGAAAGAAGCTTATGCCATCGTTGAATCCTTACGTCATTGGCGACACTACCTTGTTGGTCGGCATTTTGAAGTTTTTACAGACCAACAGTCTGTCTCTTTCATGTTCAATCAGCATCACAATAGTAAAATAAAAAATGAAAAGATTATGCGTTGGAGGCTAGAACTAGCTTGCTTTAAATTTGATATCATTTACCGTCCTGGAAAGAAGAACTTGACAGCTGATACATTATCAAGAATAACTGCTGCAACTGGTTCAATATCTGACCTCAGTGAGCTGCACGGTGCTCTTTGCCATCCAGGAATCACACGCATGTATCACTGGGTTCGTAGCAAGAACCTACCCTTTTCTTTGGATGATGTTAAGAAAATAACTAATTACTGTACAATATGCTTAGAACTAAAACCTAGATTTACAAAGAATAAGGGAATATTAATCAAGGCGACTTCACCATTCGAAAGGCTGAATATTGACTTTAAAGGACCTCTTCCCACTACTACCAAGAATCCTTACCTCCTGACTGTGGTTGATGAGTTCTCAAGATTCCCTTTTGCCATACCTTGCTCGCTCCTACAATCATAACTCACCTGCAGAACATTTTCTCAGTCTTTGGAATGCCTACATATATACATTCTGACAGAGGACCTGCTTTTATGTCAAAAGAACTGAAATCTTTTTTAAATTCCCAAGGAATTGCAACCAGCCGAACGACTCCTTATAACCCACAAGGAAATGGACAAGTCGAACGCTATAATGGAATAATCTGGAAGACCATTCTGCTCGCATTAAAGTCAAAAGGGTTACGGGTGGAACAATGGGAGTTAGTACTGCAATCTGCACTACACTCCATACGTTCTCTGCTGTGCACCACAACAAATGCCACACCTCATGAGCGAATGTTCTCGCACCCTAGAAGGTCTTACTATGGTTGTGCTATTCCCACTTGGCTGACTCAACCTGGCCCAGTACTTATGAAGAATCATGTGCGGAACAGTAAATATGAACCTTTGGTGCAAGTCGTTGACTTAATTGAAGCCAATCCTGATTATGCGCATGTGAAGCTTCCAGATGGAAGAGAAACAACTGTATCAACACGCCATCTTGCTCCTAAAGAATTCCAGGTGCATGATGATGATTGTGATGAAAGTGTTATACTTGAACAAAACACAAAGCAAGAGGAAGATTCAGTCGCCCTGTCTGGTGATACTGCGGAAGGGCAACATGACAGCATATCACAACGACCTGTTCGACTCCGACAACCTCCTGTCTACCTAAAGGACTACGTTAGGGATTAAAAACTTAATGTTCTCTTTGGGGCTAAAAATTACAGGGGGGTGAATGTGATGAAAGTTGTATACCTCATTTTGGCAACCCCTATATTTCATGACTGCTTTGGCAACAGTGTGTGTTGTTTACTTTTCAGATACTATAATGTAATGTGAATGATGTAGCATCTTCTCAGTTGATTAAAGTTATAATCGTCGTTTAATCTTAAATCATGTTGTTTTATGTCAGTTCAAACTCTTTTGTGGTATATAGGTAAGGTATAGTAAAGTAACCATGCGTTAAGATATTCAATAGGGAGAATCGCTGACAGTGCCACCTGGTGGAGAACATTATGTTTTAAATCAGTTCAAACTCTTTTGTGGTATATAGGTAAGGTATAGTAAAGTAACCATGCGTTAAGATATTCAATAGGGAGAATCGCTGACAGTGCCACCTGGTGGAGAACAGCAGAGTTAGCGTTCCTATCTCGACAACGGTTCAAGATAGAGGGGAAAATGAATTGAGTTGTAGAGCATCATCGATTTAGAACGAAAAGACAGTTTGTAGCGTTTTATCCAACGAGATATATAAAGTAGAGTGATAAATGGTAACCCTTGAGAAGGTCCAAGATGAGTCATGTGACATGCTCTCTTTGCACCTGCGTATTCGGTGGTTCCCTTGGTAACAGCTCATTTTCAATAAATTTCTATGGCAACGGTTTGGAGATTGTTCTTCGCATAACTCATAAATGCCAATGTTTTTGTTTACTTACGAAGTTTAATATTCTTTTGTTCTAAATCATTTTGATTTTAATTTTACTTCTTTTTCATTTCGTGTAGTGGAACTTCAACCGACAAAATGCTTAAAAATAGTTGAAAAATTATTATTTGTTGTTAAATTTAGCTCTTTAAAAGTTTAAATTTTCTTTTATGAACACTTTTAAACTTTGTTGGGAAACGATGAAAAAAAAGATATTTTATTATTTATTAAAATGTGAAATATGTGTAAAATTATTTTAAAAACAATTTATTTCGGTCATAGGACTGTCATGTTACCTAATAATAATTATAATTTGTCGAACTGATATTTTAAATGCCAAAATAGCGATAAAGGGCCAAACACAGCAACCTATTCGAGCATGTCACGTGATTCATCTTGAACCACGGAAAGTTAATCCTTCATCCATTGAATCAGCACTCTAATTTATACATCTCGTTGGTTTTATCCAACGAGATATATATATTAGAGTGCTGATTCAATGGATGAAGGATTAGCTTTCCGTGGTTCAAGATGAATCACGTGACATGCTCTTATAGAGCATTTCCTCGTGACGTCTGGTGGTTGGCAAAAAAGCGCGCTCGACTTTCCCGCGCCCCGCCCACCATTGATTTTCCGTTGGTAGTAATCAAGTAATCAAGAGATCCCAAGCCTTTTTGCCAACCACTCATAAAAGTTGAGATGTTTGTTTACAAACAAGGAACTGCCCTATAGGTTGCTGTGTTTGGCTCTTTATCGCTATTTTGGCATTTAAAATATCAGTTCGACAAATTATCATTATTATTAGGTAACATGACAGTCCTATGACCGAAATAAATTGTTTTTAAAATAATTTTACAAATATTTCACATTTTATTAAATAATTAAATACCCTTTTTTTTTTCATTGTTTCCGAACAAAGTTTAAAAGTGTTTATCAAAGAAAATTTAAACTTTTAAAGAGCTAAATTTAACAACAAATAATAATTTTTCAACTATTTTTAAGCATTTTGTCGGTTAAAGTTCAACTGAACGAAATAAAAAAGAAGTAAAATCAAAATCAAAATGATTTAGAACAAAAGAATACTAAACTACGTAAGTAAACAAAAACATTGAACAATCTCCAAACAGTTGCCATAGAAATTTACTGAAAATAAGCTGTTACCAAAGGAACCGCCGAATACGCAGGTGCAAGGAGAGCATGTCACATGACTCATCTTGGACCTTCTCAAGGGTTACCATTTATCACTCTACTTTATATATCTCGTTGGTTTTATCCTTGAAAAATAATTATACTTCCCTTTTGCAAATTTTTATTTATATATGATCTATGCACTTCCTACTTACCTGAGAAAACCAAGAATCTTCATTAAAAATTATTAATAATAATAATAATAATAAATCTGTTGAAACTAATGTTTACAGAACTGTACATTTTAATCTATCATACAAGAAAAAATTATGTTGAATGAATTCAAATTTAGATATTCCGTACATTACTTCTATTTATACAAATCAGTCATTTTATTTGTTTTAATTTTGTTTTTCTTTGTGAGAAAGTTCCTGATTTATTATTTTTATTATTATTAATGTATGCCCCCCTCAAAAAAATAAATAAATAAATAAATAAATAAAAACTACGCCTATTTTTGTTTTCTATGTGATTGATATGAAGTTCTGCACAAACAGAATTTATTTTAGTACAGCAGAACTTATTTTAATTTTCTTTCATATAAAAGCATGCAGTAACAGCGTTTCATTCCCTAACATCGGTTACTATATTTATTTCTTAAAAATTTCTTTGATGCAGCTTTAGCATAGGAGACCCTTGGTGGCTTTTAAATTTTTGTTGTCACTTGGGCGATGCCGATGGTTTAAAATGGCTATTGCAATTGCGTACTAAACATCTTGGCGACAAACGTCCGAGCTTACTTCCGTATCAAATTTCTCCAAGGAGTTCTGTACCGAAGCTGTTCCATTTCTTTAGGACGATTTTTCTCAATTTTATTTTAATAATAATAAATAATAAAATGTTTGCCCCCCCCCCTTTTTTTTCACACACACACTCACACACACACTCACACACACACACACACACACACACACAAAAAAAAAAAAAAAAATATATTTCTTCATTTTTGACATCGTTTCTTTTTAATAATTTTAATTACCATGTTTTTATTAACTCGCTTTCTTGTTTGTTTGTCCAGTACAAATCTTGCAATCGATTTTTAACTAACTTCCCGACTAGCTAGACATTTGAAACTTTTAGAATAGCTCAGAACACGATGACAATGCATTATTTTAATATTTTTATTCAGTTAACAAATGTTTGAAAATTTCTTATAATTGCTGTCTTTATTATGCATTTGATCCCTTTCAAGTTGATGAGATAATTTATTAAAAAATATTTATTAATACATAGAATTGTATATATATATATATATATATATATATAGCATTAGCTACATTTTGTCCTGATTAATAAGTGTACCAATTTTTTGATAAAATGAAATAATCCGGACAGATACAATGAAAAATTTTCAGCTTCATATATTTCAAATAAAAACAAAAATGTTTACACGTTCATTCAAGTTGATAGGTAAAAAATGGTAACGACGGCAAAAATGCTGTCTCAAAGTGTTAATACGACCTATCGTATTTAAACCATCTTTCTATAATCTTTTCTACAGGCAACAATCAACACGCAAAGTCACTGTAAAAATTACGAGGCTTAAATGATTAATTTTTATTTCCATTACCCAACTGCCGTAGGTAATGAGAGTATTGTACCACTCAAAATATTCGATACCGAGATTTCAACTGATTTACATGTTTTAAGGTCTCCTGGGTTCAAAAATGCAGTTTTTGGTAATTGGTCAGTGTGTATGTATATGTATTTGGGGAATCTTCTGACAATCATATCTCCGAAACTAATAAAGATAGAATAACGAAGGACGGCAAATCAGTATGTCAAAAAAGGCTCTAACGATTTTCTTCAATGACGCTATATACTCTATTAGATGTCTTTTCGTATCTAATAGTTAGTAAAGAGTTGATGGGGGTCCTGTATAAATAGGTCAATTTGCGGTCTCACAAGTGCGTTCCTTTAGAAACGGTTGTATGGATTTTTTTCAAACTCGCCATACTAACACTCTTTTAGATATCCTTTTGTATGTAATTGTTCTTTTTCGGTCAACAATTGAATTTGCCACGTTTTAGTGAAATTGGTATCTGAAAAATATCTCCAATGATTTTCTTGAAAATTGCTACATAAATCGCTTTTTAGATACCCTTTCTCATGTATTACACGATCACTAACTACATCAAAATTGACAGCCATCCTGATTAGGTATTTCAGTTTTAGATCTCGGAAGTGGGTATTTCAATAAGCGGTGCTATGTTTTTTTTTTTTTTTTTTCTTTTTTTTTTTTAACTCCCTATGTAAGCTCTGTTTATATGTTTTTACACATGAATCAGTTTTCTCTCACATGAAAATTGTTAGGTATCCAATTTGTTAGGTCAATTTTGCGTCTTCTAACCACATTACCTTTTCCAAAAGAGCATATAATACACGTAATAGTGGATAATTGAAGTCGTGTGGTTGTTACACACCAGATTTTACTTTAATTATCTTACTACCGTAGGTAATGGAAGTATATTGTATTTAGTATTGCATCAGTTTATCTTTAAGGTCGCAAAATTGGGGAGTTTGTTGCATATGTTCTAAAAAAGTGCTCGAAATGTTTAAAAATGTTCTAATATATATATATGTATAAAATTCAATTAAAAAAATGTATATAATAATAAAATAAAATTTTTTTTTGGGGGGGGGGGGGCAGTTGTTATTTTCTAAATTCTTTTCTAACATTACATTTCAAATTTTATAAAAAGATCGTTTTAATTTTAAAATCTTTCAAATTTTACCTGGCAAGAAAAATGACGCAACCACATAATAGAAAAAATCTGATGTGGGCACCACATGACTTCCTTATACACTTTTAGAAATATACATAATTTAAAAAAAACATTGACATTGGACCCAAAACAGTTGGCTAAAAATATTTTTAAAAATGTATTGTCAACGTGCTCTGAACTTTCCTGAAAGTTTCAAATGTCTAGCTAGTCGGGAAGTCAGTTAAATTGCAAGATTTGTCCAAACCGTTTTTGAGTTATTACCGTTTTTTGATACATTTTGGGCATTATGAACCTAATTTTCCTAAATATCTCCAAAGCGGAAAATCATGCAAAGTCCAAAAAGGGAGGTGCACAACTAGATGTTATAACAAACCTATGTACCAATTCGCAACTTTCTACGTCCAACCGTTTTTGAGTTATGCGACATACACACACACATACATACAGGACGTCACGAAAAATCGTGTAAAGTCCTTTATACAGGCATGAGAGTGCAGAAAATTAAAAAAAGAGGAAACACACGTGTTTATAAAATTAATTTAAAATTAAAAATAACGCGTGCGGGGAAAACTATACAAATGTGTTCATAAAATTTATTTCAAATGAAAAAATAATGCTCACACGAAAAAAACTATACAAAATATTTTAAAAGTGACTAATTAAACTAAAAGAATAAAACATCAGCACAATCCGCGATTGTAATGAAATGCTCGCCCTCTGGTGGGCTAAGGTGAAATTACAATAAACATGCTTTAATTCGGCTTTCATAAGGTCGCCATTGCTTGCCGATGTTTAGTTTCACATATATTTATTGAATAAAAATGAATAAATACGGTAAAAAAGATAACACATACTGTTGTGTGCTACAGTGTAAATTCAAAGTATCAAGAAATCCAGAATTAAGTTTCCATTTATTTCCAAATGACAAATTTAAAATTTCAGTTGCTTCGGCTAATGGAAGTAAAGAATTAATCAGATGATTTGAAACTAATATTTGTTCAACTTCAGTTAAAAATCTACGTCCGATCGAACTTTGAATAAACTGAAATATTTTTTTCCAAAAGCAATCAATTTCCCATGAAGTAATGGCGGAGAAATTATAGTACGAATATTAAGTAGAATAACGAAAAGAACAATAATAATATATACACGTGGCTATTATATTTACTAACAACAAGAGCTGAAAAAGCGTCACCTATCGATCATTACAAATGCGGATAGAACATGTGTTTGAAAAAAAAAAAAAAAAAAACATTAGCTAGCAATCAACATTTAATAACATTGACTGGTGGTGGAAAATGGGAAAGGAGAGGGGGGGGGGGTTAAAAATAGTTCATGAGTGACAAATATTAAACCTAATTCTTCTTTATGGGTTCTAGAATATCATAAAGTAAGCTTAAAATTAATATTGACATTTTTGTTGTGGATGGATAAATATTCAAAAATAAAAGGCTTCCCGCAGAATGTTTGATTGGCGATGGTTAGAGATGAAAAAGGGGGGGGGGGGCGGGGGACAAAAAAAAATTACATGAGTGAGAAATATTGAATAATTCTTTTCTTTTATGAGTTATAGAATATAATAAAGCACGTTTAAAATGAATATTAACATTTATATTTTGGATGGAAAAAGATTGAGAATCTAAAGTTTTTCGTGGAGCGTTTGAACACTGATCGTTATTGGAGTTTGATTTTAATAAAATAAAAAATCGCGAATTTAACGAAAATCGCAAAAAAGCGGAAAATCGCGGATCCGCGGAAAATTCTCATGCCTGTTTATATCTCTAAAACGAGAGCTCGTGTTAAGACGACACTTGCAAGTGTACAACTAGACAACATAACAGTCACACGTATAAATTGGCAACATTCAGCGATCATTCGTTTTCGAGCAATGTGAAATACAAAATCCATTTCGCAAATCGGGATTACTATACTTCCTTTGAAACCTTTGGACGGCCCCTGCCTGCCTGGGCTCGGCCAAGCTTAACGGGTTGGATGCCGTCCACCGGAGCGAATAAATCGCCAGAACACCGCGTGGAAGCTGCTGGGCAGCAATGTAACTAGACGCCAAAGCTCAGGAATTGCAGCACGCTCCAGATGTTAAGGAATTTGGAATAAGTGCACTAACTAGCTGAGAGTCGAAATAACCGGAATTATACAAAATTAAAACAATTTTGAATTTAGGCAGGGAGGAAAAAAAAAAAAAAAAAAAAAAAAAAAGAAAACGTTGGGGGAGCCGCTAAAGCTAGTTGTGCACACAATAATTAAAGCCGAAAGAGGAGGCCATTTGAAAAGGGGAAGGGGACAACACTTATGATTTGAGAAAGACGAGGGAGGAACAATGAGATTATAATAATAAAAAAAAAAAAATTACGTGAAGCCACTGGGGGATGGAAGATAGTTTTGGGCGCATAGCGAAAATTTTGAAGTTTTTGAAGTGGCAAGGCCTAATCCTAATTGGGAGGGAACTTACTATGCACAGGGAGGCCGAATGGAGAAGAGAAAGAGGGACCATCGCAATTTTGATCCACCACGGGGGGATGGTTCCCCGCGTTGGTAGCCCGACGACTGCTAAACGACCCCATCGAGCACTTGACGGTGCAGCACAGATTAACGAGGACCAGACACCGCCACACCCTCGTAAAAAAAAAATAAAAAATAAAAAATAAAAATAAAAATGATAATAAAAATAAATAAAAATAAAATAGATAAAAAATAAAAATAAAAAAATATATATAAAAAAAAAATAAAATAAATAAAAAAATAAAATAAATAAAAATAAAAAAAATATAGTAAAAATAAATTAATTAAAGTAGGTAAGTACTTAAATTAAAATTGGTGCGGGTCAAAACTTGGAGAGTACCAAAAAGAAATGTGACAGGAAATAGTTCTTGGCTTAACAAGGAAAGTATTACCCCTACAATTGAGAAAAAAAAAAAAAAAGTGCGTGTCAAAACTAGATGAGTACCAAAAAGACTAAGTTTCCGGCATTTGTAAGTTGTGCGACCTGTTATGTCCTGCACTCTTGATATTGTACAAATCCGGCAAAGGTAATTAACATTATGGTTGCTTTTTGACACGCATTCAAACCTGTAATATTAAAAGAAGGTATTGATTGTGATCAGAACTAGATGAGTACCAAAAAGAAAAGGTTAGCTAGGAATTATTCTTTGTGATGGAATCACTATGTATGGACTAACATTAGTTAGGTCCATCGGACCTGGGAGTTTTGAGAATAAACCTGCTGAAGAAATTGTCATTATGGTTGCTTTCTGATCACCGACTGCGTCAAGGAACTTGTTAGCCAATCTACATTTTATAATGGAACTATTCTGCAAAGGTAAAATTCAACATGGTTGCTTTTTGACCACGCCATTCATACACTAATGGAAGTAATAAAAGAAAAAAAAAAAATTAAAATAAAATAAACATTCATGCACAGTCATGGGCGTGGCGCGGGCTTACGGACTTATAAGCCAAGAACCGTTTACATTTTTTAAATATTTTTTATACATTTTTATTTTTTATACTTTGTATAAGGAAGTAAAAATCAATATTTAAGACTACGCCTTTTCTCTCCCCCTTACAATTTTCTCGTCTGCGGTCACCAAATCCCATGTAATTCTATAGGGAAACTTATTTATAGAATGATTCATTATCTAATGCATTTTTTAAATTCCGTTTTCACATTCGGAAAATTCGCTGTCGTTTGTACTCGTTTTTAATTTTTTTTTTTTTTTTTTTTTTTTTTTTTTTCGTATTTTGAGTTTAAATACGAAAAATTAACTAAGGGCATTTTTCTCAATTTTTTAGCTGTAAAATTAAATGTGTGTATATATATATTTATTTATTTATTTAAAAAATAATAATAATCAATATTTTTTTTTGGAAAACGAGTACTAATTTAACCGTTGTGAACTTTCCGAATGTTAAAACGGAATTTAAAAATATACTTTAGATAATGAGTCATTATGGAAACAAATTTCCCCCTAGAATTACATGGGATTTCGCGAGTAGCAATATAGAATTGACTGAAAACTAACACACCTACCACTTAGGAGGACAATTTTAATGTTAGAGATGTGAAGTTTTCTGTGCACGTTGTGGTACTTCAAACACATTTTTTCAATAATATAAACTCAAAATCGTCATATTTTGAGTTGTGCCCCTTTTCTAAATGTTATGATGACCAGCACACAAATCAAATTTCAAATAAATGATAAAAAGTTTTCAAAAACTCACCATTCGTCACTAAACAGCTGAAGGCATTTTTTACCTAGAAAATAAAGTAAAACTTAATAATTGAAATGTAAAACAAATTATAATAATAAACTGATAAATAAAGAAATAAATATCTTACTAAAAGTTCAGTGGAAAGCACAACGACTTTGCCACTTTTTGGCATGGCGTCATAACACGTCCGGGAACTGAAAAAACTTGGAATAATTTTTTCTTCGTCTGAAAATAGAACGAATGAGTTGTCCAAGAAATAATAATAATGAAATACATAGGAAAAATTGCAAAAGTAAAAGCATTAGTATATATGTTTAGCAATATTTTATACTAATTCTATAAGTTATAAAAATGTAAAAAGCTTTTTTTTTTCTTTTTCATTCGGAAGAATCATAAAATATCTTACGATCCATATATTTGAAGTAGATTTCTAATTTGCAATAGCCTCTCGTTACATCAAAATACCCCCCCCCCCCAAAAAAAAAAAAAAACAAGTTTAAAACTTGTGGCCACCACAAGACTTTCTTCCATATTTTCCTATACATATTCAATCAGTAACAATATTTAAAAAAAAAAAGATTTTTTTTTTTTTTTCTATTTTTTTTTTTTTTTTTTTTTGTAAAAATTAATACATATTTAATCACTAACAATATTTAAAAAAAAAAAAAAAATTTTTTTTTTTTTTTGTAAAAATTAATACATATTTAATCACTAACAATATTAAAAAAAAAAAAAAAAAAAAAAAAACGAATTTTTTTTTTTTTTTTTTTCGTTAAAAGTAAAAAAAATCGATAACTTTGTTTTAAATTATCACAGATTTATGGTTCAACCATTCGTTTTAAAGGTATTGACGAGCTCTTTCGAATGATACCCATCTTCAAAATTTAACCCCCCCGGGGGGGTACTTCCTCCCCAGGGGGGGAACCGATATCCCCCCATGCACAAATTTTTTTTCCTAGTTAACTACTACTATTATCAATAATTCATATTAATTTTACAATCACAAGTTTAAAATAACTCTTATTATGCACATTTATACGAATTTTTGTCCTATTCTGCCATGTTAAAAATTTAGATAAAATGCTATCACAGCGCCTCCTGTTGAGCTATTGATCCCCAAATATAATCAGCACCAGTTTATGTCGGGGACCAACTAAATACCAAGTTTGGTAAAATTTCGTTAAAAAAAAAAAAAAAAAAAAAAAAAATACGATTTTTTTTTTTTGCTAAAAGTAAAAAAAAATCGATAACTTTGTTTTAAATTATCACAGATTTATGGTTCAACCATTCGTTTTAAAGGTATTGACGAGATCTTTCGAATGATACCCATCTTCAAAATTTAACCCCCCCGGGGGGGTACTTCCCCCCAGGGGGGGAACCGATGCCCCTCCATGCACAATTTTTTTTTCCTAGTTAACTTCTACAATTATCAATAATTCATATTAATTTTACAATCACAAGTTTAAATTAACTCTCATTATGCTCATTTATACGGAATTTTGTCCTATGCTGCCATGTTAAAAATTTGCATAAAATGCGATCACAACGCCACCTGTTGAGCTATTGATCCCCAAATCTAATGGGCACCAGTTCATGTCAGGGTGCAACTAAATACCAAGTTTGGTTAAATTTCATTCATTGGTTCGTGAGATACAGCGTCCACAAAAAAATGATACAGACACACAGACAGACAGACAGACAGACAGACACACAGACAGACAGACAGACACACAGACAGACATTTTTTAAAAACTATCAATTCGTGTTCAGGACATCCCAAAACGTGTAGATCCGTCAAAAAACGGAAGTCGAAAATTTTCGCGAATCCAATACTTTCTCTATATTACATATAGAAGAAAGTAAAAAAAAAAAAAAAAGAAAGAAAAAAAAAAAAAAAAGAAAAGAAAAAAAAAAGGAACTTTTTTTTTTTTTTTTTACTTTAAAAAATATTAAATACAGGAATCCTCTACCGATAATATAAAATGCGATAAAATATTTAATTAGATAATAATATGTTTTTGACTTTTTAGGGCAAATTTTTGTGGTGCAATTCTTATTTTTCGGCCTACACTTTTCATTTCCGACCCCATATTGCTATGGAAAAAAACAAAATTAAAAAGTACATGTTCGTGAGATACAGCATTGGTTCGTGAGATACAGCGTCCAGAAAATTCGTGACACAGACTGACATTTTCTAAAAGCAGTCGAATCGCGTTCAGGAGATCCCAAAACGTGCAAATCCATCGAAAACTGGAGTTCGAAAATTTTCACGAATCCAATACTTTCTCTCTATATATACATATTGAAGAAATTAAAAAACGGATGGCTACGCCACCTGTTACGTGATTTTCAACAAAAAACGATGAGCCCTAATTTACATTAAGATGTAACTATACATAAATTTTTATTAAATTCTGTGCATTAGTTCTGAAGTTAGAGCTGCTACAAACTTATGTCATACACAGACAGACATTTTCTAAAAATTGTCAAATCGTATTCAGGATCTCTCAAAATATATAAATCCATCGATAACCGAAAGTCAAAAATATTTACGAATCTAATATTTTCTTCTATAGAGTTCTAACAGATGACGTCACGAGTAGACGATATTTGTTTGCCGAGGGTACAGCGTCTAGAATAAACAGTGTGGCAATCGCCTATAACCGTGATGTTAAAATGATGCTACAAAAATTAAGCTTACCCAGATGTCGCTGTGATCGAAGCTATTGCTCTTATTCTAGACGCTGTACCGAGGGCATGAAGCTAGAATAAGCCCTTCTATCTTCATGGCCGAGGGACAGTTGACCCTACTGACCCATTGTTTATCATTGCGGAATAGTGTTACAAATTTATGGTAACACAGTGTTGTAAATGTATTTGTAAAAGCATAAAAAAATTGGACTACTACGCTTCTAAAGACATGGAAAAATTAGCGTTGTCCTTCAGCAAAGTACGGTTGCTAAGAAGATAGTCACGTGGTTGTTAGAACTCTATTGAATATAGAAGAAAGTGATAAATAGCAAATTATAGACCATTGTCCATAAATTTTGGCAACGTTAATGAATTAATGGGATGTTCAAGCGTTTGCTATCTTTCAAAAGGGATGAAAAATTCAAATTCGGATCACCATTTAGTATTGAAAACTAGATATGTATAGTGTTTACAGTAAATTTATAGAAAACAACATTTTGAAGTAAATAAATAAATGAATATTAATAATAAAAAGGAAAAACTTACCGAGACTCCCGAAATCGAACCTACTATCACCCTGTAAAAGGAACGGGAAAAGTTAATAATTAGAATAAACTTTTAAAAACAATAAATATCATAACTTATTCTTCAAAATATAGAAGAAAATAAAATATGTAATCTAATTCAAAACTAGTATGATGTGGCCACCACATGACTTTCTTATATATAATTTTACACAAAATTCATTCAACACAAATTAGTTATTAAATTATTTTAAATTATAAATGCAGACGATTTTTATATGACAGAATTATATCACTAAATGCCGAAAGAAAGTCAATATTTTGCAATTCTCAGAAGAAAAAAAAATTTTTTTTTTCGTAAAAAAAAAAAAAAAAAATATATATATATATATATATATCGATAACTTTGTTTTAAATTATCACAGATCTATATAGCTCAACCATTCATTTTAAAGGTATTGACGAGATCTTTCGAAAGATACCCATATTGAAAATTTACTCTGTACACAAGCCTCCCACATGCCTTGTTTACTACTACTATTATCAATAATACATATTAATTTTACAATCGCACGTTAAAAATAACTCTCATTATGTGCATTTATATGAAATTTTGTCCTATACTGCCATGTTAAAATTTTAGAAAAAATGCAATGACAGCGCCACCTGTTGAGCGATTGATCCCCAAATCTAATCAACACCAGTTTATGTCAGGGTCCAACTAAATACAAAGTTTGGTTAAATTTCGTTCATTGGTTCGTGAGATACAGTGTCCACAAAATTTGTGATACACACACACAAACAGACTGACAAACATTTTCTAAAAACAGTCAAATCGTGTTCAGGATATCCCAAAACGTGCAAATCCATCGAAAACTACAGTTAGAAAATTTTCAGGAATCCAACACTTTCTCTATACATACATGCATATAGAAGAAAGTAAAAAGAAATAAAATTAAATACGAAGTTTCAGTAAAACATAGATCTTCATGCTAATTACATTCGATTTTCTATATCATTAGTTAGATATAAGCAACAATAACATTTTAATTCACATAATTGGCGTTCATTTATGATAATAAAACATTTTTTATAATTTTGGAAGAAATGAGTGAAGAAAAAAGAAAAAAATAATAATCGCCTATGAAAGCAGCTTATATGCAAATTTATCAAAAAGCTATTCGATAGGTTATTCTAATTGCTAGAAGCAAGTAGTCCGCAATTCTTATAACATTTATACGCAGATTTTTATTCTCGCGTGATCATCCATATTAAACTATTCCAGAACGACTCAAGCCTGTACACATAATTAACATAATGTCAAAGATTACTTCTCTGTACCCTTTAGTCATTAGTGCTTCGCATAGAGCAGAGAAGAGTCATATATGTCATACTAGAAGGCTTTTAGTCCTAGCAACGCAATTAAGTGTCACAGCTGAAATCATTAATGTTAAATAATTTTACACCATTCTGCACTTATTAGAGTAAGAGTTTCTTATATGCTTTTAATTATCCAATTTCCAGGTCAAAGCTCGACTCTTGCGTTAAAAGAACATCTAGGTTTCTGGTTAGGGTTGTTTGTAATTGTTGGGTTAGAGTCGATTAAGGCTAGGGTCCTAGGCCTATGGGTGAAGTGCCCTTCGTAGTATTTCTAAGAAGTCATAGCGTGTATTTACACGAGTTTCGGAGACCACAACGGAAAACTCCAGACGGCTAGGTCGATGAGCGCGACCTGAGATCGAACCCGCCACTTGCCGTCTACATTGCTTTGAGCGCAGAACCGCTCGGACACTGTGAGGCTCCTATACCAGAGACATTACAAAAAGTTTTATAGTGGTTTAGGTGCACCATGAACTATTAAATGTTTATAGAAATCTCAGAAGAATGTAGTTTCACCAAATGAAACAGTACGCATATATCGTTATTTAGCTGCAATTATTTTAAATTTTAATTATTTTTTTAATTAAACTAAACTAATTATATTCGTAAATATTTAAAATAATCAATTATTTTTTTGTTTTAACTGGATTTTAACAGAAACATCTATCAATAAAAATTGGACATGGGGTTTCCACATTTCTAATTAAATTTTAAGCATCAAAAAGGTAGATAACACACGAGACTATTTTAAAATTATCGTTATGGTATAGAAGTTTATAAGCTGATTCATACAAAATAATAATAATAATAAATAAAAATAAATTATATATATATCCTTATTAAAATTAGAAAAAGCAAAAAAAAAAAAAAAATAAAAAAATAAATAAAAGAAATGATACGAGTAGTAAGAAGTTTTCTTCTCTTCATTGCTAAGTGATTTTGTTCCTATCTTAACGTACAATTTATTTCCCTTCTTTTTATCTTCTATTTTCTCTATTATGATCTGTTAAGCAAGCAGGCAAAAATGAGAGTCCTTTAGCAACTCTTTTTACAAAATTCTACTTCATTAAAGCGCATTTTTCGTTTTATAAAAATAATCTTTTCATAAAAAAAAATTTCTGCGTTTTTAGTACCATTTATTATTTCCAATGACTGCCTATGTACTTGGAGAAGACTTAACTATTACATCACTGAAATACTCTATATAATATTTAATATCAAGTTACTAGTGACTCCTAAAACGAAAAGTTTTACACATTTTATTTATTTATTTTTTTTTTTTACAAAAATATTTTTTTTTTTACGAAAATATTTATTATTCATAAAAATGGGCTCAAAAATTAAGACATGGATCGATCGCATAAGCATGCCAAATTCTGTTTTTTTTTTTTTTTTTTTTTTTTTTTTTTTCCCTTCAGATTTCTTATAAGCTATTCTTCCCCATGTTTTTTTTTTTTTTTTTTTTAAATAATATAATTGTTAAATATTTTGTATTCAAAGTGACAAATAAAAAAAGTAATTTGTTTATCAATAATAATAATAATTTGTAACAAAATAATTTGAGTGTATAGATATTTGAAAGTATTGTGCCTAATAACATCTTAAAAATCTACAAAATACTTGCTGATAAAAGCAGTTATGAAATAAATAATTTACTACAAAATACATTTAAAAGTCATTCTGAATATTGATTCAATTTAAGAAAATGAATTAAAAATGCACATACTACTACTCAAAATAATGAAGCCCGAGTCAATGTTATTCTATGGGGAAATTTTCTTTACAAATAACTTATGAACTAATGCATATTTTTAAATCCTGTTTTCACATTCAGAAAATTCCCAACTGTTAAATTGACGGACCTTTTTTAAAAATGTATTTTTTTAATTTTTAATATTTTATTTTAAAATTGCAAAATGAAAAAAATTTCACATATTGAAAATTCGTATTTTGCAGCTTTAAAATAAAATATAAAAAATTAAAAAAATAATTTTTAAAAAGGGTTCGTCAATTTAACGGCTGGGAATTTTCAGAATGTGAAAACAGAATTTAAAAATATGTATTAGTTAATAAGTTATTTGTAAAGAAAAATTTCCCATAGAATAACATTAGCTTCGGCTTCCGACGGCGGTGAGTGAAGCGGGTCCTTAAGGATTACCCTTAACACGAATAAAACGATATAATTTTATCCCCGCCCCCCTCCAAAAAAAAAAAAAAAAAAAAAAAAAACGGCCCACCAGCGGCCGAGCGGTTCTGCGCTCAAAGCTGGTAGACGTGAGGTGCCGGGTTCGATCCCAGGTCGCGCTCGTCGGCCTAGCCGTTCGGAGTTTTCCGTGGTTTTCTCCGAAACTTGCGTAAATACGGGCTAGGACCCCTTAGAAAGACCTCCACGGAAGGCACTCCCCTCAGGCCCAGGACCTACAGCAGTCAATCGGCCTTAATCCTAAACACCAACACCAACACACCAAAAAAAAAAACAAAACACCATACTATCTAAGTATAATTCTCTCTCTCTCTCACACACAAAAAAAAAAAAAAAAAATGCAAGCTTAAATGTATTTAAAACGCATAAAAGTACATGAAATAACTATTGCATAGTATCCGTGGAGCAGATAAAATCGGATATGTTTTTATAAACATTTCTATCTAAGAGAGAGAAAAATATGTTTTTAGAAAAATAAGATAAAAGTTGTTGAAAACTGTATCAAAAGTGCGGGTATCAAAATGTTGCTTTGCTCATTGTTAATGAGAAATATTTTATTAAGAGAAATAATGGACATTTTGATTTTCCTTCTTTTGGCATCAGTGTAACAATACAGTGGTAAATAAAGGTTTTAAATTATACTTATTTAAAGGAAGTTTATTTGGATACTGTAATATCCGAATCCCACAAGGTATATTTATGTCATAATATAATACGAAAAAAAAAAATCTGGAGTGACTCCACTCGACTTTCCGAACATTGAGTAATTAACAGTTTTGTAGATAAAGTAAAGAAAGAGGAGTTGTTAAACAAACAAAAGAGAGAAAACCATAATAGAGTGTTTGAGTATTTTTCTCCATCTATTACACGATGTTTTATTTAACGCTACTGAACTTTGAGCCCATAGATGATAATGATAAAGAATTTTTCGTTGTGTCCCTGTAAAAATCTATAAATGCTAAATTCACCAAAATGCTTATAGTTAGTGCAACAGTGATTTATAATACTCATATAAATTTTCAGCTCAATTCAATAAGGCGTTTAGATGCTATCGTACTTTTAAAAATTTAGTCCCATAGGCCATAATGATAAAGAATTTTTCTTTGTGTCCCTGTAAAAAAACTGTAAGTGCTAGATTCACCAAAGTCTATACAGTTAGTTCAATTGTGATCTATAACATGTGTACAAATTTTTTGCTCAGATTAATAAGGCGTTTAGACGCTATCACACTTTTAAAAATTTGGCCCCATAGGCATAATGATAAAGAATTTTTCTTTGTGTCCCTGTAAAAAAACTATAAGTGCTAGATTCTCCAAAATCTATACAAATTGAGTATTTGTGACCTATAATATGTGTATAAATTTTTTGCTCAATTGAACAAGGCGTTTAGATGCTATCGCACTTTTAAGATTTTGCTCCCATAGGCCATAATGATAAAGAATTTTTCTTTGTGTCCCTGTAAAAAAACTATAAGTGCTAGATTCACTAAAATCTATAGGGTTCGTACTATGGTGACTTACAATATGCGTACCAACTTTCAGGTTAATCGAACGAAGCGTTTAGACGCTAGCGTGTTCACTCACAGACATGCACACATACATACACACACACATACATACATCATCGTAAAAATAGTGAAAACGGACTCAGGGGACCTCAAAACGTATAGAAACATCAAAATCTCGAATTCGGATTTTTGACATGATTACAATACTTTCCTCACTATAGTGTTCGGAAAGTAAAAAAATTGATGTGATTCACATAGATTATAAAGCAGTTTCCAACAGTACATACCCGTTGCAACAGAAATTTTAAGTCATAATTACCTTTCTAAGATCAATTGGAAAGTGAAGAATCTGGTGTGTTACTCACACGACTTTCTCTTACACTGAAATTTAATACTATAAATACAGGTTGCAGATTAATAGGTATTATAAAGAGTACTGTTATGTAAACCTGTGTTCAACAATTCATATTAGGCTGCTGAAGAGTATTATATAATAATTAGTTCTGTGCTCAACCCCCCGTTTCATTAATGCACCTACATTTATATAGAATTTAATTCGATTATTAAAAAATAATTCTGTTTTTAAAAAATAATATATTAAAATTATTATTTAAAAAAAATTATCTTTTATGATAATGCAGACGATTTCCATATTAGAGAGGTAGTGTAACACTAACTATCCAAAAAAAGTCCATTTTATTCTCGGGAAAAAAAAAAAAAAAAAAAAGATTTTTTTTCTAAGTTTTTTATTTCGTTAAAAGTAAAAAAAAAAATCGATAACTTTGTTTTAAATTATCGCAGATCGATGGTTCAACCATTCGTTTTAAAGGTATTGGCGAGCTCTTTTGAAAGATACCCATCATGAAAATTTACTCCCCTCGAGGGGGGGGGGGAGGCAAGGCTCCTACATACACAAATTTTTTTCTCAGTTAACTATCTCTTTTACAAAAAATATATATTCGTTTCATTTGGTTTAGTGCAGTCTATAGACGTTAAACTGTACTTACGTGCAATTTCCCCCATAGACGTAATGTATTACAATTCTCTTGATTGTCCCTGTACACGAACCATTTGCTTGATCTTAACGAAAAGCTTACTGTAGCATCCCTATATGATACACATTTAGAATACCAAGTTTGAATTTTCTGCCATAATTTGTTTTTGAGATATGCTGATAACAGACACACACACAGACACACAGACCATTTGCTAAAAACATGATTTTCGTATTCAGGGGACCTCAAAATGTGTAAATATAACAAAATCTCGCGTTCGAAAATTTGACCCAAAAACAATACTTTCTCTACCTTATGGGTAAGAGAAAGTAAATAATCTGGTGTGTCACTCACACGACTTTCTCTTGCCCTGAAATTTAATACTATAAATACAGGTTGCAGATTAAGAGGTAAGATAACGAGAACTGTCATGTAAACCTATGCTAAACAATTCAAATTAGGCTTGAGAAGAGTTTTATACGATAATTAGTTCTGTGTGAGGGGGGCGGTGATAATTAGTTCTGTGTGAGGGGGGCTACCGTCCCCCTCAACCCCCCGTTTCATTAATGCACCTACATTTATATAGAATTTAATTCGGTTATTAAAAAATAATTCATTTTTTTTTTTTAATAATTTATTAAAATTATTATTTAAAAACATCATCTTTTATGATAATGCAGACGATTTCCATATTAGAGAAGTAGTGTAACACTAAATAGCCAAAAAAAGTCCATTTTACTCTCAATATTAAAAAAAAAAAAAAAAAAAATTACGATTTTTTTTCTAAATTTTTTTTTTTTTTTTTTTTGTTAAAAGTAAAAAAAAAATCTATAACTTTATCTTAAATTATCACAGATTTATAGTTCAACCATTCGTTTTAAAGGTATTGATGAGCTCTTTTGAATGATACCCATCATGAAAATTTACTCCCCTCGAGGGGGGAGTTCCCCCCCCCCCTAAGGGAGGAGGCAAGGCTCCTACATACACAAAATTTTTTTCTCAGTTAACTATCTTTTTTAGAAAAAAATATATATTCGTTTCATTTGGTTTAGTGCAGTCTATAGACGTTAAACTGTACTTACGTGCAATTTCCCCCATAGACGTAATGTATTACAATTCTCTTGATTGTCCCTGTACACGAACCATTTGCTTGATCTTAACGAAAAGCTTACTGTAGCATCCCTATATGATACACATTTAGAATACCAAGTTTGAATTTTCTGCCATAATTTTTTTTTTGAGATATGCTGATAACAGACAGACACACAGACCATTTGCTAAAAACATGATATTCGTATTCAGGGGACCTCAAAATGTGTAAATATAACAAAATCTCGCGTTCGAAAATTTGAGCCAAAAACAATACTTTCTCTACCTTATGGGTAAGAGAAAGTAAAAATAAGCAAGAAAAAGAAAAAGAAAAAACTAGTATGCTGTGATTATTACAATTTTTTTTCTCTATCATTCTATATAACAATGTCACGTACCGGATAACGTGTACAAAAGTTTAATCAATACAGCTCTCTCTCACATTTAATATCTTGTGTAAGTAATTTGGTGCGATTTTCACCAATAGATGCTACGATACAGCTATCTGAAAAATCGCAGAAAGTAATAGTAGCAGCACTACCTGCTAGCCGATATACACCCAAATATAATCAGCATAAAATTGTATAATATTTATCTTACATACCAAGTTTGGTGCATTTTTATGACATAGAAGGTGAGATACAGCCTTCCCATTTACTGAAAATATTGCAGCAGAGCAGATCCACTTTTCGTCTAATGTTATCGTATTGGAGAGAAATGCTCTTTTTTTTTTTTTTTTTTTTTTTTGAAAGAATATGGTTCATGAATATTTTCTGAATTTCATATTTAATGCATTTTCAGATTAATGCATAACAAAATAACTGCTTCATTTTTTTTTTTTTTTTGCACGCGTGAAATGTGCATAACGTGGCATGGTAGCTTTTTAGTTCACATTTCTATAAACGCGTGTTCTTTAATTTTTTAAAACTATAATATTATTCTATTACAATTTTAAATGTTTGTTTTATTCATCTTAAAAATCGGCTTAATTTATTTCAGTAAGCTTCTAAACAAGCGCCAAAATGAAATAATCATTTATGTCTTTAAAATATATTTTTACTTTCTTCTATATGTAATATAGACAAAGTATTGGATTCGCGAAAATTTTCGACCTCCGTTTTTTGACGGATCTACACGTTTTGGGATGTCCTGAACACGAATTGATAGTTTTTAAAAAATGTCTGTCTGTGTGTCTGTCTGTGGTTTAGTGTTTTCACCGTATCTCACGAACCAATGAATGAAATTCAACCAAACTTGGTATATAGTTGGACCCTGGCGGGGCATTGTGCTGATTAGATTTGGGGATCAATAGCCCATCAGGTGGCGCTGTGATCGCATTTTGTGTAAATTTTTAACATGGCAGTATAGGACAATTTTTCGTATTTTTCACCGTATCTCACGAACCAATGAATGAAATTCAACCAAACTTGGTATATAGTTGGAACCTGACGGGGCATGGTGCTGATTAGATTTGGGGATCAATCGTCCAGCAGGTGGCGCTGTGATCGCAAAATTTCGTATGTTGCACCGTATCTCACGAACCGATGAATGAAATTGAAACAAACTTGGTGTATAGTTGGACCCTGGCGGGGCATTGTGCTGATTAGATTTGGGGATCAATAGCCCAGCAGATGGCGCTGTGATCGCATTTTGTGTAAATTTTTAACATGGCAGTATAGGACAAATTTTCGTATTTTTCACCGTATCTCACGAACCAATGAATGAAATTCAACCAAACTTGGTATATAGTTGGACCCTGGCGGGGCATTGTGCTGATTAGATTTGGGGATCAATAGCCCATCAGGTGGCGCTGTGATCGCATTTTGTGTAAATTTTTAACATGGCAGTATAGGACAAATTTTCGTATTTTTCACCGTATCTCACGAACCAATGAATGAAATTCAACCAAACTTGGTATATAGTTGGAACCTGACGGGGCATGGTGCTGATTAGATTTGGGGATCAATCGTCCAGCAGGTGGCGCTGTGATCGCAAAATTTCGTATGTTACACCGTATCTCACGAACCGATGAATGAAATTGAACCAAACTTGGTGTATAGTTGGACCCTGACATGGAAAGGGTCTGATTAGATTTTGGGATCAATCGCCCAGCAGATGGCGCTGTGATCGCATTTTATGTAAACTTTTAACATGGCAGCATAGGACAAAATTTCGTATAAATGTACATAATGAGCGTTATTTTAAACTTGTGATTGTAAAATTAATATGAATTATTGATAATAGTAGTAGTTAACTACGAAAAAAATTTTGTGCATGTGGGGGCATCGGTTCCCCCCCTGGGGGGGAAGTACCCCCCCCCCGGGGTTAATTTTCAAGATGGGTATCTTTCGAAAGATCTTGTCAATACCTTTAAAACGAATGGTTGAACTATAAATCTGTGACAATTTGAAACAGAGTTATCGATTTTTTTACTTTTAACAAAAAAAACTTAAAAAAAAAAAAAAAAAAAAAAAAAATACGATTTTTTTTTTCTAACGAAACTTAACCGAACTTGGTATATAGTTGGTCCCCGACATAAACTGGTGCTGATTACATTTAGGGATCAGTAGCTCAACAGGTGGCGCTGTGATCGCATTTTTTCTAAATTTTTAACATGGCAATATAGGACAAAATTTCGTATAAATGTACATAATGAGCGTTATTTTAAACTTGTGATTGTAAAATTAATATGAATTATTGATAGTAGCAGTAGTTAACTATGAAAACAATTTTGTGCATGTGGGGGCACCGGTTCCCCCCTGGGGAAAAAGTACCCCCTCCCCCCGGGGGGGGGGGGGTAAATTTTCAAGATGGGTATCTTTCGAAAGATCTCGTCAATACCTTTTAAACGAATGGTTGAACTATAAATCTGTGATAATTTAAAACAAAGTTATCGATTTTTTTTTTACTTTTAACAAAAAAAAAAAAAAAAAAAAAAAAAAAAAACAGAAAAATAATCGTATTTTTTTTTTTTTTTTTTTAAATATTGTTACTCTTTGAATATGTATTACTTTTACTAAAAAAAAGAATTAGAAAATTATCGTAATTTTTTTTTTTTAAATATTGTTACTGATTGAATATGTATATAGGAAAATATAGAAGAAAGTCTTGTGGTGGCCACAACATACTAGTTTGATATATTTTCAATTGCAATATCGACTCATCCCGCGAGCAGTACATCGGCAACAGCAATGGGTGCCTTATACCAAAGCTGTCTGAAAATTCTTCAGCACTTAGACGGTTAAATGGGAGAAATCGCAGTATAGTAGCAAAACCTGTTGCGTGCTATATCCCAAAAGATAATAACCACCAATTTAAGAAGGTCCAACCAAATATCAAATTTCTTTCCATTTCGTCCATCGATTCGTGAGATAAAGGATCCATAAAATTTTGCTAACACGTATAGACATCTGCTAAAAATGGTTGAATCACGTTTAGGAAATCTCAAAACGTATAAATTCATGAAAAGCCGGAAGTCAGAAATTTTTATGAATCCAACATTTTCTTTTTATGTATATAATAAGCAAAAAAAAAAAAAAAAAAAAAACGTATAAAAAAAATTGCTAATGTACCTCAGGAAATGTCCCGTAATGAATTCGAACGAAACATTAATGTTAATCATGCTATTTTTAATACGAAATATCCTTTATTGCATCTGAAAAATATGTGTTAATTCCGTTACGTTAAGCACAATATAAAGATGTTGAAATGTGCTAAAAAGAAATACTCCCTATAGAGCATAATGTATTTAAATTTGAGAGTAATGTGTTTGAAGTTCTACTACATGCAAGACTTTCAACAGGAAACATTCTAAAGTAAAACCAATTTTTTTTATAGCAATTTCAAGGAACTATAAAGATATTTATGAAAGCGAGAGCACGGACAGTAGGACGAACTGAAGTCAAACACCTTTTAACTTTATTAGTAAAGTGTTAAAAACACATATCACAACTGAAAATGCACTTTGTGCAATTTCTGTGTAACACCATTAAAGAATCTGAATATTTTTATGTGGCCCTTATAAATCAAACATTAACCATAAACTATTAAAATTATTTAGAAAATGTTCTTTTAAAAATTTCTAATATTAGTTATATTTTAACTCATTCATCAAAATAAGGAATTTTTGTTTTATTAGAAAAAAAAAAATCTGGAGTGACTCCACTCGACTTTCCGAACATTGAGTAATTAACAGTTTTGTAGATAAAGTAAAGAGAGAGGAGTTGTTAAACAAACAAAAGAGAGAAAACCATAATAGAGTGTTTGAGTATTTTTCTCCATATATTAGATGATGTTTTATTGAACGCTACTGAACTTTGAGTTCATAGATCATAATGATAAAGAATTTTTCGTTGTGTCCCTGTAAAAACCTATAAATGCTAGATTCACCAAAATGCTTATAGTTAGTGCAACAGTGATTTATAACATTCATATAAATTTTCAACTCAATTGAATAAGACGTTTAGATGCTATCGCACTTTTAAAAATTTGGCCCCATAGGCCATAATGATAAAAAAATTTTGTTTGTGTCCCTGTAAAAAAACTTATTGCTAAATTCCCCAAAACCTATACTGTTCGTGCAGCTGTGACCTATAACATGTGTACACATTTTTTGCTCAGATTAATAAAGCGTTTAGACGCTATTGCACTTTTAAGAATTTGGTCCTTAGGCCATAACGATAAAGAATTTTTCCTGGTGTCCCTGTAAAAAAACTATAAGTGCTAGATTCACCAAAATCTACAGGGCTCATACTATGGTGACTTACAATATACGCACCAACTTTCAGCTTATTCGAACAAAGCGTTTAGACGCTAGCGTGTTCACTCACATACATACACACATACTTACAGAAACACAAACATACATCATCGTAAAAATAGTGGAAACGGACTGAGGGTATCTCGAAAGGTATAGAAACATCAAAATCTCAAATTCGGATTTTTGACATGATTACAATACTTTCCTCACTATAGTGTTCGGAAAGTAGTAAATGCTAATACATGATTAGCATTAGATATTGAGATAAAAAATTAAGTCTTATAAATGTCATCAAGGAGATTTTATTTTTAGATCCTACATAATGATTTGGGGTTTTGTATATAATGTTGGTAACCGATTTATACGATATACAATAGAATAATTTTTAAACGTAGTTTTCTGTTTTCAATTAGAAAAATGTTTAAATTGAGATACAGATTTATTTTAAAGACTTTTAAATCAAAAGCTGCATTTTTGAAAAATAAATAAATGAAATTTTATACACTCTCCCATGCTACAAACTATATTTAATAAAATATTTTTAACACATAACATATAGAAAACAAAAGAGTCTCACTTAATTTTAATTAATACGTACTAAGTTATGAAACCTTAAAAAAACAATTTCACATTTTAACAACGAAACATTGTGATCAATCCAGAGAAAACTTAAGATATCATAAATGGAAATTCTACATATTTGTGTTATTATGTTTGGTGTTGGTGTTGTGAGTTGATGCCAATTGTGTACAGGAGAGATGTAAATATGGGTAGGGTGTTGTAGTGAGGAAGGGGGGGGGTGTCTTTCAAAGGAGTCCTAACTTGTGTACTCGCATCCTTTCCGGAGAAAACGACGGAACACGCCGAACGGTTAGGTCGACAAGAGCGACCTGAGTTCGAACTCGACACCTACCACCTTCGAAATTGTTGTTATATTTGGATTTTATGTAATTACGTGACTTTCAATTAATTATACAACGTTGCATTTTATATAATTACGTGTGATTGTGAAAAGTCATGTTTCACCCAAGAACTGACTTTTATGTTAGCTATTGGAATATTAGTGATTTCTTTGAAAGAGGGTACAACAATATAAAATATTACTCTCACCAACGTTGAAATTGCGTTGTTTCCTTAAAATCAAATTGAATATAAGTTGATTTGAGATTAACAACATTAAAACTTTGATTACCCCTTCGAGACTATAAACTATATAAAGTTAAACATCTAAAAAAAAAAAAAAAAAAAAAAGGCAAATTTATAAAAATTGTTTGGATTGTTAACTAAAGCACACTAAAAATTTTTTAATAAAACAAAAAAAACTTATAGATAAAATAAAACGAATTATTTTTTAAATTCAAATAACTGAACTAGAAATCAAGGTGTAATCATCTAAGAATTTTTAAAAATCTGGCAAAAATACTTGAAATGAGAATATGTAGAACTTTAATCTCCAAACTTAGATGTTAAAAAAAAGAAAAAAAGAATACAATGCAAAGGGATTATCAAATGGTGATAAGACTTATCACTTACATATGACTCAGGTTTCCAAAGAGAATCGTAGATAAATGGCATCTTCAGAACTCAAGTTTACATCAAGGTAGAATAAAAATTTCGAAGTCAATTCAAATAGAAAAAAAGAACTGTAAAATCTTATCGACATGTTTACCATAACAGAAGATAAAACGAACTGTTGGAAACGGAAGAGTTTATAAAGTTGTAATTTTTATCAGTATAACATTACAGCTACTCAAGATCAAAGTAGAGATTAGAGCGCAATTTGAAAAGTTTTCTGCTTCATTCGGAAGAAACCAAAGATCTTTTGAATAGTCTTTATTTATTTAATCGTATAACATACATTTATCTTAATTTCTTTAAATATAATTTAAAGTTTGAAATATCGTAATATCAGTGCTAGCTTATAAATTTGGTGACATGTAAATTTATTTGATGACCGAGCAAAGGAAAGTTTTCAACCCAAATTAAAATGCTTTAAAATAATTTATTATTTTGCATCCATTAACAACTCTAAATATTTCATACCATTTACTTCGATAAATAAAAGAATGCAGATTTTAGTTGAGGTTAAAAAATTATATCCTAAATAAGTTTCATAATCTATCTGGTTGGCGATTCAAAACACCTTTTGAATATGCATTCCATTCAATAACGCATAACTTCTATAAGTTTAAAAGAAATTAAGGCCCAATAGTTAGCCGTGAGGTTCTGCTGTGGAATCTGGTTGATGAAAATGGTCCAGTTGTCGGCCAAGCCGTTCTAAATTTCCCGTTGTTTTCTCCGAAAGTAGCACGGATACGGGATAGGACCCTCTTCGAAAGACCTCCAAAGAAAGAATTCATCCATGCCTAGGTTTCTCGTGCAGGCAATTGGTATTAACACACAACACCAAAACAAGTTAATCCAATGTAACACTGAACTTTTTTGAACTTAAGAAAAGATATATTTCGAATTATATAACAATTCAGACCCATGGTTAAAATATTCAGTTAAATAAATAAATAAATAAATAAATAAATAACATCAATTTTCGAAGTTTCATTTAAATTTCAAGTAGTATAATTTAATTTTTAAGCCATAGTAAAAATATTTTAGATAGGAAAGTAAGGAAAAATTGAAAGATTAAAACACCTGATTTTTTTTATGGTTAAAACTAATTAAAAGAATTCCAAAAAATAAGACAGTATATTTACTTTTAATATCAAGAAAATGGACGAGTAACAGTACAACAAATATGATTTTGCAAGTAATAAATATTTACATACTTTTTTTTTTTTTTTTTTTTTTCAAATCTGTTATGACTACCAAGAAGTTAGATTAACCACAAGTGATTAAGACAACACTTAAAAAAGTTTGAATGATGTTTCACATAAAACCATTTTCAATAAACACAACTCATAAAAAAAATTAATGAAAAATAGTGAAAAATATACCATTGATGGCATGGAAGGAACTACATTTAACAAATTCGGATAACTTCCCAAAGGTTTTATTGGGCTGATTTCGCCTTCGATAAATTTGCCAGAACATTGGCTAGATAAAATAGGACGTGTAGATGACTTAGGAGAGGCATATTTATCGCTGAAACAAGATATTCTTGGCAAAAAAACAGGTAATCGGTGTGGCGTCAGGAATTTAAAAAGTCTTTTTGTTGGAGATGTTTCGATATTTGAAGGTACAGGAGTACTTTGTTGTGAGTCGTCAGAAGAAGTGCGTCTCCTCCGACGAATAATGACTTCAATTGGTGTTTTGTCATTGCTCAAGCTCATGTTTTCAATTTAGTTCACAAATACAATTGATTTTTTCCCCTAAGAGCAAGCAGTTATCAAGTAGATATTAAGATGAAAATAATGATCAAAATAGTATTGTTCCCATACCAAATGCTGAATTAGTAAGTCATAGTAAAATTAGACAACCATTAAACTTTAATCAAAATGTTAAGCACAAATTTCCGCACAGACATAAAAATAAACAATATCCAAACTCGCAAGCAGCAGAGATGACAATGGTTGGTTAGTTAGAGTTTAAAAACAAAAAAGGGTTCAGGTTGAGTAGGTTTGACGACACGACGCACTAGAGGTACCTAGTTGGTATTAGCAACGGTCTGGGATTGAGCCCTAGGAGTAGTCCGAACACACTGCATCACAATTTTGACCTTTCACGAGGGATATGGCTTGCCGCTAAATAAGAGAGGCATACTATTGTAACAATCGCAGCTATCGTAGATCACAAGTCAGATCGTACACTCGGCAGTAAAAGTATCCGAGCACTAGCAATAATCCCTGTCTAAAAACAGTACACTTAATACTGCTTTGTTAAATAAATCCTTGTTGAATCATGTTCTTAGACTAACTAAGAACAGGACTCGACAAGGATTTATTTAAAAAAGCAGCATTAAGTGTACTTTTTTTAGACGGGGATTATTGCTAGTGCTCGGATACTTTTACTGCCGACTGTAAGATCCGACTTGTGATCTACGAAAGCTGCGATTTTTACAATAGTATGCCTCCCTAAAAGTAAGAAATATTTGTAGAGCATAAAATTGATTTTCTTTGTACATTTAATGTTTTCCTTCTTTCTATGATAAAAATGAAATCATGGGTAAAAGAAAATCATAGAAAATAATTTTGATAAATAATCATTTTAATAAATAATATGTACTGCAATGTATAGGAAATTATATAAGAAAGTCTTGTGGTGCCACAACAAACTAGTTTTCCTTAGAAAAGAGAAGATCTTAAATAAAATAATAAAGTAAATTTTTATCTGTAAGATGGAACAACCGAATTTAAACTTACAGTCGCCAGCAAAAGTATCCGAGTACTAGCTCAAATTCCTATGTGAAAAAAGTACACCTAATACAGTTTTGTTAAATAAATCCTTGTCGAATCCTGTTCTTAGTCAGTCTGAGAACAAGATACGACAAAGATTTATTTAACGAAACAGTATTAAGTATACTTTTTTATATAAGAATTTTTGCTAGTGCTCGAATACTTTTGCTGCCGACTATAGTAATAAGTGTAATTTTTGCTAGCGCTCGGATATTTTTGCTGCCGACTATTTGCTAATGAGATAAGCTCCGGTGTATTATTCTCTCTCTTATTTATTTCACCCCTTCGGGGTGAATTCCAGACCGCCACCAATTGCTCACTATGTAGCTCTAGTGCGGTGTAATTCACTTAACCCCAATCTAAACTTAAACTTTTTCATTAAAAGGCTGAGTCCATTTAAAGACGCATTAGAGCTATGCTATGGCATTAATCTATAGGGGTGGTCCGGAGATACACTATCACGATTTTGACCCTCCGCAGAGATGATGTATCCTCCGCTTTGGTAAGGGTTTACCCCGCTTCGGTAACCCCTAGTTTTCTTTTAGAGAAACCGATTCGCATCATTTATATACCTCAAATTTATCGCTTACTTGCGCTATTTCTTCAGTTTTCAATACATACAATATCAGTTATTATAAAATATTTCCAAAGAAAATAATAAGTTTCTTATAATATTACGCAAAATATTCATTAATTATTATATTATTTCATTTAAGTCTACTTTACTGTTTCCGAATATATAGTTTTTAACTGCTCGTAACGGACTTCAGTAACTGAGAATCCCTGTTTCAAATAATAAGTATCTCCATTTTTTCTTATTTAAAATCCTCCTCATTAACAATGACACAAAATAATTTTTCTTTATTTTAATATATTTTTTTATTAAATTTTATCTCATATAGAAAAACACGTTTCTCTTTCTCTTAGACAGATCCCCAGCGGTAGCTGAGAAGTTTTTACAAAGCTGATGATCGGGAAATTCCTGGTTCATATAATTCAGGTCGCGCTCGAAGGTTTAACCTTTAGAAGTTTTCCGTGGTTTTCTCCTAAACTTGCATGAACACAGATTAAACCTCTTTAAAGAAACCTGGACGGGAGACCTTCCATCAAGGCCTAGGTTAGGGTGACCAGCCGGCCTCGAATCCCAAGGGCAGTCCTCGAAAACTACCTTCGTCCCCAAAAAATTAGAACACATTTGAAGACGATTGTATAATACATAAGCTAAGAAATAAGTTCTTTCAGGTACATCGTACTAAAATTTTACAATTTAAGGTACAATCGGTAACAAAAGTGTCCGAATACTACCAAAATTCCTATGTAAAAAGAGTACACTTCATACGGTTTTGTTAAATCAATCCTTGTCCAACCCTGTTTTTAGTCAGTCTAAGAACATGAATCGATAAGGATTTATTTAACAAAACCGTATGAAGTGTACTTTTTTTACATAGGAATTTTTGCTAGTGTTAGGACACTTTTGTTACCGACTGTAATTCATTTATTTTGCCCTCGAAATTCAGGTACACCGCCATATTTGTCCTCAAATTTAATTTTTAAAAAACTGGTCACCCTAGCCTTCTGACCCTCATGTAGTTAATTGCCCTTAACTCCAACACCTCTATCACCTGCTACATATTTAAACACGTTACGTTGTTAAGGTTTGAATCCTGTCGATGATCTTGATACCCCTTAACGTGTATTTCCTTATTCTTTGCGCAAATAAAAATTATCTTCTGGATTATCTTCCTAATTACGAGCAATGGCTCATAAATGAATCCTCGAGATTAAAGTACACAATGTCGAGAATAAATATGTCCAATAGAACAATAACTGCACCTATTCGAACAAACAACTGAACAAATTGATCAAAAGGTTTGTCTGAACTACATGTTATTGTACAAATAGCTTTAATCGGCAGGAACAGAAGACAATTTATAACTATATGTGGACTTTTTTTTTACCTTTTAAATAGTAAACTTTCGGACGTAAAGCGATTAATAGTTTAATTTTGATTTAATATTTTAAACCGAATATCAATATTTACTAAAGAATTTAAGAACTGAAAATTACGAATGACTAATTCGATGAACGTGACTTAGGTTCGAACCTGGAACTTCCGGTCTACAAGCTTCGAGATTGTAAGATAGGATGGTTACTCTTGGTCTCGATCACTGGTGTGGTAGTAATGGTATTGGTGTAAAGGCTAATCGTCTGCTTTAGAGATGTAAGCTTAGGTGAGATGCCTTTCGTGGTACTTTTTGTAAGAAGTATTAGCGTGTATTCACGACAGTTTCGAAGAATTCCTCGGAGAACTCCAAAGTGCTAGGCCGACAAATGCGACATGGATTGGAACCCATATCTACCAGCTCTGAAAGCAGAAACTCTTGGCCACTGGTGGGGCCTATATTGATCACTAATAGATGGATAACATGCCATAGAATACCTAATATAAAAGCTGAAATTAAAAGTCGAGGATAAAATATTATAAGATTCATGTATATTTTAGTTTTATCTGCAATTAAGTATCATACAAATAGCAATTCTTTTCAATCAAATACTGCTTCATTATCTTAAAAATGCCAGTTTCATAACCTTATTTACATTTGTCAAAGAAACAGAATATTTTTGTTTATTTTTACAAAGAATTCGTTAAATACCAAACAAATATTTCAAAGCACATTCAGATATTTTACATCTTCTTAACTCTTTAAATGCAGTCTCTGTTATGAATTTTATTGATCGCAGAGTTAAATAAGAAACATTCAAAAGCATTCAATGGATTTGGTCTTGTAATCTTTTGAGATTCACTTGCTAGAGAGAAATTTACTTTCAAATGATAAATTATAATGCATGTAATTAATTTTCTAAAGGAAACATCTTCGAAATTTAAATTTTCGAAAAACAGAAATGTAAAATATTTCTAGTAATAAAAAGTATTTAAAGGACATTTAACTTTTGAAGATTTTTTTCGGCGATTTTGATATAGGGTTATTCCATACTTCATGGGCAAAAAAATAGAGCTAATATAAATTGTAACAGTTATCTGTTTTTAACGCTTTCCAACAAGGTTGAAAAGTGTTTATGACTTCGGTTTGTCTGTCTGTCTGTCCGTCTGTCCCTCTGTCTGTCCGAACTCTAACTCCGTAAATATTTATGGAATTTCTTGAAACTGATATATGTTATTCAAGTTCACTATCGGATGTTCCCTATTGAAATGGAGTTAATACCTCTACTGGTTTGTGTACAGGGACACCCGAAAGTATCTCAAAGCATTGTGTTCTATGAGTGTTATTTTTATAAATATTTTCCCTACAGAATGTTCCCCATTTAAAATGACATTAATAGGGCCTGTGTAACTAGTTTGTTTACAGGGACAACAACAACAACAACCAAAAAAAAAAAAAAAAAAGCCGATGCATTATGTTTTAGAACTGAATAAGGTATTGTTGATATTCTAAAATAATGTTTTGTATAGAATATGATATGATTAACTTTCTGATTTACAGGGCTACACTAAAATATTCAGAGAGATCAAAAGCTGTAATTATAATCTAATGGCTGCATTTTCTTTTGCGTTAAACCTTTTTAACACTTTCCAAATGCCTAAGAGTAATTTTAAAATCAATTTGTCTATCTGTATATTTTTTCAGTCCTTCTGTCCGTTGTGTGATAACGTAGGCAAAGAATATTAAAAGTTATTCGATACAACAATTATGTACAGTTGGAAAGTGTTACTAATCAATGCGTACTGCAGGATTTTTCTTTCTTGTTAATACTTTCCAATAATGTTGACAAGCATTAATGATTTCGGTTTGTCAGTCTGTCCGCGCTATAACTCTCGTAAATATTGATGGAATTTCTTGAAACGTAAATATGTTGTTTAAGATGACTATCGGATGTTCCTTATTGAAAATGGAGTAAATACCATTACTGGTTCGTGTACAGGGACACCCGAATGTCTTACAAAGCATTGCGTTCTATGTGAGGTATTTCTATGAACCATATTTTAATACCTTTACTTTACACAAATCTTAATGAAATTGAAATATGTTATTCAAGCTTATTATCAGAAGATTTCTACTGAAAATGAAATAAATACCACCACTGGTTTGTGTGCAGGAACAACCGAAAGTAATCCAAAGCATTGGGTTCTATGTAGTGCGGAAATAATGTCGCGTCTGTAATAATGTAAATATAATGTGATTGCGTTTCTTTTTGTCGTGAAAGTGTATTTATCTTTTTAATACTTTACGTTTCACGTATAGTGTTGTTCATATGTAACTGGGATTGAAATATAAAATTGCTACTTCAATTTTTTCGATACTGTCCGTTTCGAAAGTGTCATCTGATAAGCACCCAAATGGAAGCCCACAGGTAAGCTACTGTCATAGGCAAAAGGGACATACACCCGAGAGTCTGCGAATGAGTGGGTCGTTGCCGAAGGCAGCGGGGACAAGAAGCGGGCTCTTGAGCAATTTCATGATTTTTTTTTTTTTTCTAATTTTTTTTTTTTTTTTTTTTTTTTTTTTTTTTTGTTTATAAAAAGACATAGAAAAGAGTTTTCTTTAAATATAGTAACCAGCAAGGCAGGCAAAGCCTTCGTTGATTCACTACCGTGATTGACTTCACATTACGTCATTTTTGACGGGATTATATACTAGTATAATAATAATATAAAATATTACAGGGTATAGGATTCTGATAAGACATCTAGATTATGTTATCTAATATAATGAGAAATTAAAAGTTCTTAAAATATAACGTGAGTGGTTGAAGTGGGCTGGCTAATCATGGTACTCAAATTATTAAAAGAAGGTGTAATTTGTATGGTCCTGTATAATGTTTGTTATATGAAAATTTATCATTTCATCTAATTATGAATAATAATTATAAATAAATAAATAAAAAGATAAAATAGCTGCACGATACAATATATATATATATATATATATATATATATATATATGCCATTATTTGTAAATCCTACTATCTCTCTATTTTAAACTCTTCAGTCACTAATAGTAATATCTTCAGTTTAACTAATAATAACCTTATTATTAATAACCGAAAAATACATAATTACTATAAACTACTTCAACTTCCCTTCAATAACTTTAATTATCCTTTTATAGTTCTCATACCTAAGTTTCACAAATCTCCAATTAAATTTCGCACTGTCACTGTTGGATGTAACACTTATAACAACAATGCTAATAAAGCTCTACTGGATATTCTAAAACAAATTTACAATTGTACTTGCAAAGTTGATAATTTACACTGTCTTAAAAATAGCTTTCAGTTAATTCAATACATCAAATCACTAGATTCAATAGACAATATTATGACTTTTGACTTTCAAGATCTTTTCAATAATATTGAGTTATCAAATCTTAGTAATATCATTTACAGTCTTTTTCAAGAATATAAAGCTCAAATTAATCTTCCTCACAATTTTAAAGCAGAAAAATTTAAAACACTTCTTAACTTTGTTATCCATAATAATTATATCTTCCACAACAATGATATCTATTTACAACATTAGGCATCCCACAAGGAGGTTGTAGCTCCAGTATTTTGGCAGATCTCTATCTTTATTATTATGAAAAGCAAATTTGCAATGATGATGTTCGATTTTATCGTTACATTGATGATATTATTGTATTTTATCCCTACAAGCACTCACAAAATGGCTTTTCCTTCAATTATCCACCTAATTTAAAGCTAACTCAAAATACTCTAACTAATCAATCAATTAAATTTTTAGATCTCAAAATAATCATCCATGATAATAAAATTTACACAGATATCTATGACAAACGGCAAGATTTTAGTTTTAAAGTAAACTTATTTACACATTTTAATTCATGTCTGCATCTTTCGGTATTTAGAAACATCATCATTAACCATTTATTTCGAATTAATAATTTATGTTCTGCAAAGTTTAAAAACAAGAATATTAATAAACTGATCACAGCCACTGCTAAAATGGGTTTTCCTAAAAACATTGTATTTTCTATTTTATATCCTTAACCATGTCTCTGTCAGGACAAAAAAAAAAAAAAAAAAAAAAAAAAAAAAGCTGTGTACACTTTTGTGTATATCAAAAAAAAAAAAAAAAAATTATAAAATAATAAAATACAATAAAAAAGGTGGCGGTTGGGTGGGCAGATGTTTGATTACGGAGGTGGGGTGGTGTTCTAAGGCTGGATGGTTGGGTGGGTTTGTGAAATTAAATTTAAAAAAAGTAGAAGGCTTGTTGCATTTGCTTTGTATTACTATGCAAGCTTTCTTTTTCCAATAAAATTTTAGTTTCTTCCTTTTTGAGTTGTCAACTATATTTAATGTTCTAATTATACTGTTAAACACAATGTGATCAATCGGTGAATTTCATTGTTGCTTCGTGGTATCATTGTTGTTCATCTGCTTTGAAATTTTGCTTTTTTAAATCCATATGGTTCCTGTTCTGGTCGTGGCAGGCTGGGGGAGTGTTGCCGGCGTGAAACTTAGTTTAACCCCACAGGCAAGTCACAAGTTTTGCCGCCTGCCTCCTTCTTCCTATCTTGTGTTTCTTGGGTTGTTTTTTCATTAAATTTGATAAGTTTAAGGCTGTTAATTAATAGATCTGGTTTCTTTACATTAGTGTATTTCATCCATTGATATTTTTTTTTTTTTAATCTTATTGGTCATTGGTGTTTCAGTGATCTTGTATCTGTTGCTTGGCTTTTACTATGCTTAATAGATCATCTTTGTTATATATATATATATATATATTAAAATATTACATTTTATGAGTGAATTACTTTTTGTTACGTTAGTGGCATGACTTATTGTTATTAATTATTATTACTTTCATCTAATTTCAATTTGTAACGTAATGAGCGTTTATGACATACAAAAAATTAATCCTCACATTTTTTATTTTGAAAATACATTAGAGTGATCTTATTTTCTCTAAATTCGAGGACAATCCATTTTTGAAATCGTTTTTCTAAGTTTTCAAAAACTGTAGCAAAGAAATTATTTATCTTAACTATTATCTTTTTAGTGCTCATTTACTCAGCATAAACTATGCCTCGATAATTAGATAACTGTAATATATTATAAAACACATACATATAAGATTGTAGTATTGTAAGTTACAGAAGGAATAATTTTGAAGTTAGGAATAATTTTGATAGTTAAATAAACTTTTTAAGAGGTTCAAAAAATGTCACAGACCTTTCTTTCGGCAAAAAAAAAAAAAAAAAAAAACCGATTAGAAATTATAAAAGATTTCTGAACATTTCGTAATATTATAAGAAAGAAAAGAACTCTCGATGTGATTCTAAACAAAATAATTGGCTTAACTTATTAAAAATGTTACGTTCGTCACCGTGGAATGTCATTATAGTGTTTTACTGTTCAAAAATAAATAGAAAGATACTTAATGCATTTTAATAAGCACAAACTGTTGTGAATTTATCTCAATCTACGCAGAAGATCAATATCTACGTAACTGTAGAACTACTTGTCTTTGCGTCATCAGATCAAGCTGATCCTTCAATAGCATTCATATTTTTAAGTACTCTCCGGAATTCTACAACTACAATTTTTGCATTTTTTTAAAATTTAACTCAAATTTTTAATTAATTTACATTAATTACTTTTTCTCGTTAAATTAGAGTAATTAAAACCTATGGTCACCACAATTTAAATGCTCCACAGTGATTACGAAAAGAAGGTACTAATTTCAAATTAAAGTTAAGCGAAAAAAAATGTCATTAATTAAAAAATTTAGCATGTGATACGATTAAAATTATAATCAATAATTTATTTTTATGTATTTTTACTTTCTTCTATATTTATATACGAAAGTATTGGATGCGTGAAAATTTTCTACCTCTGGTTTTCGATGAATTTACATGTTTTCGGTTGTCCTGAAAATGACTTGGAGGTACATACAAATGAAACATTTCCAGTTGCAAAGCCGTTTGCAGGCAATCCAAATGTATGACTGCAGTCGGCAGTAAAAGTATCCGAGCACTAACAAAAATTGCTATGTGAAAAAAGTACACTTAACACTGTTTTGTTAAATAAATCCTTGTCGAATCCTGTTCTTAGACTGACTAAGAACAGGATTCGACAAGGATTTATTTAACAAATCTGCATTAAGTGTACATTTTTTTACATAAGAATTTTCGCTAGTGCTCTGTTACTTTTGCTACCGACTGTATTTGCAAAAAACTTGCAAAATTTACGTCATCGAAATTGCAAGCGTTCCGTTTGTATGTAACCCTTGAACATTTTTAGGAAGTGGCTGTCTGTCTCTCTCTCTCTCTGCGTATGCAACACAAATATTGTGGACGCTGTATCTCACGAACCAATGAAGGAAATTTAACCAAACTTGGTATTTAGTTGATCCTTGACCTAAATGGTACTGATTACATTTTGGGATTAATATCTTTAAAGGTAGCGCCGTCATACCACTTTTTCACAATTTTTAATATGGCAATATATTACAAAATTTTACATAAATGCACATAACGAGAGTTATTTTTAACGAATGATTGTGAAATTAATATGAATTATTGATGACATTAGTAGCAAACTAGAAAAAAAGAAAAAAAAAAAAAAAAATGTGTACATGTAGAAGCCTTGCTCCCCTCCCAGAGGTAGCCTCATAAAAATTTTGACAAATAACAAAAAGAGGCCTCATAATCACGTGCAATAGCCAAAACACATTTCAAACATTACGTTTTACAGGGTGATCCCGAACAATTCAAATTTTAATTTTTTTTATTGGCCTCCCTTATGATTTCAGAACAGAACTATCACTGAACTGTGTTTTTGACAAAACGTCTGAAATGGAAAATGCTCGGTGATTTATGTAAAGGTAGTGTATTTAGAACAATAACAGTATATACTTAAACTAATAAAAATTAATACTTCGTGACTGTCATCTTTTCGGCTTTTGAATTCTATGGACGATTCTTATACATGTGCCACTTTAACATAACTTTTTGGAAAAAAATAAAAAATTATTTGTATATTATAAATGCAGCTTTCACCCAAATTATAATTTCGTAAAAAAAAAAAAAAAAAAAAAAAATCTAAATAATTCATCATGAATATTTTGGTACGGAAAATATTATGTTTCTGCTAAGACATAACATTAACTCATTAAGTGCCAAGTTTTTATTTAATCAATTTTTATTTTATTCCTGTTATTTTACATGTAAATAATAAGAAAAACATTTTTACTTTCCGAACACTATAGTGAGGAAAGTATTGTAATCATGTCAAAAATCCGAATTGGAGATTTTGATGTTTACATACGTTTCGAGGTCCCCTGAGTGCGTTTCCACTATTTTTACGATGATGTATGTATGTCTGTATGTGTGTGTGTGTGTGTGTGTGTATGTATGTCTGTGAGTGAACACGCTAGCGTCTAAACGCTTTGTTCGAATAAGCTAAAAGTTGGTATGTATATTGTAAGTCACCATAGTACCAACCCTATAGATTTTGGTGAATCTAGCACTTATAGTTTTTTTACAGGGACACCAGGAAAAATTCTTTATCATTATGGCCTACGGGGCCAAATTTTTAAAAGTGCGATAGCGTCTAAACGCTTTGTTAATCTGAGCAAAAAATTTGTACACATGTTATAGGCCACAGTTGCACGAATTGTATATAGATTTTGGTGAATTTAGCACTTACAGTTTTTTTTCAGGGTTACAAAGAAAAATTCTTTATCATTATGGCCTATGGGGCCAAATTTTGAAAAGTGTGATAGCGTCTAAACGCCTTATTAATCTGAGCAAAAAATTTGTACACATGTTAGAGGTCACAGTTGCACCAACTGTATAGATTTTGGTGAATTTAGCACTCACAGTTTTTTTACAGGGACACAAAGAAAAATTCTTTATCATTATGGCCTATGGGACCAAATTTTTAAAAGTGCGATAGCATCAAAACGCCTTATTCAATTGAGCTGAAAATTTATATGAATATTATAAATCGCTGTTGCACTAAATATAAGCATTTTGGTGAATCTAGCATTTATAGGTTTTTACAGGGACACAACGAAAAATTCTTTATCATTATGATCTATGGGCTCAAAGTTCAGTAGCGTTAAATAAAACATCGTGTAATATATGGAGAAAAGTACTCAAACGCTCTATTATGGTTTTCTCTCTTTTGTTTGTTTAACAACACCTTTTTCTTTACTTTATCTACAAAACTGTTAATTACTCAATGTTCGGAAAGTCAAGTGGAGTCACTCCAGATTTTTTTTTTCATAAATGCTTCAAAACCTTTTTTTTTTCCATAAATGCTTCAAAACCTTTTTAAAACTTTTAAATTAAGGTCCGATTTCCAATTAAAAAGTTCATTTTGTACCCACTCAAACCACAATATAATGAAAAATAGTACATAAATGCATTAATTACTTACTAATGATAAATAAAATGCAATCTTTAGGAATGCATGACACCCACAAGGGACCACCCAGGTGCCGCATGACGTCTAAATGTATAGTGATCCCCATTTGGGGATCATGGCAGGAAATGGGTTAATAATACTTTCTGTTTGTCAAAAAAAAATTCCGCTGACCACTCTATAATAAAGTTGGATATATATATATAAGGATAGTTAATATAACCATCATTGCTTTAAGAAAACTTGGTCAATTACAGGTCCTTTTCATTTTATTATTGTTATTATTATTATTTTATAATGTATTGTTGCAAAAATAAATATCGTGTTGCTCACATGACGCATGGTAAAATTTTGTTCAGTTTGTGTCCTTTTTTTTTTCTTCCCCGATATATATTTCATTAATACAATTTCCATTAATCCCTATTGAAGATCGGAAAAAAAAAAAAAAAAAAATAGAGCATCTTTCCATACAGAAAAAAGAATAATATAAAACACCTGTAGCTGGTGAAATTGTATGATACATAATAACGTACCGTTTCATCTTCTGTAGGGTAGCTGTCTCCTTTGTGAGAATCAAAGGATCTGTACGTGTTTAGGTATGGCCTTTTGACTCTTCTCTTGACTTTGTCATCTGAAATCAAAGACTTAAACTTAAAATGATACTTGGAAATAGAAAAATTCAATAGCATTTAGTATAATACTTACAAAATAATTTCAATATAATTTACTTACTTACATATATAGTTACTGAAGTTATGCGGAAAAAAAAAAGTATACCAGGGTTCAATCAATGGGTGGGATTGCAGGAATCTCACTACATTTTGAAAAATCCCACTCCAGTATACAGGGTGGCCATAATTAAACTGACAGTGTTTAAAGTGATCTAATTGCGCAAACGGCGCCAAATTTTGTAGGATGATTTAACAAGAGACAGGGGAAGAATGATTGCACTAAAAAAAAAAAAAAAAAAATTAGTTCCAAAAGTCACCACTAAGGAAATATGTGGCGCTGTGTAAAAGAAATGAGAGTTTTGACAAACGCAGAATCAATATTGAAATAAAATTACCTTTTATTTAGTACATTTAACAATTTAATTCAAGTTCAATGTGTTAACAGTTTTTTAAAAAGCGAAAGAATTACATAAACAATGATAAAGTTTCTTTATCTGCAATTTCACTTACTGAGGACTTGGTCAGTCGTCGCCACAAATAGATCGGTAACTTCGAGCGTTGGGAAGTTTGATCTGTTGACCGGTTAAGAGATTTACTGGACAGAATCTGCCAATGGATCAGCCTAAAACGCTTTCCGAATCTGCTTTACGAGAGATTCCTGAAGACATGTTACTTTCTGCTGTTGTGAATACTGTGCACAGAATGCAATATGTGGTCCACAAAAACATATTGCACTATATGTTTTTGTGTTTCATATTAGGTGGACACAATGAACCTAATTTGAATGAACTAAATAAAACGTAATTTTATTTCAGTATCGATTCTGCGTTTTTTAGAACTCTCATTTCTTTTACACAGCGCCGCATATTCTCCCCTAGCGGTGACCCCCACTTACATTTGAAATTTAAATTTTTTGTTAAAGTGGGAAATCCACTCAATATATATGTATATATATATATATATATATTTTTTTTTTCCTAGTGTGAACCCTCCCAACATTTAAAAATTTATTTTGAAATACAAAGGATTCGTTAAGTGTTAAGAAAAAATGGGGGGTGGGGGGGATGAGAGGACGAATAATATTTATAATGGAATTTATGGTCAAAATCCACATAGATGTGCAGAAAAAGTATACTGTTTATATCTGACTTATAGGACACGATGAATGGTATTACCAAATGCGTTGGGTCTTAATCAGAAGGTATATGATTGAGGATGCACTTTAGAGATGTGTTTTATATCCACGAAAATATAAAAATGTGTATTCATAGTTGAATCACAAAATTTGATTTAACTATTATCATCGAATTTGTATTTAATCAAAAATTTTAAAAATGCAAAATTTAAAAATGCAAAATTTAATTAAATTCCATGTCTGATTGGAAAGTAGAATATGCGCAATTCAATTCAAGCAAATGATCAGAAAATAGTCCTAAATATTTTTCATATAATATCAGAGCCTGATTAAGGGGGAAGCACACATTATTTATACTTACACTGTTATTTTTTAACAAATACTTTCCTCCTATAATAAACAGAAAATTCTCATTAAAAATTATTTTAAAAGAATTCTGGTGTCTAATAACGGTGAGTAAATTGGATTGTTTTACACCGTTCATTTTTTATAAAAAATATTTCCTCGTCAAAGCGTGGAATTTCTATGACATGAAGTAAAAAATAATTGTAAAAATATTCCGGTGAGAGCGGAGATAATGTGTGCTTCCCCCTTAATCAGGCTCTGTATAATATTACAAATATTTGACCAAACAAATAAGTGACAATAACTGATTTCTGTACATAAAACAAAAACTTTCGGTTTAGAGGTTTTAACATCTCATTCGAGTTTCGGTAAAGTATAAGATTTTTTTCAATTTATTTATCTTACCCCGATTTTTCTAAGGTAGTGCGACGTAAAACCCATTCAAACAACCAACCAACCAATTTTTCTAAACATGGAGTTCGTAATAAATAAATAAATAAATAAATAGATAAAATTTAAATTTAAATTTAAAAAGTCAGTCTTGCATACAATAACAATTTATTTTGTCTATATATTAAGAATAAAACAAATACAATTATATGTAAAAATGTATATTTATGAAAAATATATAAATATACTCATGACAAAACAATGCGAAAAACAGGCAAATTGCAATGAGAACATTTTAAATATTATCTTTGTGCGTTAAAAACTGCTTTTCAATATAACTATTTAAATTATTTTCAATGATATTCTTGCTTGTAATGTTACTTACAGCCTAAATATGAAAACTAATTGACTACATGAAAAATGTTATCGTGAATTTAAATATAAATAAATGAATTATTACAATCGAATTGAGCTTTACAAAAACCTGTTATCCGTATTAGGAATAGCAACCAATATTTTAATTTATTCCGGAGTAATTTTAGTCCCGCCTCTATTTCGTACCACTTATTTTTTAAAAGTAATTTTTTCTTATTTTATCGAAGTTATGTATTGAAAATTTTTTTCTATAAATAAAGTGGTGCGAAATAAAGGCGGGGCTAAAAGTACTCCGGAATAAATTAAAATATTGGCAGCTATGATATTAGGGCTTAAAATTACACTTTTTAGGGCATACAGACTAAATTTGAAATATTATCAGAGCTGCCAACATTTTAAACTTTTAAATTAGAATTGACAACAGTATTTTTAAATGAAATATGTTATATATATTTTCGACGATTAGTGTTACCGAAAACAGCTATAAAAATTTTCCGGTTTGAAGTCTCCCTTGAAAAACGGGAGACTTGGCACATATGTATTATCATTTCTAAATACATTTTGACTATTTTCCGCATTCCTGTTGTTTACATATTTCTTATTAAAAATACAATTTATCATTACACTTTTATCATTATTACTAATTAATAGAAAATAATTGTGAAAAAAAGAAAAAGCTTAATGGGCTTTTTTTTTTTTTTTTTCTTTTTTAATGGAGCTTTCTTAAATGATTTCACGATGTAATAATTAAAATAAACTCAATTGGAATTTCATACTCAAAATTTCATACACAAATGTATAATACCAAACTTTACTCAAGTAGTTGATTAAAGTTTTGTTTTATTTTATTTTAACTTTGCGATTAAATTTTAAATATTTGAATTCTTAAACTAGGAAACTATAATAATTCTTCATAAAACCATCCAACTAAACATAGGTTTAAGCATTCTATTTTAAAATTGAAATATTAAAAATAACGAGTAAAGACAAAATATTTTCTTTCTGTGAGAAAAATAATAAAGGATTTCATATAAAAATGATTAAATTAGCCCCTTAACTGTGGCATATATTTTAAAGACACGCCCATAGGACCCGTATTTTTGTTTAGTTAAAAAAAAAGAAAGAATTCAAAATAATTATATGAATAATATGTATGAGTGCATATTTCCATAAAAGTTATATATAGTTTGGTGCTGGCTGGTATGGGCTTTCTCATACCGTAAAATATTAAGAGAAAATTACGCAAGGGGCGTGGTCCCTGCCCGAACTGGACTCGGGCGGCACAGGTAAGGGGTTAATGAGTTAAGATAGTATGAGTTTATAAGTTAAAGTAATTACTTTCGCGGATAATTTTTTTAAAATAATTATTATAATTATTATTATTATAATTTTATATTTTATATAACTTCAAAATGCATTTCATCTGTGAATTTTTGTGTGAAAATTACTTTTGAACACGCAATGCCTAAAATAAGAAAATAGTAATATTAAACTTAAAAAAAAAAAAAAAAAAAAAAAAAAAAAAAAAATCCACTTGTTTATTTCAAATTGAACATTTACATTAAAATTTTCAGAGATTCCTAATAGGATAATGCGGAAACAGTAAAAGGAAACAGTTTAATAGAAACAGTATCTAAAATATAGAATAAGTTTTTCAAAAGAAAAAAAAAAATAATAATAATATCAGATTCTGCATTAAGTCCCTCCTATCAGAATAAATATTCACTATTTTCTCCAACTCTGTCTGGTTAAATGATAATGCAGTTGATAAACTTTATCCTGCTGTAAATTATTATTGTAGATGTATAAGCACAAAAAAAAAAAAATACTTTAATACTTTTCTTTTTTTAAATATATTTTCCTTTTAAATTTATACAATGAATTTATCTGAGGACGAAAAAGACGTATTTTTTTTCTTTTGAATTTATAAAAAGAATTTATCTGCGAGGGGAATAATTCAACAGAAAAAAATAAAATCCACAGACATATTATTTTTAATGATAACTCTATAAAATAACTAGCTTTATAGTACAATTCATTCTTTCCCTATTGTGACTACACCTTACTTTTTTTTTTTATCATATTTTAAAAACACAACAGGTTGTATCAAAGATGGCTCACGGCCAAGATTCAAGTATGCGAAGATGCGTTATGAATAAGGCTTCTCCTGCCGACACGTGGATTAAAGTAGAAAAGATACATTCTAAGGCGGTAAATCAGCCAGGCGATAGATGATTTTGGAATGTATATATTTGATTTAAAAAAAAAAAAAAAAAAAGAGAGAGAGAGAGAGAGAGAGAGAGAGAGAAAGAAAGAAAGAAAAAAGAAAAAAATATATTAAGCTTTTGAATATATTGATAAATATATTGTTTATCCTATATTCATACACAGAGCCTGATTAAGGGGGAAGCACACATTATTTATACTTACACTGTTATTTTTTAACAAATACTTTCCTCCTATAATAAACAGAAAATTCTCATTAAAAATTATTTTAAAAGAATTCTGGTGTCTAATAACGGTGAGTAAATTGGATTGTTTTACACCGTTCATTTTTTATAAAAAATATTTCCTCGTCAAAGCGTGGAATTTCTATGACATGAAGTAAAAAATAATTGTAAAAATATAATATTCCGGTGAGAGCGGAGATAATGTGTGCTTCCCCCTTAATCAGGCTCTGTTCATACATACAAAGTAATGCAATGGCAATTTTCGGTTGTTTGAAAGTAATAATGAAAGTCATATCTAGTTTAAAAGGTCCGTAACATTAAATACAAAAGTTTAGCATTTATATTTTGTTCGAGAGGAATAAATATCGATAAAAGAATCTTTTATAAATTCAATTCCATAACACAATGGGCTTCTATTCAATGATTTATTTATTTATTTTTAAAAACATAAATGCATTTGTAATTGAATACGGCAAACAACCCTACCTCTTGATCAGTTTAATCTGAACACAATTGTTTAAGCATATAACAGTCATTTTATACAGCTAAAATCTTTACTGATGTTAGTATTAAAAAAAAATGATTTTATATAATTGGTTTTATAAGCTAAAATTAAACATATTTTAGTTCCCAATACAATTAAAAGAATAAAGCAGAATCCCATTTCTTCATAATATATATATATATTTTTTTTAATAATTGGTTTAAGCTATAATTAAACACATTTTAGTTCCCAATACAATTAAGAGAATAAAGCAGAATCCCATTTCTTCATAAAATAATTAAGAAAATAAAAGCAGAATAAAAATTTGTGTCTCACACCCTAAATTACAAATTAATTCGGGTCGTAAATCAACATTTAAAGGGTAATAACTAACAGGCTATACTTGGCAATTTTTAATTCTTTCTTAGTTTTATAATACTTCAAATAAGTGGTTCACGGAAAGCGCTATCATTCTACCTTAAAGAGCCATAAATCTCTTCCGAATGGCTTCTTCTTTTCTTTCTCAGACAAAATACCACATAATTTTCGAAACACCTTAATTACAAGGCTGATAATTTCTGAAAAGTCGCTTTAAAAACCTCTCATTTTCGCACTAAAAAGACATTTTTCAAATACTAGAAGCCATCGAACAAGGAAATATTCTGAACAAAAATGCTAACTACATATTTTATAAAGTCAGAAAAATTTGTATTATTTTTATATAAAAGATAAAAAATTACCCCGCGCATAAATTTTTATATAATATATAGGTTTTTCAATTTCAAATAAATACTAGTAAATATTATTGAAAAAAAAATAATAATCAATGAAGGAAACAGAAACTGGAATTATGAGCATTATTATTTTTATTATTTTAAATCACACGGTTATAAAATTGTTTAAGAAATATTTAATGAAGTTTGAGTTACATGAATAAATCTTGAAGATTAAAAATTATGCATAAGATTTTTTCAATTTAAAATGTTTTTACATACAAAAAAAAAAAAAAAAAAAAAAAAAAAGCTTTTAAAGTATTTATCTTATGCGACCGTCCTAATTTCTCTTATTCTTTCATATATATATATATATATATTTTGTTAATTTGAAGGTAAAATTTTATTTAAAAAGTCTCTCTCTCTCTCTCTCTCTCTCTCTCTCTCCCCTCTCTCTCCCTCCCTCTCTCTCTGTGTTTTTTTTTTTTTTTTCAGCATTTTGTATAACAATTACAACAACCGTTATTTTAAGTCTGTTACTTAATATTATATATATGTAACAATATGTAAACGTTTAATTTGATTTTTGGTTTGATCAATTAGTTTTGGTGATTTCGTTCTCTATATAAATATTATACTAAGTGATTATAAAACTAAATATTCGTCGCATACATTTCATGATTTTTTTTTCTCTAATTTTCTTTACTTTTCAGAAAAAGAAGCATTGTTAAATTTATATCTAAAAATATATGTAAGTATTTTTTTTTTTTTTTTTTTTTTATTTACTAATAAGTTAATATTTTCTACCAAAATAATAATAATAATAAATAAAAAATTAAATAAAAGGGAAAAGTTAAATGTGTAATAGATTTAACAATGTATAAAAATACTCTTTTAGTTTATCTCAGAATATTATCTTCGAAATAAATGAAAACAAAAATATTAAGTTTGATAAGGATTTAAAATTAAATTTATTCCCTAATATTTTCTCTTACTTTTTTTAAAGAAAAATCAACAAATTTGTAAAAGATTAAAAAAATATATATATATATTGCTTCAGTTTATATTCTTTAACGTACCGGCGGACAAAATTAAAACAACAACCTGTTTTCTCGTTCGCTTTTTTTTGCACATAATTTTATATAAATATATGAACATAAAATTTGGATGGCCTGGACTGTTCTTTATCATATTATTAACCGAATTTTATGTAACTTTAGCATAAGAATAATTTTTAAGCTAATAAATATTCATTTTTCTCTCAAAAGTAAGCTTTGGAAAAAATGAAAAATTTCAATAATTTTAGGAAAGAACACTTAATGAAAAGTGATGTGATGTTAAGGATGCATTAGAGATTGGTGAAGATGTTCACGCATCCATATGTTAGATTACAACCAAATCATTCAACCTGTATTCACTTTTCTGTTTCGTATTTCTTCTTCTTTTATTCGCATGTGAATAGCTTTTAAAAATATATATATACAAACATCAAAATTGAATAAGATGTTCATTATAAAACTATTTATTGACATTTTTATTATTCTGGTGATGCTCATAGTTTACAAATTATTAATTATATATATTTTTTTAAAGTCCATTATAAAAGTGAAAGAAAAGTTAATACAGAAAGAAAAATCGAGATTTAGTTTAACATTTCAAGGCACGTGCCTCTTTACCTATCTCTAATGCATCCTTAACACCACTTTTCATTAAGTGTTCTTTTCTAAAATTATCGAATTTTTTCATTTTTTCCAAAGCTAAGTTTTGAGAGAAAAATGAATATTTTTTAGCTTAAAAATTATTCTTATGCTAAAGTTACATAAAATTCGGTTAATAACAGGATAACGAACAGGCCAACCAAATTTTATGTTCATGTGTTTAAAAATTATGTGCAAAAGAAGAAAACGAGAAAACAGGTTGTTGCTTTAATTTTGTCCACCAGTGTAGTTTCCGGTACGAAAACAAATAAATAAATTGTTATTGGAGATCCCACTTTTAATTTTCATATCCTTTTATGTTAAATTTTCTCCTAAAAAGCCAAAAGAAAAAGAAAAGCACATCTTAGTAACTTTGTTCTAAAGTTACAAGTATTACAAAAAAGCACATTATTATACTTTTTATAAACTGCAAACGTGTTTTCAAGATTATTGTCCCAAAAATAAGTAATCCTTTTTTCTCTCGTAATATGTAATATATAAAGAAGCACCGGCATTAAGACACTTATAAGGTTTCACGTACAGCAAAACTCAGGGAAAAGAATCGTTGTACCCAGTCTTACAAACATATTCATAAAAAATATAATCCCTTTCTTTGTTTCAATTACTGCAAGGCAAGGCTATTTCTAGCATTGGTATTTTAATATGATCAAAAATAAATAGAAAACTTATTTTAGCTCTTAAAAAAAAAAATAGAAAAAAAATCTTAAAATATTTGATTATGGAATATATATATATATATATATATATATATATATATATACATACTAAGGGGGGGGGGGACGCACTTGGATATTTTCCTTTTCTCTTTCTGCAGCCGCCAATCTTATCATTTAAAAATCAAATTTTCGAACAAATTTTATTAGGTCATCCTTATTCACGTAAAATTTAGGATTAAGGTAAGTATTCAAAATAAAAAAAAAACAGCTGTTAGGAAAGTTGTAATCTTGAAAAGTATTTCAGAAATGGAAAGGATGAAGCAATTAACGGTACTACAAAAAGTAATAATTTTAGAATAAAATACAAAAAATATTTTAATGCGCAAGATGGCAAAAATAATTAAATGTTAACGAATCATTGTTGAGATGGTTTCTAGCACGATATAACACTTTTTGGATGTTTAAACTGGAAATTTAGCTCTAGGCGGCACACACACACACATATATATATATATATATATATATATATATCACAGGTTGATATGTAAAATTTTGATTTTATAATTTTGGCTGATCTTTATGTTTTTTGGTGTGCTGAAACCGAAAATGAAGCCAGTTTTTTTCTATCACGTATAGATTTTTTGCCAATATAGGGTGCCTGCCTATACAATTTCTTCCATTACTCTTCCACCAATATAATTATATAGTAAGTTTTATAGTATGTTTCCATGATTAATTAATTATAGATGCCTATTGTTGTAATTGTGAAGCACTAGTGAGACTTAAAACCATACCAACTAACCAACCAACCGATTGTTATGATGGTATATGTCAGAAATCGTGTCGGTAAACACCCTGTATTGACAAAAATCTATACGTGACAGAGAAAAATGGGCTGCATTTTTGGTTTCCGCAAATCAAAAAACATAAAGATCAGCTGAAATCGTCAAATCAAATTTTGTCAACTTCATTTTTGTAGGCCTGTGTAATTATTATTATTTTTGAATTTATAAAATAATTCTGTAGCTCCAATAAACCACTGTAACACGAACGATTAAAGACTTTTTTTCTTGGAAGATGTAAGGGGTCAAAACTACTTTTTGATTTTGCTAGTAGCTCTTGAAACATCTTACTGTTCCTTACACCCTACACAGAGGGGACACCCTGATGATGGCATCGATATTTTTTGAGTTAATTAATATTATCTGTCTGGTTTTATTTTTGTTTTCTGGTTGTATTTATTTTCAAAATATTTTACATTATATTTAGGTTTACATATTTAATATTTGCTGCATCTTCTTGTCCACTAAGTATGCAAATTTAGTTTAAATATTGCTCATTTAATATTTTTCCTTTTTAATATATATATATATATATATATATTAAAAAAAATATATACATATATTAAATATGTATACATACATGCAACAGAGCTATACTTTGTACAGGCATTCTCAATTTTTAACAAATGAATTACTTTCCCTGATATGTTTGTAAAGACTTTCATGTACTCGGTAACAAAAGTGTCCGAACACTAGCAAAAATTCCTATGTAAAAAAAGTACACTTTATACGTTTTTGTTAAATAAATCCTTGTGTAATCCTGTTCTTAGTGAGTGTAAGAACATGATTCGATAAGGATTTATTTAACAAAAGCGTATGAAGTACACTTTTTTTACATAGGAATTTTTGCTAGTGTTCGGACACTTTTGTTACCGACTGTATATACATAAGAGGTGTTATTATAACAGCTGTCATGTCTATGGAATACTAAACAATTGCAAATCATCATAATAAGAATTAAAAAATGTGATTTAATATAAGTTGTGGTGGTTAAAGACGGAGGGTCATAAACCTGGGTACAATACTCCATGTGAGTGATTTTTCTAAGAGGTCCTAGGCCATATTTACGCGAGTTTCAGAGAAAACCCCAGAAAGCTCCAAACGGTTAGGAGGATGACAAGTGCGACTTGGGTCCGAACCCGATACCTTCCCTTTACCAGCTTCGAGAACAGAACCTTTCAGCCACTGATGGTGAATAACAATATGAATATATAGTCGCTAAAATTTCAAACTAACTTTTTAAACTTCATTTTAATGAATTTGTAGTTATTAAATTTAAATATCTGATTTTGTTGCATGAAATAAAATAGTTTCTTTAATAATTTAAATAAAGATATTGTTCAAAGAGGGAAAAAAATATAATAATAAAAAAATATTTTTTCCAACAATAAACTTTTCTGCAGATATTTCATGGGAATTAAAATGTAATATACCTTCCAGGACGGTAAGAATGTTTCACGTGACTATTTATAAATGTTACTTAAATATTCTTTTGCAAGATGATCGTCTGAAAATTATATTTTATTCGTTAAAAGTAAAAGTAAATTTGATATTTTTTTTTTTTTTTTTTTTTTTTAACAATTGTCCTTATACTTTCTTAGTTATGAAACAAAGTTTTACATAAAGAAATAAATTTAAATCTATACATGCTGAAATACATTGTGACAGTCAATTTTGAATTATAGTTTTATCTACATTTTAATATAAAAGATATATATTTTATTAAATAAAATATTTTTTTTTTTTTTGGTTAATTCCATGAATTAAAATTTTAGGCGATTATTAAAAGAAGCTAATGATTTTTAGTCCTTTCTGCTTTTAAAATTCTTACATGTTTAAAATAGTATAAGATAATTCATAATATAAATAAATAAGGAAAAGTAAGTCATTATTTTCATACAGGAATGCTTGTGGCGTGCGTCACAGTGACGTTTTAATTACATGCGGAAACGAGATTTATAAAATTGAACTAAAATTGAACTGAAGTGAAAAAACTCATTGTAGCCAGTGTCAAGAGACATAAGACGCAGAGTTTGTACACAATTAGTTGCACAAACAAGTGACCGAAACTTTTCGTTTACTTTGAGTATCACTCTACGTCATCAGTCACTTCCCCAATCAAAGACAGTTTGTAATACATTCTCCGGATTCGGAGCGACCGGTCTAAGAATCGAAACACTAAGTAAAAATTGTTTACCTGTCGACCTCCGAATAAAAAGGAACTTCCTGGATCTCCATATCCCTTTCTTAGGAGTCACCATCCCTAACACATCCGGGTTGGTCCTCGTCGAACCCGGAATTATTTATTCTCTCAGATCACACGAATAAAATGAAATGTTCTCCTTCCTCTCACACTCGGTCCTCTTCCCGTGATGCCCCTGGACGCAGCACCCCTTTTTGTGACGTCAGAACAGTGGGCAATCGATCGTCACCTGCGTTGTTGGTGAGATTTTCAGTTTGGTGTTATAGCGAGGTAAAAGAAAATAACAAAGTTCTTTTCCGATAGTTCATTAACCACCAGTTGGGATTATAAATATTAATAAAGTAGGCTCAAGAAAATAAATAAAAAAAAAAAAAAAAAGACTAAAATAGTTTATCTGTTCAAAAATTTAAATTATAAAATACTGACACGAATAAATAAATTTAGGAAAATTATTCAAATAACAATGTGTAACAAAAGACTAAAATTATGGAATTACTATTTTTTTTTTTTTTTTTTTTTTTTATTCAAAGCCAACGCTTTTAGATAATTTAAAAAATTAATTTAAGATTAGTAATTTTTTTTAATGAAATATTGGACTGGGATGATCATACTAGGGCTATCATAAAACTTTATAGCAGCGTGTGTCAACAGCTAAATCGTGCTATTCTCAGGAAAATAGTTATTAGATATAAGTTTGGCCAATTTCTACTAATACGTTCTAACGTTCTAAGAAACAGCTCGAGTGCTCGTAAAAGCAAAAAAGAAGTGCCCCTGTCGAATAATCTAAATGAAAATTGATTATAATCACTTTTCACGTAACAAGTTTCATTTAACAGAAATCAAATAACAGTCATTATGAAAATTGTGAAAAGTAGCTTAGCAGCACCGTCTACTGAGCGATATACATTAAAATCTAATCGCCGTCTGTATATGGCACAACCTAAATAAATGTAAATTTAGTGAATTTCCGTGCATTAGTTCTTGAGATACAGCACCAAGAAATTTATATAACATACAGAAAAATTGAAATTCTCTAATGCAAAAAACGTGCAAAAAATTAATAGTATAAATTCCTCAAAAATAAAATAATTACTTTTTAATAAACACAGAAATATGCTTTAAATAATGTAAGAAGAAAAGTTAAGTAAAGTGAAAAGAAAAAACAATGTGTCTTTGTAACTAAAAAAAAAAAAAAAAAAAAAAAAGTTTTCTTCTTTATAATTAATTCCATTAATGTAGATTTATGTAAGCATAAGTAATGTACAGTTTTCGTAACGCTCTTTTTCTATTTTAACTTTCTTATAAAATAAAAAACGCGTTTCCAAATATAAGATAAAGAAGGGAAAATTTTCAGATTCCAAAGCAAATAAAACACTTAGAATTGAAAATATTTGATTAGGATCTTTATTTAACTTTAACAATTGATTTTGCGAATGTGTGGGTATGTGTGCATTTCTATTAACATTCATTTAAGAATAAAAAAAATTCACTAATAATAATAATTGTTATTTAAGAATAATGAATAAATGCATGTATTAATATGCACTTCAACTTTGTGTTTTACGTTTTTTTTTTTTTTTTTTTTTTTTTTCTTATCTCCTTATTCTAAACGTGACATTATCTGTTTTAGTTGATTTTTCAATTAAAACCAATTCAACATTTTTCATATACATATATCTATATATATATATTATTTTTAACTGACAAGGAGACGGCAAGGGTGTGGGGTCCTCAAATCGAACGGAGGTTCCGCGTGTAGTTAGCACTCAGTGAGTGTATTCATATACTCAAACCCTAGAGCGCACTACTTAGCCATCGCCGAGAAAAAAATTCCTGAAGTTTGAAAAAAAAAAAAATTTTTTAATTTGTATTAAAATTTAATAAATCGTTATAAACAATTTCTTATTTAAACAATTAAAATTCAATCAATCGTTCATCATCAGCTCTTTTCTCCAATTTTTTCAAAAATGATCAAATATGCCTGGTATGCGTCAAAATTATCTGAACATCGAGAAATATTTATGAATGTGAACGAAGTTTGCTTTTTAGAAGAAATTCTCAAAACACCGTGCTCCTGTAAAAAAGCTGCATTTATTTGTTGTGCAAGTTGTGGACAAAATTTGTGTTTTTCTTGTTTTTATGATAAATATCATCCAGGTTTGTGTATTCGTAAAGATAAATGATTGAAAGAATTGCTAATGCTATAAACGTATAATCATAAATATTCATTGTATTTAATAATATGTTATTTTATAAAAAATAAATGGTAATGTTTAAAAGAACTGTGGCTTTTGTATTTATTCTAACTACAGTTCTAAGTTCTAATCGTTAAAAAGTTAGAAATCATTAAATTCGCGATTTAACAATGTATAAAAGTTGAAAAGAAATTGTTTATAACGATTCATTAAATTTTAATACAAACTAAAAAAAAATTTTTTTTTTCAAACTTTAGGAATTTTTTTCTCGGCGATGGCTAAGTAGTGCGCTCTAGGGTTTGAGTATATGAATACACTCACTGAGTGCTAATTACACGCGGAACCTCCGTTCGATTTGAGGACCCCACACCCTTGCCATCTCCTTGTGAGTTTAATTTCTACACACCACACAAATACATATATACAAAAATATATACAAATACACATGAACTTGCATTCTTGCATATTTCATATTATATTTTTAAAAATCTTTCTAATTTTCCATAAAAGTAGAAAAAAAAAGTTCTACAACTAAAATTAAACGGGTTTTTATTATAAAAATTTGCGATTTTTATAGACATTTTTTGGTTTTCAAAAAGTGGGTTAGTTAAAAAGTATTTTTTTATTCAGTTATTTTTCTGTTTAATTACAATATTCCATTTTTCACTTTATATACAACCCCGAAAAGTCGATTGAAATTTTATAACTAAGTAAGTCAATTTAGACCGTAGAAGGATTTTTTTTTTTTTTTTTTTTTCTATATCATTCCTTCTTTCTTTTTTATCTTTATCCTTAAAATATCAAGTTTTTTGGCTACACAAAACAGTAGAAATCTGAGGATTATATAAAAATTTACATTTTTTTAAATATAATTTAAAAAATTGATTTTGTAAATTTTTCCAAATTTTGACTGTATTACACATTTTTTTAAAACATTTTTTTTTTTTTTTTTACTTTCTTCTATATGTAATATAGAGAAAGTATTGGATTCGCGAAAATTTTCGACCTCCGTTTTTACACGTTTTGGGATGTCCAGAACACGAATTGATAGTTAAAAAAAAATATCTGTCCGTCTGTTTGTGTGTATCACGTTTTTTGTGGACGCTGTATCTCCTGAACAAATGAATTAAATTTAACCAAACTTGGTATTTAGTTGCACCCTGACATAAACTGGTGCTGATTAGATGTGGGGATCAATCGCTCAACAGATGGCGCTGTGATATCATTTTTTGTAAAATTCTAACATGGCAGTATAGGACAAAATTTCGCATAAATGTACATAATGAGAGTTATTTTAAACTCGTGATTGTAAAATTAATATGAATTATTGATAATAGTAGTAGTTAACTAGGAAAAAAAAATTGTGCATGTGGGGGCATCGGTTCCTCCCCTGGGGGGGACGGTAAATTTTCAAGATGGGTATCTTTCGAAAGGTCTCGTCAATACCTTTAAAAGGAATGGTTGAATTATAAATCTGTGAAAATTTAAAACAAAGTTATCGATTTTTTTTTTTTTTTTAAATATTGTTACCAAGCGAATTTGTATAGGAAAATATAGAAGAAAGTCTTGTGCTGGCCACAACATACTAGTTTTTTTTTCAGTTGGAAATGTGACGGCTATGAAAATAAAAACCATCGTCTAAATAATAACACATTGCATTATATATACAGATATAAATTTACCAACACAGATTGAGAAAAATCAAAACAAGGACGAAAACAAAGTAATACATTAGAAAGAAATGATATAGAGAGGTCGACGAACTGAAAAGTGTGGGTGTCACTTTCTCCACAAAACCTGAGAAGCGAAAGATTAAATGATAGAACAAATATTATGGTTTGATTAAATCAACAATTTTTAACATTGACGTTCGTCTCTTAAAATAAATTTTCCCGCACTATTTAAATTTTTTGGAAAGAATGTGACGATTTAATAGAATTAAAGACGAACAGAAATTGTTAATTAGTATTAATTTTTTATACAAGAATAAAACATTATTCCATTAAACTTTTCTAAAATCTACTTTAAGCAAATAACATTGCTATAGAAGAGTATAAAGTAAGGTTCGAAATATCATTTAAAATAATCAATTGCAGAAAAAATAACTATTATTAATTAAAGAAAGAAGAACTAACACGAAATTAAAAAAAAAATCATTGATTAAATAAGGAATAGAATTTTTAAAAAAATACCATAGCGTAATATTTTAAAATGATAATGTTATTAGAGATTGAAAAGTATAAAAAGAAAGGAGGACATTTATTTTAGAATTAGATTACAACATCTAATGTGTTAGCAACTTTAATTTAGTAACATAGTTTTTACATTATTGCAACATCTAATGGGCTGTAAATGGTACTAAGAAATGGAATGAAATAAAATTTTTTGATAAAAAAACAGAAAATTTGAAAGAAAAATTTGTTGAACAGATTTTATTGCGGTTAAACTTTACAGAGTTTCCGACATTCTGGCAACAAAATTTCGCGAAAAAAATCGCGAAATATTTTATACCCCATTTTTGATTTATTACATGCGACTTTTAACATTAGTGTAATTTATAATTATTATGATTTACTTCCATCCTACAACTAAAGCATTATATGTACAACAGTAAATTAATTAATTTTTTAGACATTTTGTAACCAATTTAATGAAAATAAATTTTCTTAATTTATAAAAGCGATTAAATTGCGTTTCGAAAAGCTTAACGTTTCATCTTCAAGCTAGAGGAAGGGAGAATCCTACCGTTATGAGAAAATTAATCCTAGAACTTAAAATAAATTGGGGAAGAAGGGAAGTAGTGGGAACACTGGAAGAAAATAACCAATGAAAAAAAAAAAAGAAGCGGTAAAGATCTAGTAAAAATTTAGCCTCGTATGTGCTGAAAGAAGACATAAGATGATTTAGATAAAGAAAATAAAAATAAAAATTAAGTAAATTTATATGTATAAGTAAAAAATACGGACAGAAGTGGAGAAAGTATTTAAGAAGGAAAAAAAGGAGAAAATATGAAAAGCAGAATAAGATACTGATAAAGATACTTGAGTTGAATTAAGCTAGAAATATAATAGGATTTTTCATTGACAATAACGTAGCGATTAAGATATCTAAACAAATATTCTAAAGAAAAACAAATAACATAAAAGTCGTAAGCTAACTGAAAATTTGGTAAGTTGAACCTCGAAAATCCGGACATCCAAAATCCGGAAATCTCCAAAATCTGGATATTTTTCAGATTTTAATTTCAATTTCAAAATAAGACTTTGCTGTATTTTATCTTTTATTCACATTTCTTGTGGAATGTAGTTTAAAATTATTTTAATTGAGTACTGAATACACAAATATGGATATAATCTGACATATTTTTGTGCTGCTTGATTGTTTTAAAGGTTTTAATTTTAAAGGTTTTAAAAAACAGAATTAAAAAAAAAAAGAAATTCCTATTAGAGTGAAACTTTTTTGAATTACTGAAATGTAAAAGAAAAAAAAAAAAAGCTACATAAAAATTACTTTGTTTCCATAGTTTTATTTGAATATATTTTAATTAATAAATAATTTATTAACAGTTATTTAGCAGACATTATCAGTTGTTTATTATATTTTAATGTGTTTATATGTTATTTCAATGTGTTTTATTATATTTCTATTTTATTTTTTAATTTGCCAATTTGGTCGTCGTTTCTTTTCACCAGCATAAAAATTGCATTTTGTATCGTATGTTATTATGATAGAATAAAAAAAATCTCTAAAATCCGGAAAATTCGAAAATTGGGAATCGCTGTGGTCCCGACGACTCCCGATTTTCGAGGTTCAACAGTAACATTATTTTAATAACAAACTTTTTAAACATAAGCTATTTGAAAACTTAAAATTGCGGCGAGAAATTAAAAAAACATTTAGCAATGCGTGGAAAAATTATAGAAAAAACATAAACGTCTAAATAATTACACATTTTATTATTTACAAAAAAAAAAAAAAAAAAAAAAAAAAAATGCTTTAGAGGAAGAAGAATAGAAATACTACCGACCAACCTAAATAATCAGAACGTCTAAAACATTAATTTTTGTCTATTATTTAGTTTAAATATTAGTATATAAAATTATTTTATAATGGATACATTGAAATTTATCGATCGTAAATTAATTATTTCAAAAAAAAAAAAAAAAAAAAAATTAATGCCGTTATTCAAGCGATTAATCTATTAACGAACTTTATACCAAATTAAATATCACATAAAAAAAAAAAAAAATAATAATAATAATAATAATAATAAATAAATTTCATTTTCAAATTTTGCTGAGATCTTTAAGTTGCCATTTGTGTTCATAAATAGATATTAAATAAGGTACGTGATACTTACGCTAAAAAGTATTTTAGTATGAATATGGTGTAGTATTATTAAATATACAGCGTTGGTCAAAAGTTTCGAAACATATTGTGAAGCATATTGCGAAAGAAAATATTTTTGGACAAAATTAACATTGTTGTAATTATATTTTCAGGAAGCTATGTTTTCAGAATTGTACTTATATTTCCAGAAAATTAAAATGAGGGACGCTAATCGTATATATTTCTAAAATTGCTACCCCTTAGAAAGACCATCACAACGGGCATACCACCTAAGTTTTGAGCCTTCCTGTAGTCAATTGGTCTTAACTCCTACGCCATCACTAAGAATTGAACCACTAGTTTGATGAAAGGAACAAGCGTCAAAAAACGAAAATTGAGTTATTATTTTATTTATTTATTTATTTTAACCCTTTGGGTACATTTGACGAGTGAGACTCGTCATGTGCTTACTTGGGCGAAGTTACGGTGGACGAGTCTGACTCGTCATCTGAATTTAGGAAGTAGGCGTTAATGTTTGCGGTACCCCCGCCAGTGGGCGTTGATCGCAAACACTTTCCTGGCGTTTTTTTATGATATCTTACAACCCTACTTATGTCATCAATATAAGTATATTCCAAATAAAATGTATTACTTTTACATATTAACACTTTCGCGACCGCTGACATAGATTCAAATCATTTGAAAATCTGTAACTCCACCAATGAGCGTTACTTTTGCAATTTGTATGCTATTTTTTTTTTCTTAAATATATAATTAATATTCATAATTTTACAATGAAGTATACTATGGATACAAGTACTTTGATTAGAAAGAATAAAATTATAATGTATATCCATTTGTAATGTAAATGTGAATACAGAAAATTTGTTCTGAAATATTGTAATATGGGAGAATAACGCCCACAGGCGGACCTTACTGTCAAAAATTCAAACTCATTCCATATAGCGACAAATTAAATCCGTCCCTTGGGCATATAAATCTTCAAATAATTCAGTACTCAAAGGGTTAAATCGTTTTGCGTTGAATGGTTGTCGTTCCCTTCTTCAAACTAATGATTCGATTATACTGAACTATAATAAATATTTAGTTATACCATAAAGCATTGAAAGAATATAATTTCTATATTTCCATATATAGTATGGCTTAAAAAAAAATAAAATAAAAAAATAAAAAAAAGTAATTTTGCACTTAAAAGGAATGAACTGGAGTATTTCCTAGATTGTAAAATTGTTTATTTATTTATTTATTATTTTGAAATAAAATAATTGTAACAAATACACACACATTATAAAGGTATATTAATTTAAAATTTGTCACAATTGGATCATTCATTGTAAAAATGAATTACCTCCTTGTAAAGGGATTTTGAAATAACGAGCTGTTTGCAAATTTATGCATAAGGGGGGGAAAAATCAAGATTTATTATGAGTTATCGATTTTTAGTTTTTAATAGAAATCAGAATTATAAGAATTTATAAACTATAAGAAAAATAATTTAAAGTAACTTAGAAACTTCATTTTTATATTGAAGATTTAGAAATTTTAGTTTTCTGAAAAAAAAAAAAAAAAAAAAAGTAAGCCATTTATGGGGTTTTAATGCAATTATTGGAGTTTCTTCCCTTTTGTAATGAAAGATGTGACTAAATGTTATACAATTAAGCAAAAATATAGGGGAGAGTGGGGTTGAATGGGATGCATTATGAATGGGGCAATAGCTAGATTTTTATGTTTTGCAAGCACCAGAAACTTGATATTTTTTTCTGATATATGGAAGCACTGAGATCCTTCATCAAGTGTAGTTTCAGAATTGTGCTATCCGTAGAAGGGCAGAAAAAAATTAAAGTGTCTTTTTCAGCTAGCAAGGTAAGTTTTTGCTGATTCAATTAGGTAGTAGTTAAGACATTAACTATTTGCTTAAAGTTAACATAACTCTTATATGGTGAAAAGGCATAATCTTTTATTGTGTTTATGATATTCAAGAAGAATATTGACAGTTGTTCATTGAGCCTATTTCCTGTTTTGTATGATCATGTGATGGTTGGGATGAATGGGACATTCTCCACTATGTACTAATTTAAAATTTTGCACAAGAATTATATTAAAACGTAAATTAGCCATATTGATTATCAGAATTCTTAATTTTGTGGACTAAAAAAAAAAAAAAAAAAAAAAAAAAGAATGAAATTAATTGTTCTGATTTTTGCTTATAATAATTATGATTAAAAAAAATTATAAGTTAGAATATTCAATGCAACTTAAATCAATAATTTAAAAATAAATAAATAAATAAATAAGCTAATAATAATTTGATTAAAATCACGATTTCAATCAAGCTAATTAAATAAATCCTGGTGATAATTAATGAAATACAGAATAGAATGCTGATTTTCCCGATCACTCGGAAACAAAAATTTATCTGGATAATTTGTACTCTATTATAATGATTTATCTCTTTCTAGTGTCTTATTTATTTATTTATTTTTAGATTAGGTCTTATTAGATTAAATTACCAAAGTCTAGAGCACTAGGAGCTGTGCGAACCAAAGGACTTTTGCCTTTGGATGTTAGTTTGAGTCAATACATCAGTTTACGTTAATTTCGGTAAATTCATAGTGTGTAATAAAATCACATAAGACAATTTAACTTTAAAAATTTGTTTACTTTTCATTTTGTTTTCTTTCCTTTGTTAATTCCAGTCCTGTCCCATTCATCCCCATAAGTGGGGATGAATTGTACAATGCACATGCATATAAAAAAAAAATTATTATTTATTAAAAATGATAACTTTTTATTAAAGTTAGTATGTTTATATGTAACTGATTACTGAAGTGTACTTATGAGCCATGTTACAAAATTCTGAATTACACATGGCCAACGCTATCAATAAAAACATGAAAAATGTCCTATTCATCCCCACTTTCCCCTACATATATTATAAAATATGGAGTTAAACCACTTTTACAATGAACCGTCCAATTGTGTTTCGTATGAAAAACACTTTCCTAGATTTAGCGACTTCGTTAAATAACGGTCTGACGATATTATTTATTCATTAGTTAAACAGCACACATAAAATTTAAAATTTATTTTTCTCTTCTTCCTTTTTCTTCTTCCTAACATGAGTAAAACCTAGGATTTCCAATCCCTATCTGCATCAACGTAATGACTTTATTTTCCCATAAAATCTGGCTGTAAAAGCCTCCAGAGGATTGGAAATTAAGTGATATATATGCCATTTACGTAAAACAAAATCACAAGAATGATACACGGAATATGGGAAAGAAAAACAACCCTCTTGCACCGATATTTCAAGAAGGATTTATCCCTGATCGAACTCTTAACTAGTACATGCATAGCGATGTTTCATAATTTTATATGAATAGGAAATTTACTGCATAGATTAAGAGAAGGATTCTGGTAGAAAAATATATTGCATCGTTATTCTAGGCTTAGAAGTCTTTCTCAAAAGAAAATGAAGATTTTTTTTTCTTTCGCAAAAGATATAATATTTGGGAAATGTTTTTATCGTTGAAGGGAGAATTTAA